>CAKLNU010000652.1:1052500-1556855 GCA_922788865.1 Poeciliopsis turneri
ATCTTGTTCTTCTGTGTGTAAAGAGACCATTAGTAAACAATCCAGCTGGGCCTGTAAAAGAACTCCCAAACTGAACATTTCACACGGTACTGTTCAGCCCATTCTTCAGAAAAGAGGAAAGAGTACGGAAACCCTGCAGACATGGCCGCCAACCTAAGCTAAATTGCTGGAGAAGGAGAGCATATGTTAGAGAAGTAGTCGTGGTTACTCTGGAGGAGCTGCAGAGATCCACAACTCAGGTTGGAGAATATATTGCTAGGACATATAAGTCTGAGAACACTATCAAGTTGGGCTTTACGGAGGTGTGAGAAAAAAAAAAAAAAACATTGTTGAAAGAAAGCATTTTCAGTTTGTAAAAAAGGAATGCAGGAGAACCTGTAAACATGGAAATAAAACAAGAAAACAAACACACCGTTCAGCTTTCAACTTCTCTGCGCCGCAAATCTGAAACAAACTTTCAGAAAACTGCAAAACAGCCGAAACACTGTGCTCTTTTAAAAACCTGCAGTTCTTTCAGGAACTGCATATCAAACATATCATCTTGCTGATGGCATTTGACAAAATTTAACGATTTTTGCTTGTTTCATCACTGTGTTATTTTTTTTTGCCTTGTTGCTGAAATGTGCCATGCACATAAACTCGAGATTCAAGTGGTAAAACACGGTGGTGGCAGCATCATGCTGTGGCGATGTGATAAACCGGGGGATTATAAAAACAGATAAGCAAGTTGGGAACATGGACTTGAAAATATTAGCTCAAAGCTTCACATGTTTACACCAGCCAGACACTTGACATTTACTTGCCAGCAAAGTCGAGTAAACAAGCCAGTTAGATCGATTCCACAAACAAAGTGAGCATCTCCACCACCACGCCGTCTTTCCGGAGCGTTTACATTTACCTTGACAGACATTTGCTTGAGCGAGAACAAGCTATCTGCTTGTCATAAAGGTGCACACTTCCTATTATCCGTGTTGCGGCGTGTAATTAGTGGAGTCAAGTCCATTGTCCCCTGGCCTTTGGTTTGAAATCACGGGTGGTTTAATGGGAGGAGGTTAACCCGTGTGTCTGACGTGTTCCCCTCTGGTCCTCCCGCTGTCTGGGTCACCCTCTGCCCCGCCAGCTTTACTGCCCAGTCTCTCCAGCTCGTCCGGTCTAAATATGTCCCCATGAGTGTCAAGTAAATCAGTCGCCCGGCGCTGCCTGGCGCGGAGAGACACCTAAAATCATAAAGCGCCTCTGCAGTTGGACTTTTTATGGCCGCTAATGTTGTCTTTATGTACTGCAGTAAGTGTCAGAATGGTCAGTCAATAATTTGATTTCACTTTGATTTACCTGATCTGATGTAGTTTCTTTTAAGATTTAAAGATCAGAACATATCTTGGCTTTATGGTCACAGACCAGACTGGGAGCTGCTTAATGCAAGTCTTGCGACCATATTTTTCTTTTTATTCCACTTTTAGTCAGTTTCATTGACCATACCACAGTTTTTTCCACTTTGGACAAAAAAAAAATATATATATATAGACAGCAGAAAAACTACTTGGAGAATTTCTTTTTTTATTGAGGGGTGTCTTCTCCAAGAAGGACAGAGGAGAACAGTCTCATGTTTTGATTTTAGCCAGGTGTTTTTAGCTGCATGTTTTGGGTCATTATCCTGTTGTGACATTTAAATTAGGACTTCTTCCTTGGAAAAAACACACCAAGCCAAAGCTTTGCAAAGTCTTTGGCATACACATATATGTATATTAATATATATATGTATATATAGCTGTGTGTTTTGGGTCAACCCCACAGTGTATCAGATATTTTATGCAGAACTTTTCATTCTGAAAGCTAACACTTTTAAAAAAGTGACCACAAAATGGAAGTCTGCCAAAGTCATTTTACGTCTAAGAGTGCATGAGCAAATTAACAGACAGCAACCCTACTGTTTGAGTTGTGAGGGAAGGATTTCCTGCTGTTGTTGGATCCGGGTTCTGGACATTTGGTCGCCTTTGAGTAGTTATCCTTTCACTGCTTCTGGACCTTTTGTGTGCATGTTTTCACTTAAATTTTCTCTTCTTTTTTTTTTTTTTACAAGCTATATAAAAGACAATTAGACAGCACTGAAACACGTTCCACTTATTTGCTGACTCTGTGGTGTTATTGTTATTCACAGTCACTGAATGTGTCTTCACTTCGAGGAGGTAGACACCTGGTGTTTTCACTCTTTCCTGCATAAAAAAAAGCAGCAAACTTTAATTTGCAATGAAAAAAATTAAATTCAGGAAACTATTAAATATTTGCACACAAAAAAACCCCCCAAACAAACAAAAAAACTATTTTAATTCTGACCAAGCACATTAGTTCCTACTGATATCACCTTTTCTGTTTACTTAATTAGGATTAAATCATTTCAGTTGAGTAAATTCTGAAAGAAAAAGGTTGTAGTTTAACTATTTAATTCAAATGTCCTTAGGAGTCAAACTTTTTTTCTATTCAGAAATATCTGCTCAATAATAATAATAATAATAATAATAAATCCATCCATCCATCCATTTTCCGTCACCCTTCTCCCTAATGGGGTCGGGAGTTGCTGGTGCCTATCTCCAGCTGCGTTCCGGGCGAGAGGCGGGGTTCACCCTGGACAGGTCGCCAGTCTGTCGCAGAATAATAATAAATGATCAACTGAATAAAAACCACACTTTGCTGATTCAAATCCAACAGTTTACTGTGTTTTTGAGCGTTGTGTTCCCACTCCGCTGCATCCTCAGGTGGTTCACTCAGTCTGTGTTGTCTCGTCTTGAACTTTTTCTTCCGCCAGTAAAAACCCCGTGCTTCTTCCCTCCCCCTGTGTTTTTCACCTCTTTCACTCCCTCCTCTTTGACATGTTTCTGCGCTACTTATCCCACTGGATTTCCCCCAAAGTGTCCCTCTCTTCTCTGTCTCCCACACACTTTGCCTCCTTCTTATCTCTCTCCTCCTCCTCCTCCTCTCCTCTGGCTCTCCTTCTCATCTTACTCCTATCAGCTGCCGTCCAGGCTGCAGGATTTCCCTTGTGACGGAAACAGGCTGCAGCCTTATTGTATTGTTTCAGCGGTTCTTTGCAGTAAAATCTCACACTGCTCTGCTGTGCTTGCGTTGGTACCAGAAAGTTGAACTTGTGCATCGGCCAAATCGCCGCAAGACACATGGCAAAGGTGACGAGCCATAAACCCAGTGAAGTAATAGGAAGAAGTTTGCTTTTCGCTCTGAATCAAACTCTGGGTTAGGATTATGGAGTGAGTGAGAGAGACGAAGACGGACTGTCTAAAACCCAGACACTGCGCTGAAAACACAATGGTCTTACCCGGCATGAATGATTGTTGTTTCAGCTGTTATGTGAAAGAAAAAAAAAAGAGAAAAAAGCCTAACCAGATGTGTGTGTTGGACCGGACTGCGTGCAAACACACACAACTCTCAAAAGTTGTGTGTGTGACTCTGATTTCATTGGTGAAACGGGCGTGTATTTATCACTGCAGGTACATTTGTTATCTGTAGGCAGATTTACAAACGCGTTCACACACAGTGTTCAGGCCGCCATGACCAGCTGCTCGCTAACGTTTGAATCCAGCACAAGTGAGCTAAGACGAATCGGAAAAAGAAAAAGAACTCTTGAAGATATGCACTGATAAGCCAGAAAGTCCTGAACACCCACCAAGAGACCAGCTGCTCAGTCCAGTCAGAGCTCTGACACGGTAAATCTTGGCTCTCCTAGAGACTCTGGGTTTGGGGCTGTTCCCATGGATCCTCTGGGCCTCTGTGTGGGCTTGGTTTACTTTGCCTCCAGGTCCCATCAGATATATTATTGTCTCAGTTGAGGTGTCATGCAAACATTAAATTCATGAAGCAATGATTGGACAAATGGGTTTAGTATAGGAGCACAGCTTCTTGTCCAAACTTCAGCTGGATTTACTTGTACTTGACCATATTAAGAGCAGAAATTCATCAATAGCTGGTGTCAAAATATCAAATCTGTGAAAGATTTTTTTTGGATTTCGGTCCGTGTGAAGGCAGACAGTAGCCAATGTTAAAGTAAGCACTGTGCAAGAATCATTCAACGTTTTCTTTTTTTCCCCTTTGGCTGAATGTTTTTGTTTTCTGCTTTAGTAACTTCTAGTTCTGTACATCTAAGCCTGTCACAAAAAGCAATAAATCAATTGATCGCAGCATAGGATAAAATCATTTGATACTGTTGAAAAGCTGACATTCTAAAAAACACTTGAAACCCCTTACAAAGTAGTTAATTTGCACTTTTTCTTTTTTTATTAATCTCCTACCTGCCACTTTTGCCTGTTTGCTAAGCTGAACAATTAATCATTTTTAAAACGCAATATTGATTACATAATCCATTTTTATCATTGTTGTTTTTGTTTGTTTTGTTCACTGATTTTAGACACATAAAATGTAAAATATGTTTTGATCTTTGACATCAAAATGATGTTGATTTATTAATGCCATAGTAATGGCACTAATATGCCATTATTATTATTATATTAGCTGAAAATGGTCTCAAAATGACAATATTATTGTTTATCGCAATAATTTCCGGGACAATGTGTCATGCGATACTTTTGAAGATTGTTTACATCAGACCAATGAGAAAATCATTTTCAAAACAAAAATGCGGGGCTTTATGAAACGTGTTTAATACTTGCCCAAAGGTTGTTTCTGTCAAAATGTGTTTTTAACCAGAGGGAGAAGCAGATCTAATTTACTAAACGAATGTATCAAATGTTGATGTCATCGCTCTACCTGCATCCACACCCAGTAAAACCAGTGAGTCCATGTGGCTCCTCCAGTTCACTGACTGGGTTACATTGCCATAAAGAGGCCGTGGTTACTAAGACACTTTTCGGTAATTTTTCAATGACTGAAGATGTCTAAGGAACTTTTTTTAAAAGGAAAAACATTTCTTTCTAAAATATGCAAATGTTAAAATTGCGTACCTAATATAACTACTACTGTATAGTAATTTGCTTGCTTTTCTGTCTTCGGCTTGACCGCACAGCTTTTTGCAAAACCTCCCCTGCTGCATTTTGTGCGGCTCACACAAATCCACTCTGACCGTATCAATAAACTGTGGTCATTTTTCAAAAAAAAAAAAGAAAGGAAAGACGAGGGTAAATGACAAACGTCCCTCGTTCGTGTCTGGATTTACGACACGCTGTGAAGCAGAGAATCACAGCGTTTAATTACAATTCACATGGAGTGAATCTCGGGGAGTGATGTCTCTTTGTTGTTTGCATCACTAAGTGTAGGATGAGTGTGTGATGCCCGACTTTGACGGCGTGGTTTCGGTTAGCGTTTTAATTCATTTGCCCATAAAAGTCGGCACTATTTCCCGTCAGCCTCCCTTGCTTCTGCCGTGACACACGGTTTTATTAGCTCTGACAATTAATCGCAGCTAACTACCCAGACTAATCCCAGATTTACTGCTCAGAATCATATGGAATATTGATTGTCCCTTCCACTTTTTGACCCTCCCATCATACACTCACTCGCGGGTGTACGATGACCTCATTGGAAGAGGGTGGCAACGGCACAGGGCCCCAGTTTCAGGACACAGATGCTGTTTTTATCACGGCTGAAGCCAGAGAGCGACTCCAGCGAGAGGCTCCCATCGACTGGGTTTTGTATGTTTGTGGGGCTGCTTGTCTGCATCCATTTTTATTTGTTGTCTCAAAGTAATTCAATCTGGGAGAGTGCCGTCTGGGCCTCATTATGTAAATTAAATAACCTCATCTGAAAAGAAATGCAGAGTGAGCTGCAGCAGAACACATCAGTGAGCACAAGCTGGCACAGGGACACATTTAGCCAAAGAAAACGGGCCTTTTTGACGGCACATAGCAGGTTGTGTGTATACGCAAACGTGTGTTAATGTGCATACACTCTGGGACCAGTGCCTTTGCTCTGCCTGTAACATCGAGGTGTGTGTGTGTGTCACCAGGGAAAATGATCGATAGCTATTAAAAACCACCAGAGCCTTGGTCCAGATGGAGGACATGTGTGTGTGTGTGTGTGGGTGTGTATGTGTCTGCTTTACCATGATCTAGTGCTGTGTTTGTACAGGTGGGATACTATATGGCAGCAGCGCTAACCTGTTCCACTCCATTTACCCCTGCAAGCCAGGGAACCATACCAACCGCACACAATGTGTGTGTTTTAGTATGTCATATCGGTGTTTGTGCCGTGAGTGTGTACAAGACGGACCGGGAAGTTGGCAGCGTGTGTTTGGACTTGCTGGTTATTCAGCCTGGCTTTTTTTATTTATTTATTTATTTTTTTATAAGAAAAATAAAAAAAAGTTTAAAAAAATGGAGCAGAAGGGGAGGAGAGTGACAGGACAGAGAGATCGTTTTCGACCGTGCAGCGGTTCCACTAAATGAAGGGAGACGGAGGCTAAAACGCGGAGGAAGAGAAGTTAGTTCTGTTGTTGTTTTTGCTGAAGAGGAAGAGGGCTTATCGGAAAGGCTCTGGTAATCATGATGCGGCTCATGGCATGCAGAATATTTGCATAAATCACAGTTAGGCTTTCTGTGAAAGGCAAAAAAAAAAGCAAAAACAAAACAAAAAAACAAACTGTTTTGTTCTCATCTTCTCTTTTGCTTTCTCTCTTGCTGACTCGAGTACATGAACACAGTCAATCACATGGAAATCATCTTCACTCAGTCCTCTGAGACATCTGTGAAACCCGATTAAAGATCAATAGCACTGTTATGATGCAGCGAGGGAAGGTTTCAGGCTCTAATGATTGTCATGCTGTTGGATTTCAGATCCGAGGAGGGGAAGCAGCCTCCAGATGAACATCACTAATGTTCATTTGAGCTGGACTGACCAACTCCATGAAGCAGGAATCGTTCCTCCACCGGGACGCCACACTGAAAAACTACTTCAAGTTTTACTATATGATTTAGAAGGTGGGCTTAGTTTTTCCGAACACAGGGTTTCCATTTAGTTATGATTATTGTTATTATTTGTTAAATAAGTGATAATAACAGCGCAGAAAGTGATGTGTGTTTCTGTACGCTTGAAGCTAAGTAATTCCAAAGGACAAGATCACTTTTATTGAGGTTCAGTTTGTGAAACCCTCTCCTGAACGTGCACACATGAATATGGACACATGGAAATAATACGCGTTCATTTGGAGCAGATGAAGCTGATTTTGTTTTAGTTTATTAATCGTGAATGGTGAATATAGAAGCATGGTAACCTAAACTGAAGATAATAAATTGCTTTAGTATTTTCAACAGAACAACAAATGTTTTTCTACATTCTGCAAGAGTCTTTTTATCCACTCCAAACAGCTAACATAAAAAGGAAAAAAACTGGCTTTGGTTTTCATCATTCGAATGTTTGCCAAAAGTGTCTCCAGTTTTTATTTTCTGTTTTGCGTTGGTAATTGGCCATGACTTGCATAGATACTGAACGTTACTACGGGCTCGGAGCGGGTCATGTGTCTTCCATCACCCTATAAGGTCTCATTTAATCACGCTGATGTGCTTATTATCAGATTTTCTGGTGACACCTGAAACCTACATGGAGTCCGCTAGTAGAGTTTCTTAGAGCGTGCTTGTGCGCGAGGCCGTGTGCAAGAAAACGCAAACTGCTTTCAGAGAACAGTCATTTCTTTCTTGTTAGTCAAATTTCTATGAATGGATCCCAGGCTGTGTGAAACGTGCCAAGGCGGGGCTGAGAAAGGCCAGGCTGCTTCTCTGAATCATTAGTTATTGCTGTATTATCCTGTCCCTTCATCTGAGTGTTTCTAATTTTTGTCTCTTAATATCTCTCTAAATAAGCTAGAAATTCAGGACTGGAGGAGCTTTGGAAACATAAGAAAGTTATTTGAGCTATGCTGCAACGAGGCCAAATGCAATTACTCAGAAATCCATTTGAAATCTTGTGAACTAAACCTCACTGCGGAAGTCACAGCAGCTACATCTGAGGTTGATGAACTGATAACATTTGAATGAACTGTATTGGCACTCAGAAGATATTCTGTTGTACATCATTTACTTTGAAAATCTAAGTGGCAGAGTTAGAAGAAGAGTTGTCCTTCAATCAAAAGCTGTGGGTTCTATTCAAGTCTATTTCTGCCACGTGTTCTTACACCTTTGGGCAAGGCACATAACCCAAACGCATCAGTGCTCGCTTGTAGGTGCTGTGGAATGAATGAGACTCGCGGTGTTAAATCCTGGAGGAGTTATGAGTTTGGTGTTGCTTCAGTCGACTCTTTATCTGAAACAGAAACTGCCTGAGACCAGATGAGATGTGTTGACATGGAGTGGGGTTAAAGTCAAATCAGGAAGTCAAATCAGCAACCTGTTCCTATCAGGACTTCCTGATAGGAACAGGTAGTCCTGTTCCTATCAGGACTACCTGTTCCTGATAGGTAGTCCTGATAGGTAGTCCTGATAGGTAGTCCTGTTCCTATCAGGACTACCTGTTCCTATCAGCTAGTCCTGATAGGAACAGGTTGAACAAGAGCTTTGCTTTTATAAAAAGCACTGATGATTTCAAATTAAAGGCCAGCCCTTTGCTTTGGTGAATTCAGAAAGCTACAAGCCACGCCCGTTTGGTTCCACAGTCCCGGGGCAAAGCAGAGCGCTCTGAAAGCACACAGTGTTCGTGATCGCCACAGATCATTCACTCACCTGTGTGAAAGTGAGTCAATGATCGGGCCCTGAAAGGGGATTTTGATTCATTGATTAATTAATGGGAAAATACATCAAACTCAGCTTAACCATGTTTCAATTTTAAGAATTTTGAGTCAGAAAAACAACAAGATTTGTTGATTGCTGCAATCAGTGGCAAGCTAACTCAAAATAAGCTAGAAATTCAATTTTTTTTAATTCAAGGTACTCGAACAGTAAAGGAACGTCTTTACAAAGAAAGTTTTACAGTATTACATAGAAGATACTGAAACGATCAGGAGTGCAAATAAACATTTCATTAATGAAGTGATTAGTGTATCTTCCTTCACAAAACACTACAAAATGACATTTAGATTGATGTCTGCATGTTTTCTACCAAAGGACTTACAAGACACGAGCCTGGTTTTCCGCAGGTGAGGAGTGTGACGCAATGTTTTGTTACGTGTTCAATCGGACCCGAAGATGAAAACAAAACTTGGACATCGTGATGCCGTGCATTCAAAACATATTTTCTTTCTATAAACACACAACGGCCATGTTGCCAACTCTGTCAAGAAAGGACACGTCACTGGATTAATGCCAGGGCTTGTTCCTTTATTAGTGGCGACGCTTAAAAATAGAACCGAGTTGAAAAGTCATCATAACCCATCAATGTGTTTAACCCCGCAGAATTTATTCATTTTATGCGTAACGCTTTTCCACTCCACACCTCCTCTGGTCCCACCATCTTGGGACCAGAGGAGGTGGATAAGAATGTTATTTTACTTTTGTTGTTTCTTTTTACGGGGAAGATTTTGATGAATTACTGTTTTAAAATGTGTCATTGTGATTGTGCTTGGAAACCTGAATATTTAATAAGGAGATACTCTTTACAAAGTTTGAGAAACACTGACAGGAATTAGGGAGATGAATGCCTACTTAAGTTTTTTTAACCCAGGTCCTGCTCTGTTTTTCAGGTGCCTGTATCGCTATAATAAAATGATCAAGTCACTCAATTTTGAAAGTGTTGTTTTTGCAGATTACACACATTCATGTCCTTCATTTTCACCCTCAGTGTTTCCTCCCCTTATCTCGATTCACCAGTATTATGGTAGGGATTTGATAAACATGCTGGCGGTCCTGTTGCTGTGCCGACTGAACAACAAATGTTGGGAAGTATGTGGCACCTTCCACCAACATTCCAGGATTGGCTTCTTTGGAAAGTTCCTGTCAGTGATCGTTCCCTCCTCTATCTTTTTCCAGCATTTAGCTCGCTCTTTCTGTTACCCTCCCCGCTGTCTCTCTCCTTCCTTCTGAGCCTCTTTTTGCATAAAGAGACTCTTTGTTTTCGGTTAATATTAACTTGAAAACAGTAGTTGGGACAAGGGGAAACTCACAGAGCTGCTGTTGATTTACTGTGGCTAAAAGGCAAAAAGGTTGAGTATTGTGCACTCTACTTTTATGGTTACTAATGTCCTAGTTAGGTTTAAAATCCAACACAAAAAGCTTTACAAACGTCTTTAAAGTTCCGTCTCATTAAAAGCGAGCGACGACAACACAGAGCTCGGGAGCTAGAGTTCAAGGTGACGGATAAGAACTTCCCCTAATAGATGTGCAGATTTGTTTTCATTTCAGGTTTTCCTTCCTGTTCATTCTTTGCAGATCTGCCTCACAGATCAGTGGATCTCTAGTTAATCATTGCGTTACTCCCCCGAGCTGAGCAATGTACTCTGCCAGCACAAATTTGAAACTTCCAACGAGCGATACCCAGGTGCTATCTCTGAGGGCGCCTTTCGTTTGCAAGCTTGCAAACGAAAGGCGCGCACTGACACAAGTTCAAATCAGTCTCCACGAGCAGTGTGGTTGTAGCAAACTGAAGCAAACCCATTGGAGGGGGATTCCTTTTATTTCATTCCCGTTTCAACTCTCTTACCTGGGTGTGTGGCACCCTGTGTCTCGCAAGATTCCTGATTCTGCTCAATTGTTACGGAGTTCAGTTTAAGTCTGGAGTGGCTGTGATCAGTGGCTAACTCCGTGGAATGTACTTCCACCCTTTCAAACAATTATTAATCTTTGTTTGCTCAGAGCTGAACGAGCGCTCCGGCCGTGAGAACGCTTGCCTAAATCGCCCTGCCGCTCCAGCATACTTCCAGATGACTGTTTCTTTGTGTGCTTTGCTATTGGTGCAGTCAGACTGGTTTGTCAGTGAGAAATAGAAAGAGTTCAGTCGAAACTGGCTCTGTTGTGCTCGCAGGTACATACTGTCCATGTTTCACGTGTAAACACGGGAGCGATCGAGCTGGATTCCTGTCTGCACTTTAAGTCCCTCCGTCTATCTCAGAGGGTCAGGGGCCGGGGTGCTTATCACATTCTAGGACTGTGCATGTACATTCATCTGTGTGCTCGTGTCTGTTTGTTTAACCCTATGATTGTGTGTGCGTGTGTGTGTGTGTGTGTATGTGTCTGTCTGCATGTTTGAGAAAACACAGACCAACCCATGGGAATGCTCGGACTGTGTGTTTTGGCTCTGTCAGGCAGGCCATTACTGTGGCGTCAAAGGTCAGCTGGTCTTCTAGAAGGACCGGATACGCTGCGGCTGAGTTAGGTGGACCCGTCTTTTGAACAATCTCTTTGGGAAATGGGATGAAAAATGAATTTCTGTCCTGGTGTTCTTGGGTACACTCAAGTCAAGACCCTTTCTCCATGAAGGCAATTCTGTGGTGAGAGCGGCGACCATTGCAGTCCGGCCTTTTCTGTTTGTCTCCTAAAGGGAAGCGTCCAAAAGCAACACTCGGTTACATCAATACATCCAACTTTTAAAACCAGCTCCGTTTGATTCAGCTCATCTTTATCCTGTCAGCTCAGCAGAATATTCAAATAACACTTTACAAAGAAAGTTGATGTGGTTCCAAGAAAAATCTGGGCAAAGTAACATTTAAATCTGATACAGGACAGTATCTTTTTACAAAACATTTGCACATTCCTCAATTGGTAAACTGGTGTATGTATTAAATTGTGTTATCTAACTCAGCAGATTGCTGAAGGCCACTTCACTTCACTTAGTTTTACCAAAATGGATATAAACTTGGTTTTGGTTTTACAAAGACTGGCATAAAACTCTGCATCTCCTTCCACACTATTGAACTTAGAAGTAAACTTCCTGCCTGAGAGTAAAGTGCTGTATTAACAGGCTGAGGAGCATCCATTCATTGTTCTTTACTCATTGGGTCACAGGTGGAACAGGTCATATTCTTGACTTCTGTATATTTTTAACTCATCCAGGGAAGTCCCAAAGTATTTCCAGATCAATCCTTCCTTCTTGAATCTCTTTTAAAGATTTTTTTTTCAATAACAGACCTTATAACTAATTATAAGGATGTGCTTTTGTCAAACCAAAATTCTCTGCTTGCGTAAGGTCAACAAGAAGTCAGACCGAGTCACTTCATTAGCTTTTCTATTTTTGTCGGGTCTCTTTGCATGTCAGTCTTACTTCTGCTGTTTCATCTCTCTTTATATTCTTTCACCCTCTTGTATTGGATCCAGGTCGATACCCGTGCCACAATTAATAATTTGGCACTCAAAAGCGCAGACACAATTTTTCTACTGACTGAAAGTGTTCAATTTTTCATCATTATAACTTAAATTAAACAATTGTTCCACTTCTGCTTGAGCTTCCTATTCAGCTTTACAACATATTTCCCCGAGAAGCTCAATCGATGGTGACTCACTTTATTGTTTCCTTTTCATTATTGTGTGAGTATATTAGCAAACAAGCTGCAGGCGTTTGGTAATTTCTGGAAAGAAATTGTGGCGTTATAAATCTCCTGGTGTGAATTCCTATCCAAGGTTAATGTGTCTTCCTAATACACAATACACTATTGCCAGCTGTATTTTTTATTTTTTTTTTCATTTATTTTCATATTTGGTATTAGATTCTTATGGTATGAGAAGCTTTACTAAAAAAACACAGTTTCATGGTGAAAATGTTTTATAAAAATCTATAATATTACCTAATTTGATCAAACTGGATGTGGGCTTTAAAACTGGCCAGATTTCAAGAGTTAAAAAACTTTCAGCAACTGGAAATTTTAATTAAATTTGACCCTTATTTCAAATTGTTGAGTATTAATATTATTGTATCATCATTATAGTACATATAATTGTATCATAATAAAGTTCTACATCACAACAAATCTGTAATTGAATTTGAGAGTAGCACTTTGTGTAAAACAAGCGGATATTGGCTGGTTTGTTAGTCAGACTATCTGCTCCAGTAGAGCCTGCAGTCAACAATTAGTCATGCCACTTGTGGCTTTCAAACTGTTGAGTGACAAGCGCTGCTCCAGTTTGGCTATCGAGATATGACTGTCTCTGTCTTTTTTATTGAATATTTCCAAAGAAATTTGCTTTAAAACATGGAGGGGCCTTAGGTAAGCTAGCTAGCCACAGTGTGAGCAAGCTTAATGTTTCACTCTAAGCCTCACATGACGGCAGAAAACTCTGGCAATTTCTTTGCATCTCATTAAGTGTAGGATTGCTGTGATGGAACAATTTTGCAGTTTTGAAGTTGTAACCTTTTCAGACCTTGTTGTGCCCAGATACCGGTTACTGACCCATGTCTTTTTTTTTTGTTTCTCTTTTTTTTTTTTTTGCAAACATTGACGGTAAACGCGAATGACAGCCGCCCTGGTCAACAGGGCGCGCGCCGTGTCACGGCTAACTCAGAGTCAGAGGCTGCAGGTGTACGCCGCAAATGAACTGTTTTCGTTTCATTGGAACTTCTCAACTCCTGTTTGAGAACAAATTTAGGCCGGTACTGATGAGTAAAATGCACCTTATAGAGAAATTGACTTTAATTGCAAAATTGCACCCAAAATGTCAAGTCTGCAGGCCTAAATGACATTTTCAGTATGACGTGCATTCGAGTGGGCAACGGGGGGAAGTCATTTTGGCGTAATAGCGACAAATGAGTGGGCTAACTGGCAGTAATTACCCATTGTACGTGTATGTGCGTTAAAGACTTTGACAGGTCAGCTCAGACACTAATGATAACACAGCTGTGCCTTCTCCCCCCTGGGTCTGGGAGGGATTTTGCTGAAACTGAGTAGCCCTCTGCAGTTACTGTCATGCACTTGTCCTAAATTTCAGGTGAGGCTTGACTTGTTTTGTCCCAGTTGTGCTTGCTCTCTGGTTAGTGTGTGTGGGGCGAAGTGGCAGAGAGGAGGAGGAGGTGGAAGACAATGGACGGACGTCACTGTCAGTCGACGTAGGAGCCCTGAGACACACACACTGTCATTGTGCGAATCAAGAACCACCCCGGTGTCTCTCAATGTCTGGGTGCCATGCCGAGCACCAGTGGGCGCGTGACGTGATGGCAGAGCAGGATTCCACTCTTTGCTTTTTGACGTACGCACGCACGCCCTCAGCTCAGAGAGAGAGTGTCTCTCTCTTTCTGTGTGTGTGTGTGTGTGTGGGGGTGTGTGTGTGTGTGTGTAACTCAGCGTGGCTGTGTGAGGCAGTTTATTTTTGAATGTGTGCGTGTGGTTTTGCAGAGCACAGAAGTGAAACCCACGTAGCCTCAGAAACGGCTCGGTCCTCTCTCACAACCAGAATGCGAAATTGATCGAAAGAACTCCGTGTCACGTACAGCCGTCTCGGAGGCCCGCAGCGTCTGTCAGCAAGCAAGCATCCCTTGGTTTTTGTTTTTTTTTCTTTCTTGCAGTAACAACAGTCATGCATACCTTAAATGTAGTTTATGGAATAAATCTTGGCAGTCACTTTTAGATGTTGCACATGAAGAGAAGAAAAAAAACAAAACATGCCAGGAATGTGCTTCTCCCCTGGAGGCTAACTTGTTTGTACGATAAACCAACTCAGTGGCATTTGACACTGGAATGCCAGTTTTGGTCTGCGTACACTACAGACATTTTGGTTGACCTCCTTTGACATGTGCTGCACATAAATAATGTCAACGGTTACTTCAAACAAGGACGGAGCCCAGTATGGACATTTCTGACTTCTAGAACTTCAGGAAGGACTTGCAGTGAAACCGCTCAGGCTGCTTCCTCTCTGTGCAGAGGCTCCGAAAGCAGCAGCAGCAGCAGCAGCAGCAGCAGCAGCAGCAGTGTGCCCATTTCTCCTCCCTTTGCCTGAGGAGCAGTTTTTATAGAGCACATACAGAACAAATGTCTTGATGGGCTGTCGACTGATTGATTAATGGCTGTTTGTCCTCGTGTTGCACAAGAGTTCAGGTGTTCGTTTGACACATGGTAAAGATGCATATTGATTTTTGTTTGTGCACAGGCTTGTCGAGGCAAAAATTACATGTTTACTGGGACCCAAGTGTTAGAAAGTTTACATGCGTCGCCAAATGTGGTTGCGCACCTTGAGCCGTGTTTATTTGAAGACCTTGTGCGCAGTCGTTCCCGTAGAAACTTCCTGAGGCTCTCCACTTGTCTGAAAGGTCAGAGGTTATCGGCAGATCCAGCCTCAGTTGAGCCACACGGGTCCATGCAGCTGTTTCCTCTTGTGATTACATATCAAATCCAATCGTTCTCTCAGACACACACACACACACACGCACACACACACCCACACACACACACACACACACACACACACACACACACACACACACACACACACACACACACACACACACAAAGCCTGGGATTCAGGAAGGCTGTTAAAAGTTAAAGCACCTCTGGAAAAATAGCAGCATTTCTGTAAAAGCTTTGTGGAAGGATGTCTTTTAGTTTAATGTATTTCCTTCTCTCGTTTTTGTTCAGTTCCGAGCAGGTTTGCATGTTGTTATAAATGGACGAGGTCTTTGGACAGGAACCATATCCTTCAAATGTCTGTGTGTGTGTGTGTGTGTGTGTGTGTGTGTGTGTGCGTGTGCGTGTGTGTGCGTGCGTGTGCAGCCTTGAACATCTGCTCCTTGTTGGCTTTGTTTTCCCAGCTCTCCGTGGCCCACCCTCGCTCTGGATGCTGTGCTCCCAAATTTTCCATATAAAGAGGTAGAGATGAAGTTTGTGCTGCAATGTTAGGTGTTTTTTTTCTTCTTCTTCTTCCTTTTGTATTTTATTAGTCAAATATATTTTTCTGACCCCCTTTCACCATCTGCCTTTGTTGTCGGGTTTGTCCCCACATGTTGTCTGTTTATCACTCTCCAGCTACATCCCTAATAAACTCTCATACAATGAACATTGGCAGACACGTCTCCATTCTTTGCTGCTGCAAGAGCAGACATGTGAAGAAATACAGCTGGGAAAAAAAGTATGTCTTTTTTTCTGTTTAATGGGGCTATTGACAGGAAATTCAGGCCAGATGTCGGCAACAGCCCAAGTAATCCACGCATGCAAAAAAATCAAAACAAATTAGTGCATAAATTATGCGTACCGAAGTAGAATGGAGCAGGGAAATAACCGGTGAATACTCTCCCTGAAACTGATTCAATAATTGGTAGAAAAGCCTCAATAGTAATGACACTTTCTGCGTGGAGAAACTGGTCAAATGCTTTTCTCATCTGTGATTTTCTTAAAAATTCTCGGAGACTCCTTCCATGCACTTTGATCTCCAGTTCTTTTTCAAATGGATTCAATTTAGTGCAGCTTTATTTTCCTTTCTTTTAAACTTTTTGACCTTCCACAAAATTATACTGACCATCGTTTGCATTGACCATCTAAGACAATCTGAGAAAATATCACTTGCATAATAATTTGGAAAACGGTGTGTAAAGGATTTATTGGCATTGTATTCCAAAAAAAAGAAAAAAAAAAAGCCCCAGATTTTGCTCCCATAGAAAGGCTCCGTTTCAAGGAAGACCAGGTATAGATAATAGACGGATAGATGTTTCTCCTTCCGCAGTGGAGTCTTGAGCAGCAAGCCAAGCCAGTGCAGTTGAGTTCTTGTTGCCGACGTTGGTTGTTATGGTAAAACTGCACCTGCTACTCCCAGATCGTTTTAGCTCTTTGTGCGTGTGATCATTTGCTGTTGGGCAGCTCTTCAGATAAATGTTTATTTATTTTTTTGGACTAAGATGCACCTAGTCGTGGCCGATTTACGGGGGACACAAAGTTCTTTCCACTTCCACATCGTTGCCCCAAGGATGCTCACTGGAACAGTCTGAAGTTTAATAATACCTCTATAAACAATGCCATCAGAAGGCTTTGCAGAATTAAACCTGTGGAAATGGGAAGAAAACTTTTTCTTCCTTTGCCCATCATAACACGTTTTTTTTTTTTTTTTTTTTTTATATGAAAAACCTCAAATATTATCACTTAGGTTTAAAATAGTTACCAATAAATTTCACAGATACACATCAGGATTGCTTCACGAGACATTTTCTTAGCTTTTCATGTATTTATTTTTGGCATCTTCATACATTCAGTGTTTATTTCTGGTGCCAGTCTGCGTCGCTGCTCGAAATCTACGGATTCATTTTTGCGTATTACCCGCTCTGTTATCAAAAATAGGAAGTATTTATTTTTTATTCACAATGACAAATATGTTTACTGCAAACAGATGATGTGTTCAGTGCTTATTTCGCAGCGCAACACAAAGACGGATTAAAATGCAGATGAGGAAGGCATTCACAGTTTCTGTACTAATTTGAGTGCGTCGCCTTCACTGCTGTCAGAGTAGTACTTAGCAACAAACTGAGCTCTTTTTCACAAGTGGGCAGCCAGATTCAGGCAATGCAGGGGAAGTTTCCTAATCTGCTTTTACACCCGAAAAAAAATAAAAAAATAAAAAAATTAAAAAATCACTGTGTTCTCTTGCTGTTGACGATTATCGGCTAAATCTTGTGTCGTTTCACATCTGCTTAGAAACCAGCCATCGCAGTGGCATTTATTGATCCCTGTTTTACATTTGCAACCAGTCCCTGTTTCAGCCTGAAAAACAAATATGATGGGACTGGGCGAGCATGTGCAATTGAAATTGGACAATTTAGAAGATAGATTTCAAAAAACAGGACTATAAATACTTCTTGCTGCTGTTCACCTGGCTTGTTCTGGCACGGTAGGTTTGACAGAACAGGCAAGGAAAGAGAAATAAATACCTTCACAGAGGAAGGAATGATAAAGAGGAGACATATAAAGATAGATTTTCTTTTTCCAGTCTGCTTCTTGTTATTGAATCATGGTCCATCCTGGGTAGGTTTCTCATTGCTCCATGTTTTTGTCATCGAAAACAAAAACTAAGGTTGTCAAGAGATCCCATGGTCTTTAATTTGACCTTAAATTAATCTCAAAACAGCCCTGAACCTTAAAAATGGCTTGGTGTCTTAGTTGTTTTTGAATTTCTTCAGATTGAGGCGTGATATGTGCTGTTGGCGGTATGTTTGTGAGGTAGAAGAAGAGATTAATATAAAAACTAAATGATCTTGTAATAAAAACATCGTCCACAAGTGAAGATCAGGAAACAAAAATTACTCCAAAACCTGCGTGCAAATCCAACAAAACAAAAAAACAAAACAAAAAAAAACAGTCAGACAAGAGGAGTTGCAAACGCGTGAGGACGGGAAGCATGAATGTAAAGGAACGGCAGAGCAGAAAGTCAACACACAGAGACCAGAAACTACAGAGCTCTACACGAACTCAACACGAGATGGACTCAAAGCACAAAACTGACAATAGACTGAGATTCAGAAACAGGTGAAAAATATGACAGGAAGTAAAGAGAACAGACAGAATTAGACCAAAAGTAAAATAGGAAACCAAGATAGAAGAAATAATCACAACTCTAAGTAAAATAAATTTAATAAAATAATCTAATCTTAGCCTACTTCTTGTTGTCAGACATCTGGGTCTGTAAAAACGTTCCATCACAGTGAGTGACAGAGCTGAACGTTGTTTTGCAAAAAATAAACTGCAACCCCAGACTGTAGCACCAGCGTGCGAGTCTCGGTTTGACGGCATCACGCCACTCTGCCAATTATGAGGGCTTCCCTGTTTCCTCCTTCTGTTCCCAGAAGCTGCGACTGCGAGTGATGGAGATACCAGATGTGTGAGTGACGTCCAGCTTCGGAATGTGTCTTTGGCACCGCTTGAGACGCTTTTGACAGTTTTTATATTCTGTGTATGCAGAAAGTGATTTTTGATGTTCTGGTGTCTCACTGATGGACGGTATCCTTGGAGATGGCGGCTTGTTTGCCCGTCTGGGAACAGACAGGGTTCACCGTCGAGGAGTTTCTTTTTTCTCTCGGCAGGCAGTTCAGAGATTAAAAGTTATCTTTCATATCTCTAATTAATGAATGATGGGCTGCATGTTTGCAACCTGATTGAAAGTGTTGCTTAGTGGTATTTCTGAAAGTGAAACACCTTCTGCCCTTTTCATTCCTGATGAGCTCTTACAGATTGAACTCTGCCAGCATAGTGAGAACCACAATAGACCTTATAAAACCCATTTTGGTTTGGAGAACTACATATCCCACTGTTGTATCTATTACAGAAATAATCAAAGAGATGCTGCAATTAGTGTGGTCGTGCATAAAGTTAATTACTGACTTCCCCTATGTGGTTCAGAGGAGCAAGGTAGACTTTGGGAGTCTTTTGGGGTTATGGAAATATTCAAACAAGGAGCCAGAGCAGGTGTGATGCCCATCATCTGAGGGCTAGTCACAGCTTTGGGTCAGAAAAAGTTGCTCACGTCTCTGACAACATCCCAACACTTTGTATGGAAGGGTTTTTGAAAACTTTGAATGTGCTGCCAGCGATCTAGACTCATTTTCCAAACTTCGCTCTTTGTCTATATTTGGATATCAAAGCAACGGCATGAACTGAATGGTTGCCATGGAGACCGTGGGCACAGGCTGGTGATAGACATTACAGAGCAAAGAGTCACACTCCTTTAATAACCTCCAGACGAGATACGTTTTGTATATAATGTACTTTATACAAGAAATAAATTAGCTGTTGCTGTTTGGAACGATAACAGTGGTTCGCTGCGGGGCCTGCGCTGGTTCCAATGGACAAGACCTGACAGAGACTGAACAATATTCCCCTGATCTGAACAGCTTGCAGTTTGGAAGATATCTTACATTACAGATTCCATCCCATAAGCCATTTATCTCCGTAATTGTTTCAAAGTGAGGGAGAGAAATAGATGAAAGGCCTCCATAACTGATTGACTGTATCGTCAATCATCGTCCAATTCAGAGAATAAGAAACTACGGACCGCTATTTCTAAATTTAGTAATTTTTTTGTCTTTGAAGTGATGCTCTGAGTGTGATTCATGCCCAACCAGTTCAGCTATATCTATATGTATATATATATTTATATATATATGAATGACTGCAGGCCTGAAATAGATCAGATAATTATTTCCACAGGCAATTTTTGACAAAGACGAGACATACACAACATAAACCTCCTCCACCCGCCTTCCTCCCTTTTTAAATCAGACCAATGAACCTCATCTTTAGTTTTTACTCCTCACAGATTTTCTTCTTCTTGGTTTTTGTCACCGCTGAACCCACTGCCTTGGAGCAGCTTTCTGCCTGCGTCTGGAGATCTCTCTGGCGTCCATTATTGAGGTGACGACAGATGAGCAGGTGGATATAATGTTCATGTACTTCATCCTTCACTCATTTCTTGTTTGGTTGGCGACTGGAGTATTCAGATGGACACCCGACTCACAAACACACTTGACACGCATTGATAAAGATGTTACTCCCTTTGTTCACCTCGTCTCAATCATAATGCGCACAGCTGTATTTGGTTTAAGTGGAGGCTGTTTTGTGAAGAGATAAAAGTGCAGAAAGCGATAAGAGAGCAACAACAAACTCTTCGGAGTCTGTAATCCTTGACGCAAAGATGCAATCCATCCAGTCTGACTGAGATTCAGCTGATTTACAAAGAAGAATAAGCAAAGATTTTCAGTGGGTTTGGTTGTGACTTGATGAAATATGGAAAAGTTCAATGGGTCTGAATAGTTGCTCAACCCTGCAGGGACAGCAGCACATTCTACTAAAAACAATGCAGTAGAAACTTTTCACAAGTCAAGGACGATGTGAATGTTCTGCTCCCGGTGCCAAAAGCAGCACTTGGCTCATTTCTCCCCCCCCCCAAAAAATTTATAGCTTTGTTCTGATTAAGCTATTTTGTGCTGAGTGACTGGAAACAGTAAGTGATCAGCTTCCTCCTCACACATTCACAGTCCTGCTGGCAGCTTCTCTACAGCTTCCTCTAAAAGGCAGGAGATCAAACCTGAAAGTCTGATCAGACCTGAATGTTGCGAGGCAGTAGGTTTGCGATTTTGAGGAATCAACACCAGCTACAAACAGAAAACAATATCGATGCGCTCCCGCAAACACACACGCTCACTCTGAAGCACACTTATTTACTCCACTTAGTGGTTCAGAGAGGGCACTGTATGCCGGCCATATAGCACTGAGTCATGATTATTGCTGAGAACTCAATCAGAGCCTTCCCGATGGTCTCACACACACACACACACACACACACACACACACACACACACACACACACATCCATTTCCCCAACAAGAGCCATCGCTTTTACCCACTACTCTTTAGCTGCTAATGATGCACCTCTTTCCCCACTTGTGCAGCAGTTTGTCTATGTGCCCTTATCAGTAATTGACTAATTCGTGGTAGTGACTTACATTACAGATTCCATCCTATAAGCCATTTATCTCTGTAATTGTTTCAAAGTGAGGGAGGGACGTAGACGAAAAGGTTCGAAGATTAATTCAGGGAATTATGGAAAGACTAAAGAGCGCTTGAGAAGAAAGGCAAATGTCTAATCAAGAGGCAAAGCGACGGAGATCGTAGATAAGAGCGAACAAACGGGTTCGTTCACATTTTAGAAATAAGTCAGGACTTCTGGAAAATGCAGCCGCAAACACAACCAGTAAACTCCATCTATGTATTGACAAGAGTCTTTGTTTACCGCTAACGGTTACGACTTATTCAGAATCTGGTTGAGCTGATAAAACCGGCCCGGTAGAAAGTAGGAGGACGGAGAAAAAAAAAAAAAAAAAAAACGAGGGGAAAGGAAAGAAAAAAAGCAAAAAAGAAAAGCAGGTAGAAGATGGATGTGTGTGTTTTAGATCAAGAGGAGGGAGGTGAGGCGGTGAGATGGTGGAGTGAAAGGAGGGGGGAAATCCCTCAGGGAGGTTCGTCTATCTGCGCTTGTAATGAAAAGATAGTCATCTGTGTACCCGCCTAATGTAGTGTATCGATGAACAGCTAACAGCCCCACTCTGCCTCGCTTTCTAATCACTCATGTTTGCTGAGAGGTTACAGGCTTTGTCGAGGTCTCCCTGCCTTGGAGGCAAGCCAGAGCCTTTCAACTCGGTGACTTGTGGACCACCCTATTCCACATTGGTATGCACTCTATCCCTCTTTATTCCCTGCTCTGTAGCTGGGGTCAGAGGTCAGGAGCTGGCAGGTGATTGGATGTTATTGTGGTAAGGGAATACTGGGCTGCTAAGTGCTGCATAAACACCAAATGTTTCTGATATTACTGCCCATAGGCCTTTGGCCGACCGGTGCCTTTGTGTATATGTGTGAATGTGTGTGTGCGTGTGTGTGGCCTTGCATTTGATACACTGTGAGGACCAATTTTTGTGGAGCCAAAAGCCGGGGCCCCATAAGAAGAGAAGCTGTTTTGGGGGTTGTGGGTTGGGTTTAGGTTAGGGCCAGGGTTAGACATGTAAAGGTTTAGGTTGAGGGTGAAGTTATAGAAATGAATGGAAGTCAGTACAGAGTCTCTGTGAAGATAGAAAAACATACAATGTGTTTGCGTGTGTGTGTGTGTGTGTGTGTGTGTGTAGGTCAAAAAGGGACATGGACCAGATTTTCATCCTGAACTCAAACTTCTGAACACACACCTGGAATTTAAGTGAATCCATGTGTCTGCATGAGTAAGGATGTGTGTATGCGTGTGTGTGTGTGTGTGTTGATCCATGTGAAACTTCAAAAGAGCCACATTAGTAGATGCCATTTCAACAATATCTTCAGATCATTTTTTTTCCATCAAAATAAGTTACATTATAGAGATAAATGCTTGGAGATGCTGCTACTCACACAGTTTCAAGAGTTTAGATGTGTTTAATTTGGACAGGTTCTCCCGTAATACTTTCAAACGTTCAGGTCAACCATTTTGTTACGTGATATGCTGTTTGAAGTTTTAAGAATCGCTTCAATTATTTTCCGGGAAATTGTTGCTTTGATGTTCAGCACTGCATTTCCTGTTGATCCTTCAAGCACCTCATGTTCTGACTCCCAGACATTCGCATACAAAATAAATACCAACGTGACACCAGAGTCACACAAAAGCTGCCGCAGAGACACTGGGGGACTCTAGGGACGAGGAGACCCGTGTGAGGTCTCCTTCACACGGGACCGAGGCAGAACCACAGCACTAAAAATCAGCCTGGATCCGAACGGCGGGGGTGCTGGGGAGCTCTTCTGGGATGAATTAAGAAGGCAGTGCACTCCCCATTATGCCTGACGGAGCACAAGGTCATCAGAGAAATGGAAGCAGAACTGGCTGTGCTGGCCCCCTGCCAAGACTACAACCTCAGGACGCCGGTACCAGCCTGGCAGGGCGGCAACAAGTGTACCGTAAAGTTCTTGGGAACGTGGTTAATTTTTATTTTTTATTTTTTAAAGAATGGAATCGAAATATCCTTTATCATCTCACAGGGAGGAAATCAAGGCAAGTGGAAAAATGCATATTTGCACGAAGATAAAAAAAAAAAAAAAACATAAAAAAGAAACTGTAGAGTATGGACAAATTTACAATGTAATAAAATATAGTGCAGTTACGAAGAAACAGCATACTATTTAATAGCACACTGAAGTAACTATGCTACCTTCTGTTGGTCATGCAGCACATCAGATGTTTGTTAAACTGAACAAGTTATGTGACACACAATGATATCCACCATTGTTTTAGTTGTCTGCATGCATAGAACAAGCCCTGTAAAATGTAATTGTGCAACAGTAAAAACGACTGCAGGTTTCATCAGAAGGTTCAAATCCTGATGAGTTCATGAAAAAAATCGCAGGGTGCTTCGTCTTGGAATATTTTTCGGCGGCCATGTAGGTTTAATAGAAAATAATCAAAAGTGATGCGTTTTGTTGCACTTGCTTTCAAAGCCTTACTTACGTTAATCTGAAATACTTTGACTGCTGAAATGTTTGTCTGCACCAGCGTGATTGTAAAATTTCAGCCAAAAGTAAAATTGTTCAGAAACACCAAATTGAAAAGCAGATGTATTTTTAAATGAGGTCGTTTCTGGAAGTGCTCTTGATTTGCTAATTGCTCTGCAGGGAAAGATACATGCTCCATCTATAAAAAACCACTCAACATGTTTTGAACAACAATCTAATAATGACACGACAATGTATGAGGCGCCGACACTCTGGGGAACCAAAGCCAAGAAAAGTTTCTGTCAGCGACGTTAAGGACCCGGGGAATCCGTCGTCAGACGCCCTGGGATGGATCCCTGCAGCAGCAGCTGCTGTATATCCCAAATCATCTGTTTGAAATTAGTAAATGAAACCCACCTTGTGTTTTGTGCCAGGTACCAAGTGTTTTTTTTTTCTTCTTTCATTTAAGTCCTGAAATTAGATTTTTATAGTTTTGTATAATCTCATTAAAATGCAGGATTTTATTGTTGCACTGGTTCATTTAGTTCCAGAATTGTTCACAAAATGCAAAATAATTTGACTTCGTGTCATTCCTCCAGTGCGGCTTTCTCCGGAACTTAATTAGTTGGTATTTTAAGATACATAAAATTAAACAAAATAGTGGACCATTTGTTTTTTTTTGTTTTTTTTTGTTTTTTTTTAAGACAACCTCACAGATTCTTTTGCACCGGTCGTATCGTTTGTCAGCATAAAATTTGCATGAATGGAGAATAAAGAGTTTGCTTTTCCTCATGTGGAGCAGACTTTGAGTCACCGAGGTTTGTTGCAGCGTACGTGCTGGGCGGCACGTGACCCTAAAATGTGTAAAGCATGCACTCCAGTTTTTAAATTTGACTCAGAGTTTGACAGATGAATGAGACGCCCACTGACACACACTTATCTGCGCTTCAGGCTGATGCCTTGCGGACTGAGAGAGTTCTCTGGTAATTACGGGCCTGTTCCATCACTCCTCTTCAGCTGGTTTAAAGTGCTCTCCTGGCACTCGCCTCTCTGGTTAAATTTGATTGAAAAGACTTTAGTTTAGCTTAAAAGTCTATGCATGAATTTGCACAAAGGACACGCATGGAAACACACACCGCAGCTGTTGTATAACATTTTTACGAGCACACAATGCTCTCTTGGCTGTGGCTTGGATCTTGAAAGTTTGAGCACCCAATAGTTGATGTACTGGCTTCATGCCAAGTTTTTTGTAATAGAGAAACACACACACACACACACACACACACACACACACACACACACACACACACACACACACACACACACACACACTGCAACCATCCCCTGAAGGTCTGATTGTTCAGAACTCTTGCCAAATGTTTCACTGCAACGGGGAACTGACTATGGCCATTTCTCATGTAAGCTCAATCTTCTCTCTCACCTCTGTCCCAATTCTCTTTCTCCATCCTCCCTCTTTGTCGTGCAGCAATTTCTCACATAACAAGGCCTCATAATAAAGTGAGAGGTGTGTCAGGATAAATAAACGTCCACAGGAGGGAGTGGGGAACAAGGCAGAACGCGTGGAGTAGCAGGATACAGAAAGGTGAGTCCTGTGGACACGGCACCTGTCAGCGCAGCCAAGCAAACCCATTGACCCCCGTTCTCCTCGCCGGTGCTTTCCCTGTTTTATGCGCTCCACTTTTGGCAGCAGAAATACATCTCCAGCCCATCCTGACCCTGCCCATCCTTTCTGAGCCTCACCTAATGCAGCAAACATGGGTCTGGTCCAGTGAATTGAGCCAGACCCGCCTAGCCGTTCATCCAGGCCTGCAGGAGGCAACAACTATGAACCTCTGCAGCTTTTATGAAGAGCTCTGGAAAACTTTTATTGCGCTGTAATATTCAGAAACTTCTTTTTTGCACATGTGCCGATGTTCCAACTTTATTGTCCCATCGCTTCAACTTAATATCATTTCTCTTCTACGCCTCTCGGCTTTTTTCCTTCCCCATCTTCGCCTGTCACGCCCCCGCCACCATAGCCGCCACCGTGTGCCGGCCGGCCGCCCGATTTCTCTCCATAACAGAGCCGGAGGCTTGGAGAGCAATCACTCGCCGAGATTTTCCAAAATACGAAGCAGATGTGTGACATAAACACACACACACTCGCCGAGGCGCACGTGGATTTGCAGCCTGAAGGATTTTTGGGCCAGAGGGTGGAGACAGAAGTAAACTGAAACAGCCATGTTGCCAAGAGACGAGGAAAATAAAACAGACTCGGTGTGGTTCAGTCTCCAGCTGAAACAGGACGTTTGTTTCACACACACACACACACACGCGCGCACACGCACACACACACACACACACACACACACACACACACACACACACACACACACACACACGTGCACACTTTTAACTGTCAAGGCTAGAAGAAAATGTTTTGGGACAATTTGGGGAAAATGGCCAAACTTGGTTTAAGAACTTTTACAACATATCTGTGTGATTTATTTAATTACGCAGGGTGTGTTCTGAACCCTGACCCTGGAAATGTTGGAAGATGATAACGAGTGACTTTGGTGATCTGATGCTCCTTGAACATCTGCTTGAAAATAGCGAGTAAATGAACAAATCAACTTTTTATAAATGGTCTCCAGTGATTTGTCTCTCTTTCAGTTTGTCTCTGTTGCACATCGTCATCCTCTGAAATGTTCGGACCCTCCTTAAACAAAGAAGTTGCAGGAATGTTTAGTTCCCTGTTCTATAGAACAGGTGATATCTTCTTGGAAATCTTCACATAGCTGTAAGCATGTTTGACTCCAATACACACACGCATGCATACAGACACAGATACACACACAAAGCCAACGGGGATTCCTGGGACTAATGTTTAACAGGGAGAAACTAGACTGCACCATCAATTTTAGCTCTTTGTGCAGACACTGTGGTTTACTCTAGATAGACGGGCCGAGCCTCAGAGATAAGACGCCTTTCAGCCCGGCTGTGGGAAAGATGAAAGCATTCCCCTTATAACTGACTCCTTTTTCTGTTTCTCTTCTGCAGAGCTTGCTCCAAATGTACAGTGAGTCTGTCGGATGGAAAGCAAAAACAAGCGAGTAGACTAAAATCCGTGAGAATTCATGCACAGAGTTTGAATCGCTCTTATGAGATGGGTACTTTTAACATCGGTGATATATTTTTTTTTGAAGGTTTCATCTCTTCAGACATGATTTTTATAAGGTAGATAGTGCTTTTGGGATTGGTCATATGTGAAATCTGTAACAAAACCCTGAGACTTAGAGTTAACAGGACCAAAAAAAGGCACAGTTCAAACGTTTAGAAAATTTGAGGTCAACTAAAAGGTGTTAGGGTTACCAACATCCTTGGCTTTGCTTGTTTGGTCTTGATAAAAAAAAAAAAAAGTAGACTTTATTTTTGTCATTTGGTTTCATATTGTGCTCTTTTGCAATCTTCAAAACAAAGCCACATGGGAACAATTGCTTCTCCCATTGGCAGAGATGACAGAGACAGGGCAGAGCACAGACTCAGAAAAATAAAGGCAAACGTTGGAAGTTCCTGCTGGTTTAATACTGTTTTGAATTTCAAGAGCAGCTCATTGACTGCTGAATTCATGACATTTTTCTATTTTTGGAATGGCATTGGCAAATTTGGCTGCAGTGGTGGATCAGGTACAATTTCAGTACAATCAGTCCATGTAGTAGTAGCTTTCACAACACTGAACGGGTTATTTTCATCACAATCCCCGGCGACGGTGGCTCATGAGGTCCAAAACGATGCACGTTTTCTGTTATTGGTTTGGTTTGAGGGGGCTGCACAGTGGCGCAGTGGGTAGCGCTGTTGCCTTGCAGCAAGAAGGTCCTGGGTTCGATTCCCGGCCCGGGGTCTTTCTGCACGGAGTTTGCATGTTCTGCCTGTGCATGCGTGGGTTCTCTCCGGGTTCTCCGGCTTCCTCCCACAGTCCAAAAACATGACTGTTAGGTTAATTGGTCTTCCCAAATTCTCCCTAGGTGTGAGTGTGTGTGTGGTTGTTTGTCTCTGTGTTGCCCTGCGACAGACTGGCGACCTGTCCAGGGTGAACCCCGCCTCTCGCCCAGAACGCAGCTGGAGATAGGCACCAGCAACTCCCGACCCCGTTAGGGAGAAGGGTGACGGAAAATGGATGGATGGATGGATGGATGGATGGATGGATGGATGGATGGATGGATGGATGGATGGATGGATGGGTTTGGTTTGGTTTGAAGCAGAAACGGACTGAGGCAAACTCAAAACTGGGTCTTTGTCATTTTTCGTCTTGTTGACCAACAAGGAAAACAAAATCTGGTCCATTTGAAACAAATCTCTGAGCACCTTCCAACAGCTTTCCCATGCACCATGAAATCAGAAAGGCCCACGCCTACTTCCTTTTGAGAATAACATGCAAACTGTACTTACAAAGTCTACAACCATATGCTGCACAGATGTATTTGATGGTACGACAGTCAAGCAAAACTATAAATATGGGGAAGACAAACACAATCCATTGGTGAATGAATGTTCACACTATTAAGTTTCCTTTGCTCTGGTTTCGTTTGGCCAGTCCAGGCTCTTTGTTGTTATTACCTGTCAGCAACATCTGCCAAGTTGCCACTTTTTCTGTGCTGCCATTGTGTTGATAGAGGCAATGAGAGAAGTCTGGGCAATGTGGGAAGAAGTGCAAAGTGGCATCCTGCACAGGACAACTCTGCATGACGACTCTATGATGCGTTTTCATGACACTTGTCGGCCAAGAAGTCTCAATTGACTTACATGTTTGTCTCAAGCATTTAAACAACGAAGCCGGAGTTTTGAACACTTCCACATCGTGTTGGGTCCAGTGTAAAATACGTCTTTGAAGGGACAGCGCCTCATGATGATTTCTTCAGCAGACCCGATGGAAGGGGTTTCTCTTCTCACAAAACATACTCCTCTTCTTGAGTGTCTCCATCATGCCAGCCACAGCTTCTCCAGCCAAGTGTCTCGAGAAACCAGGTTCCTTGTCTTTATTACTGGTTCTAGTGAATCTTTATCTGAATTAGTAACATGAAGGAATTGTGATCAGTTTGAAAATTGCTGATCTTGAATGTGGGGCAAAGTTTTTGAAGTCATGTCCGACGTAATGTCAGCCACATCAAGCTTTCAGCATTCAGAGGTGAGTTAATCTTCAGCAGTCTAGACAAAGCATCTGCACAGGACAACATAGAATAAAGTCATGTAAGTATCAGACCATTGCTGAAGCATTTACATGGTACTTGTGTGAGCTTTGTGGTTTCATGCATGTGCAATAAGGCGTTCTTTGAACACTATTGAAATGCAAGGAAGATGCACCAAAGTGTGATATTAGTTTCAACCAACATTTGCCCCTCACTTTCTTTTAAGAAAGGTTTAGCCTTTAACACCCCAGATGCATATCTGGTCATGCTGCAGGAAGCAATTCAGACTTCTAAGATAACACTGTCATCTATGGAGTCAGAATGTGTCACCTGCACCAGCAAGGCTGTTTGATGGCACACCAGCCTGGTGCAAGAAGCTGTTGCGCCCCAGTCCTGTATTTGACAGTGCTGAGAAGTACTCTCTGACAGTACTGTCCTCTAAAAACATTTTTGAGGTTAGCAGGACCCATAATAGGGTGAACAATATGATTTAGGGCCCCAAACACTGATCTTGTGGTTAAAGCAGATGTTTTAAGAATTACCAGACACTTCATTCAGCACAATGACGTGTAAAGCAGTTCTTTGGCCGTACATGAGAAACTGGGACGAGTTTGGCGTGCTTTTAGTCCGGAGGGTCTTTTTTTAAATGTCTCAATTATGTGTGAGTTGTAGAATTACATCATTGTGGGAGTGTGTCAGTAATTGACATGCACAACCAATTTGAAGAGATTCTTTGGCATTCATGCAGATCTGCAAAGGAGAATCCATGCTTTTTCAAAAAGAAAAAGCTGTTTTATTTCACAGATAAAAAAAACTAAAAACGATACATATTAAATTATAAATAAAATAGTAAGTTATGTTGTTTGTATTTTTCCAAGATAATCTACATGTTTTATCATTTTTCCATATCACAACTGACCAAAGATAAGATGTTGCTCAGGTGACCGTCGCAGTATCGTTTCTTTATGTCGAAGTGATTCAGGCTGCATGACTCAAAGTGGAAGGACTGACCTGACCTGCCTGTTCAAGTGTTCAGTGAGGTCAGGACTGAAGGCGGGGCGGCTTTCCATCCTCTCCACTCCCAAATTCTGGAGTTACACTTTGATACGCTGGACTCTTTGAGATCTGACAGGACACAGCTTGGTCCCTAGGAGTGAAGATATGGATTTACCACAGGGAGCAGAATCACGTCTTGATATGGAAACTGCTTCATGGGTGTAATCTACATACAAGCCTCCAAATGCATTTTCTTTGCAAATATGGCACCATTTAAAGAGAAATAAAAATAGCATGAGATTAATTGCCAAGTCACATTGGAAACACAAAGAATTAATCTACAAAAACAAATTTTTCTTACGTTGCAGCTTCTGCATTGTCCCTTTCGAGTTTATATGAATTTTGTTAAGCACGTTTGTTACCTGAATTTATTTTCTACAAAGAAATTTCACAGGTTTGTCAAGTACAAGGTTTTGAAATTGAATCAGACTTTGTTGTACTTCTGTATATTGACAGAAACTATCTTCCAACGACTCAAAGGAGAATTCAGCAGCTTTAAGAATGTTCACCACAACATGGCATTTCTGATTTTTGCATCCAGAAATGATCTTTGTTGCCTCATTTTGTGTGCTGGCAGTGACTCCAGGTATCTGCACTCAATAGGTTCGTGCTATTTTTGTCAAGGCAGTGTCCCAACACAGCACTTTCTGAAAACAGTCAACTTTCTTCCCGTACACGTGGTTCGACTCGAGGTCGTTTTTATGTGTGTTCTGTTCGGCACCGCCTTTTGAATTACAAGCTTCTGCACTGTCTGACTCCACATGGTCGATCGTGCAGGGAGGTGGAGGAACCCCCGCCCCAAACGTTGAAGCACTCAGTCGAACGTAAATTGCAATCTCTCCATCGCTGAATGCAGCAGGGAGACAACTGGATCTCTGGACTTCCCAGAGTCGGCGCAGATCCGTAGATACAAAGAGTCGTGGTTATGGGCTGCAACCTGCTTTGTCAGCCCACAGTACTCCCATTCACAAACAGACCTACCATAAAGAGTCCTGCAAGTAACTGCAGATTACAGAGCTGTCAAACTGCCTGCTGCAGGCAGGTAATTAGATCGGTGGATGTTTTCCTAATGGGTTGCCTGACCCGGGCCACACAAACACACACCCACGCAAACTCACCTCCACATGTAAAGAAACTACACTTCTGCACCGTCTACCTGAACGTTATCTCAACAAACGTAGATTACCGTTACCTCTAAGCCTGCCTCTAGGCCCGGCAGAGTGCATACATGAACACCCAGAAACACGCTTAGACTAATAAGGCAGGATATGCAGAGGCTTGCACCGCGCAAAGCCCTGACAGAAAGGTATGAAACACATTCTGCTGGAAACTTGATGGCATACTCCACTCTTTCCCAGGATCTCCCAGCTATTAATAAAAGCTGCAAGTGTGTGTGAACCAGTGGGTGTGTTCCTGTGCAGGCATTTTAGTGAGACAGAGGATTCATTGTTTTGTCCCTCAAGGCACTGGAATCTGGCACATTGTCTTAGTCGGAAACTCAAACCGTTTTCAACTCTCGACTTGTTTTGATCGTTTCAGAAGATTCCATTTCCCGTGGCTCTTTAGCGAGCGGCGGCAGAGAAGCCTCTGGAAGGAAAACCCTCATTGCGGCTGCCCTCCCTGCGAGTGGGAAAAACGGACCCAAAGGTCAGTCCGAGCCTGACCACTGGAGTTTCCCCTCAGTGAAACTTGGCATGAAAACGGAGACCGAGGAGAAGAGACTCTGCCGCAGCAGCGGACAGCATTCAAAGAGTTCCTTATAACAGACTAGTATAATTTATGAATCAAAGTGTTTGCATACCAGTAAGGCTGTTGCATAATTTGGATGCTCAGTGTGCAAATAGGTTGTGAGCACGTCTTACCTTCTAGTTTGGGGTTTAAATTTGGCGTCTGATTTCACGTAGCTGCTCCTTCCTTTTAACACTTGTAAGATATTTTCCAAAAAGTCTTAATTTATCCATTTAAAAAATGTTTTTAATGTTTTGTTGAGAATGTTTGATTCTCTAAATTTCAAACATGAGAATCCAACACATACAAATGAAGGTTGAAGAACTTGGTTTAGTCCTCAGTTTCCATTATTCAATTCACTTTATGCAACGCACCAGTATAACCGGAAATATAAGGATCCTTCAGCACGATTCTGTCATTACCAGGCTTGATCATGACTACGCTGCCCTCACTGTGACCTTGTCTCCTAGAAACATGCTTTCCCCGTCAATATTTCAGTCTTTATTTTCTCCAGCTTGGAGTTGTTGATTTTGGAGCAGGCGTTCTCTTGGTGCATGTCGATAACTAGCTGAGGACGCGAATGCTGACACAGACGAATCTTGTTCATGGCTTCAAAAATCATGTGGTTTCTCTGCGAACTTGCTAAGGAACGTTTCATTCTTTTCTGGTAGGGTTTGCATTTGAGTCTCGGTTTGTCGTTTCGGTAGAGAAAATTCACACTTAATTCCAGTTTCTAAAATCAACGAAAGAAGTGTCTGTCAAATAGTCATCGTAATCCCTCAAAAACAACAATTCAAATGCATCCTCTGAAGCAAACAACTTATAAGGTGCACTTCTACTGACTGTGTATTTGAGTGGAAGTGCTCCCATGTGGAGCGATCAGCGCCGTCCAAAAGGGGCAATTCTTTTCCATAGAGCGTAAATTACAGGCCTACGGAGTTATTACAGTGAAGAGGGTGAATGTGACTGAAGAATTTCAAAGTGCCGTAAAAGTGCTGTGTACTCACAAAACAAACAAACCCCTTCTCCTCCAACAAAAAAATGCTTTTTATGTTACTCGGTCGGTTGCACTGCTCTTATCGTGCATGCATAGACGTTCGTAATCTTTATTTGGTTTAAGGAGGATGAAGTTTAAATATGTCCCAGGAAAGCCTGAGATATCTTGGCCTTACAAATCCCTGACTTCGCCACAGTAGATGTGATGTTTTCTTCATGTTTCTTTGAGTAAATGTTTGACAGTAAACACTGAAACTTGGGTGTTTTGTCTTCACTTATCTATGGATTTATATACATTTAAGTCAAAAAGGATTCATACTCCTGGGAGATTTCTACTTTATACAAACTACTATGAAGGTTTGAGGTGATGCAGCCAGACTGATCCGGTTAGGGTGATGTGAGGAGGCCGTTTGAATCTAAATCTGCCAGGGGTTTGAATAACTTTGAGACTAAAAAAGAAGGATTAAATTAATTTTGCTGATCGTTGTCAGTAAAAACTTGACTTTTAGACATGTTCACTTGGGCACTGATAAAAGTCACCGACAAGCCGCCGGACATGAGTCATGAATTCAAACTGCGAGATGAATTATCTTAACATCAAAGTTAAGATAATTCAGTTTTGGATTCAGACTAACCCAAAACTGAAAGATCCAAGACCTTTTTACCACAAATACTCACTAATCAAAGCTGACCTTTGATTCGCCACGATTCTGGTAAATATCGTCCGTCATTTTCCTGAATTTTCATTCCAGCTCGCATGAGCAAAGACTTTTCATTTTTTTACATGCATCTATCAAGTAGCGGTAAGCATGATGGTAAATTATGTTAATAATACGCAACTATTATCAGAGTTTTGTGCAGGAAACCATTAATGTACTAAGGAGGCTATTAAAATGAACCTTGCTCCTTCTGACAGGCTGACGCTCGGCTCTCAACCCTTTCTGAGAAAAGGCACAACTCATACGTGTATCAGCTGGAGGTGATCCTTCAAAAGGAGTCGAACCTACTTCACCTTTCGCCCACATAACGGAGGCTTCAGATTAAACGACAATGATGAGAGTGAATCTACACTTCCCCACCGCTCTTGGAGGAATTACCCCGTCTGTTTGTTCCCTACGGCCCACAGGCCAGAACCAGTTTACAGGATATTGTTGTTGCTTTTGTTCTCGGTGAGTGAGTGGGAGACTTCTCAGGTAAGGGTACTCTCCCAGTCGCTGAGCAGCTACACAGTGTCAGGTCCAGATATGGCAGGCGTATGCTGATCAGAACCGGAACCATCAAGAAAAGTTCACTCGTGTAAATAACAGCAAGAGGAAATACAGGATTTGAATTCATTGCAAACCATTGTCTGGTGGTTGTTGTGGCCATTTTGAACTGCAGACAATTCCCCTCACATCCCTGGTAGGGATATTTAAAAAAATAAAATAAAAAAATAGCTCCAAGAAGTTTACAAATCCCAATTAATGTCAGGAACATTTGATAAGATTAAAGTAGATGAAAGCAACAATGTTAAATTACCAGCTAAAGAGACTTTCATATAAAAGTATGAAGCATGTTTGTGTCCATGTTAAGTAATAAAATGAGAACATGTATTGTGCAGAGCTCAATACAGCGCTGTTTCCTTTGACCATACAATTGCGCAAACTGGAACTAAGAAAACATGGACATTTGTAAAAAACTTTTGATTAAAAGTTTTGCTGCAATTATGACGTAGTATTTTACGCATCGAAATGAGTGTTTTTCACAAAACAGAAATGGCAGCACTTTTTATTGCATCACAAGTCATTGAGCAACAACTGGATGTTACTCCTGGTGGAAAAGAAGAAGAAGGCGACAGGAAGTGGCAGGAGGACGACGGCGCAGCGTGTTTCCTTAACGACTCATCAAATGAACAAACTTATCTGCACGCAACTTTAACTGAGCTTCTGACTTCTTGAAGGAAACGCTGCAACTGCAAAACTCGTCTCCAAAACTCTGCGCGCAGCAGCTCCGGCGGTTTCTGTCCGGCGCCGCTTCTCGAAGTCTTCGCTCGTTACCACTTGAGCGAAAGAAAAGAAATGTTCCTCTGGCTTTGTTAGAGCTTTTGGTTTCAAGTTTTTTTTTCTGCACGCTGCACATGAAGACGTACAGTACGAACACTGTGCACGGTCCACAAAGAGAAGCTGCTCGGCGAGTGAGTGAGAGGCAGGTTATTTGTGTGTGACAGAGGCCGGCCTGTAAGTGTAGCGTGTGACACACTGTGCTCTCTCTGCTGCAGCCAGGCCACAGTTTAGGGATCTGCGCCAAGGGACAGAATAGCCTGTCTGTTTTCTGCATGCTGACTGACAGCAGCGCTTCTTGATTTGTGTTCGTGTGTTTTATGCAAGAGATTTCCCTCTTTGTGTAAAAGTTTGTATCCGAAACTCACAGTGTGAAAGAGGATGTAATGACCATCTCTGAAGAGAGTCACTCCTGTTTTAAAGGCTCTTTTTTTGTTTTTTTCTCCCCCCCCACGAAAAGACACACCACTGAACACACGCACACGGTTCCCACGCACGCCGTGAAGCCACCATTCAAATAAACAGCCTCTCCACAAAATGTACTGCAGTTTATTGCTTCAAAATGTCAAATTGCTCACAGGAACACACACACACACACGCACACGCACACACACACACACACACACACACACACACACACGCATATGCGCGCAAACAAACACCCTGCTTTCAGCTGTCATGTTTTTAAAGTGTCAGATTGTGAAGAGCAGACGTATTCGCCCGACCTCTGACCCCGGCGTAGTCCTTTGAGGTCTTGCTGATGTATAATGTATATCTAAGGCCAAAGCTCTCAGACGGAGGCAGGCAGAGATCAATGCGAGGGTTACTGCGGCGGTGGAACTCAAAGCATCTGCTTCGCTCACGTACGGCCGGCAGCTTTCAAAGAGACGCTTGCAAGCAGGAAGAAAGAAGAGCCTAAAGCATGTGGTTAGAAAATTGTGGAAGTTATTAGTGTGATAAGAATTGGTTTATGAGAGCGTGAGACTTTTTCAAGGTAGCCTAACTCGTTTCTCGGAGTCGTTCTTGGCTGAAGTTTTCCCCCAGGTTACTAATACTAATATTGCACCAAATACAAAAGGCCATTGTAACAGAGAGCACGTCTTGAAGATTTGTCTTTTTTTTATCACTCTAGAGAAAGTTACACCAGGCCTCACAGTAGATAACAATAGACATTTGTTTTTGCTTTTATTTTCAAAGATTTTAACACCAAATTCAAACTGTGAATAAAAACGCTTTTTGGGTGGAGATTCTGTGTGCAGAAAAAGTAAAAAAAAAAAATGCTTTTTTTCATGTTTAAATTAATAAAATGCATTTATTTTGCAGTTTTGTCAATTTTTTTTTCCTGAAATTCTGTTCTCAGGTGAAGATTCATTTGCATCATTAGGGCGACTGTCAAAATTAAAATATACATGCAGTCAAACCACGGCTCAAGTGACGCTTAGCAAAACTGCACATTCAGCTCATGATTTTGAAACAACCAGCATGTTTGAGACTTTTTTTTGTGTGTGTAATTCTGACTCGGTGTGACGAAAGTCAAGCATGAAAAATGGACAAGCACGGCTCAGATAGAATAAAAGTCCCATGATGACGCTTTCACTGGAACTGCAATAAAAGTAAAGAGGAATTAATGAGTCTGTTCATTTATTTAAAAAAGGGGCTCGGCCTTGGCTTTCCTCTCACTTCTCCAAAAAGGTAGAAGCGAGCCAAACGCCTGAGACACGCAGCTTCATGAACAAGATGTTCGGGGAGAGTTAAGAGGCCTGCAGACAACAGAAATCGGACACATCATCGAGGGTAACCGATAGTCCACTCACCCCCTCAAACAGCCCCACCCCTTCCCTGCAGCGAGCCCCCAGACGTTCACTGGAGGACAGCACAGGAATCCCCCACTGCCCCACAGCAGACTCACTGACTCTGCATGCTCTGCATCACTCACATACATGCACATATAGACATTTACATACGTCCGCATAGGAGCTGACACACACAGTACAGCAAGAGTGTCACTCAAGTGTTTTTTTTTTTTGTTGTTTTTTTTTATCCCACACAGACACCATTTTGCCTCAAAACAACACTTGATGCTTGTTTTCAATCACGCTGTGACTTCCCCCTCTCTTCTATCGAGTTAAATGACATAAACCCTTTTTTAGCTCAGGTTTATCCTTCGCTTCAGCGTAACCTGCTTCATCTGTACTTTCTTTTTCACTTTACTATCCTCTCATGTTTCTCTTTTGTCTGTTCGTACTTTCTATTTTAATTTCTCTTTCTCTATTAATCACGCACACGTTCACGTCGAGGCTTCCTGAAAGCACTTTTCTCGCTTGTTTGTTTAATGAGCTTTCATTCGCGTGCCCCCTCATTCCCCCCCTCCTGCCCTGCCGCTCGCAGTGATGCCGGGTGATACGCAGATGTCAAGCTGACAGAAAGAGCAGATGAAAGGAAAGGTCAGGAGTTCCTCAGCCTTTAGTTCCTGACATCGCCTCGCCTCCCACAGCAGCACCGGTGCGCTTTGCTTGCTTCCCCCTCAGTGTTCAGCGAAGCGGCGCAGCAGAAGCAGCAGCAAGTGGGGGAGGGGGAGAGGGGGGCTTTCTTCCAGCTATTCCCCTCAACATTTGCATGGCAGTCAGCGTTAGGGGTTTCCCTTCGACACAAAATAAAGACACTCGTAATGTATATGTGTCTAAGTTCCTATATGTCGATTCAGTAACTTCGTCTGTTTACGTCTGCGTTCATGAATGCATCACAAGAGCAGCGATGGTGAAGAAAAAATTGACTTTAAAACTTTTTTTTTTTTTTTTTAAATGGTCCTAGTCAAAGCATTCTTAATTTCATTACGAGATATCGATGGTGGAGTTGAGTCGGAAACTACCTGCAGATGTTTGGTGAACGTTTTCCTCTCGGGATTCAGATCGAGCAGAGAAGAAAGTCGGCCGGAAGGGGGAAGAACTTCAGAAGCAGCATTTATGCTGAAATAATTTTGCTTCAGCTGATCTCAAACGTTTGGTGCAAAGAGTCCAGGAAATCATGTCGCTGCTTCTAAAATTTCTCGAATTGCCAGTAATAATTGGGCTCAATCTACTAAGAGCACAAAGCGTTTAAAAACAAAAAAACATAAAAAGTTTAAATATCTGATGCAAACGTGACGTCTCACTGAGACTGAAGGGATGAACCTGCTGGTGATTCACCTTTCATTCATTCATTCATTCATTCATTCATGAATGTGCTTTCACAAAGCAAACATGAAGCTCCCATGTTGTCATGAGATGTTGCTGTGCAGTGGCTGCAGTCTCACACACAAAATGGACGATTTTCACAGGATTTAAGGTTTTATCGGATGATCAACTTCATCCTGGAGTTCAGCACAGAAAGAGCAAAAATCACTTTCTTTTTCGGCCTCTTTGAGTTAATGGTTAGCTTCTGTTCAAACTGGTAGCATTTTAGCTGCGGTCCACAAACAGAACACACACAGAGCTTTTCCAATCATACTTAAAGCTTCAGAGAGCTTCATGTTTTTTGCTTGGACACAGCAAAACACCTGGAGCAAAGACCTTTTGTGGCGAACGCTCTGTGTGGGCAGCGTCGCCGGTCAAATCAGTCGCTCGGGTGTTTGATCGTAATCCAACATTTGTCCACTGAACTTCTTTTCAATGTATAAAGATGTTAAATTGTTGATATTTTTAAACATTTTCTGAGAAACTAATGGCTAGGTTTCAGCTGTGTGTAAAAATAAACAGGGAATCGACGTTTGAAATGATTCTGATGAAAAAAATTGGTTTCATTTTTACCTTTTAGGGTGTAAATAATTTTCTTTTTCTTTTTTTTTTTTTGTCATATTCAAATCTATTCCATATTCACCGGCATATTTAATTCTCTCAATGATCAAGTACTAATCAAAACATAACACCGGTGTGTAGCTACAACTAGCAGTTTGATTCAAACTGTGTTATGCTTTTTTTTTTCTTTTTTTTTTTTTGCTGATACTGAAACTGATAGGTGTCTTTTAAAACCCATTTATGACTGTTTCTTCTGCTCAGAGCCTTCATAAGTATGCCCCTATATGCTAACAAGGTAGAGGAAATGAGTGGTGTTTGTCTTTCCTGGCAGCTGAGGCTGATGCTCTGCGCGGCGCGGTGCGGTGGGCAGATCTGCTTCGTCATGATGACTGCCCGGGACACCTGATCCCTCCCCAACCAACTGGTGTCTGCGTCTGGTTAATCTCGTCTCGGGGAACGCTAGCTATTTCCAGTTGACCTGCTCTGGCAGCTAGTTATAAACCTGGCTCTGCCGGCGCAGAGAGGCAGGAGGACGAGGAAGATGAGTGTGGGGTTTCCTGGGAAGCTCCCAGGTCGACATCTGCTGCCGTCATTCCACCTCCCCCCCCTCCAGCACCTCTGTGCCGTCGAAACTATTCGCCCCTCTGCGTTCGAGTGGCTCTCTGCCGAGAGGGCAGCGGCTCCCTACTGAATAATTCAAAGAACTGATAGTGAATAAAGTGCCCGACGAAGAGCGTGTAGAATGAGAAAAGAAAATGTGGGAGTGCAGAGGGGATTTTAGCCTGATAGAAATGGCAAGCTGTGGGAAAATTCCCTGATGGGTTGGCAGGAGGAGGGGAGGGTGGGTGTTAAACCTGAGGGGGGGGATTTGGGGCTCGGTTTCTGCCCCGCGCAGAAAGAGAGAGTGGAGGCGAGTAGTGAGGGGAGAGAGTTAGCGAAAGAGGGGATTGGACGCTCATCATGTGACTGTCGGGAGATCCCTGAGCAGAACTGGTCACCTGACTGACTGGAAACGGACCCTGCAGCCTGACTCTGATTCCCTGAAGTTACATCTCTGCATGTGAAACCGTCCAGTCCCACAGATTATGGTTCAGAGCAGAAGAGCTGTTAAAAAAATCAAGACATCACAGCAAAGGAAGGCCTGGGCGTATTGCTTGATGTGTATGTGTGATTTCAGTCATTACATACTGTTTATAACCTACTCTATGTTCGTACAATGGCTCGAACATTAAAGGTGTTGAGTAAGCGTGGCTGATCGGAGTCCAAACCCGGGTAATTCTCGCTTTCCTTTCTCAACTGTGAATGGACTTTTGGGCCAGCTGTTTCACGCCCACTCAGTCACACACCAATGCACAATTTCACAAACCAAAACACCGGCACTCCTCTCTGCACAGCTTAGAAAGTCAGGGGGATTTGACACTTTTGAGTTTCTTAGAAAATAAATGGCTGATTAGCTTAAAATGGAAGATAAATGTTGACTGAGTGACAGGAAACTAGAGTTGAACAACTGGACAGCAGGCCCAGGTTTCTGTGGCCGGTGACTAACCCGTTAGAGTTATGTCAGGGTGTGGGGTGAACTAGCTCTGTGGTGTGTGACTTTTTCACTCTGCCGGGTTATAATGTGATGCTGTATCGCTTTCATATTTCAGAGAAAACACCTAAAAAAGTCCAAATATGAGCTTCAACATGAAATTCACCAATAAACTGTTTCACTCTTGCTGGTTGATGTGCAAAACAACATAATCCTGGAGCTGCACATGTTCATTTTTTTTTTTTTTTAAACACATCCCAGAAATGTTCCAGGAAATAAAATGTGGGGTTGTGAACTCAACTCTGAAACCGAGAGACTCTCGGTCACTCTGAGACGAGTGTGTTCTTCACAGGTTTGGAACTGGATATTTTTGGTCACAACACATTTATTGTTTATGGCTTGTTTAAAGTAATATAATGAAATTTACAGACCTCTTTTTAGATTGTAATGCTACGTGTCTGTCTTACAAAAGAACTTATGCACAAAACGTCCAAGCGTATCTGAAAAAAAAATCAAATAATTAAAAAGAAAATAGATTGACAAAATGTTGTTGCCAGCAGGAGTAAAGCTTAAACGTGAAGGGTTTTGATACAGCTCCTGTCCACAACCAGTATTGAAAAACCTTCCTGAAGTTAACATAATAAATGTTAAACAGATTTAGATTTTTTAAGCTTGAGAGGAAAAAAAAAAGAAGAAAAAAAACACAACTAGGATACATATTGGGTGTATAAAAAGTCAAACAACATAACTCCCAAATCATACAGGTTTTGTTTCCAATTTGCTCGCCAGTAACAAAAATGCAACAAGTTTGTGCCTCCTTTTTGAAAACAATGTCAGCTTTCAGCGTCGGGCTTTCCCTTCACATTTATTGATCCTGTGGTGTCTCAGCTCAGCTCCCTGCATGTTATCAGTGTTTATTAGTCCCTCTGTCCTTCTGCTCAGCTCTCTCCTGCAGCTGTTCCCCTGATTGAACTCGCCTGGTCTCCATGGACCTATTTGTTTAAGCTTCCTGGTTTTCAGTCTTGTTTGCTCTGTTCTGGAGAAAACCCCATAAGCGGGTCCGAGTTCAACCATCTGATCCAAACAGTCCGTTAAAGACCAGAAGGAAAGGTTAGGATCAGAAATAATGCAGAAACCACCAAATTAGGATTTCACATTTTTACATATGTTTTAACAAGTTTCACCTTGTGTTGAATGAATACAAATTTAATGATCACACACAAAATAAGAGGGCACGTTAAAACATGAATTTGAAAAATGGCATTCCTGAGTAACACTTTGAACCCAACAAAAAAAAAAAAAAGAAAAGAAAAAACAAGTCCTGTCTCAGTCTATTACAATAAAGCATCATGACTAAAACAAGAGTTTTAAACTACTACAGAGGGGAATGTTGATTCTGGTTTATGGGGAGTTATTTGCCTGCCAGCATAGTTTACACCGCAGCTGTTCGGGCAGCGTTCAGGGTTCTGGAGCGGTCGCCGAGTGTGACTGCACAAACACGTTGCGGCCATCAGCGAGCTGATGGACTTCATGGCCCATCTCCGAAGGCAGCACCTCCAGGCTCTGTTGCGCTGGCAGGAAAATGCAGGTGGTGTGAAAAGATGAGAAATAGTTTCCATGCGAGCTCGCTCGTTTGAACTCCCCGCAGGATGCCAGCATGTTGGGTTGGAGGCTGCGTCCCAGCTGGGAGCCTGGTGTTTGCTTTGGTTCAGAGCCGATTGCGCGACGGGTTTTGTGGGGATGGTGATGTTTCGTGGCCGGCAGTCCCGAGCCCGAGGCGAAGCAGCATTTCTGTGTTTTCGAAAGGAAGCTCTGTGGCTGCTCTCAAAGCCCTCCCCTCCCAACCCTGCTGACGTTTCTGTGGAAGAAGAAGGAGTTCTGAAATTTTGGCCTCGCTCTTCAGAAGGATTGCCGAGGCGAAAAGGTTTGAAGTTTACTGAAACACACGCAGCAGGCCACGCTTTCAGATGCACCCACTCCTGTTTCGCAGCATCAGTGAGAAGCTTCTCCAGCCGCACAGACCTCCTAAGCACCTGTTTGGTATGAGCAACCACGGGCCGACATCGATACGGCAGAGTCTGAAAGGATGACAGAAATGCTCTGGCTTGCTGACTCATTTCAGCATACCGATATTTTGTGGTTTCGTACCTGTCTATCTCTCTATCTGCACCTGTATCTTTTCATCTCCTTGACTCTTAAACCTCTAATTTCTCAGATCTGACTGACGTCATCTTCTCTACAAAGCTGACTCTGCGAAGCGGTAATGTGATTCTTTGACCCACAAAGCAGGTTACAGTGAAGTAAATAATCTCCCTGGTTTTAATATCTTGTTTCTTACGTTCATGTCTTTGTGATAAAATAAGTAGAGCAATAAATCCAGCTATTAACACCTCTGGTTCCGATCCGGATGTAAATAAGAGCAGCAGAATCTCCCATTCTCCATTTGCTGGTTTAACACTTGGTTACCATGGAAACTGAGCGGGGGCAAATGGACAAACGTTGCTACTTTTGAGCCAAGTACCTCTGCTTTTTGGAAGTTAGAGATGTATTTTTTTTTCTAAATAAACTCACCTACAGATTGTAGTAGAGCAGGTGTGTCAAACTGAGTTTTATTTTTATCCATATCAAAAATGTTAATGTTCTTAAAGGGCCGGTTGTGCCATTAAACTGTTAATATTAATAAATAGCTGGTCCTCCAGGATTTTGCGATCGCTTTTGTGGTTTTTGTAGTCAAAATCACATCTTTTGTCATGTTCATTTAGAAATATTTGTAAGAAATTTTTACAATATTTTTAAATATGACTTTTTATTAATCGATGAGCGATTTTGAGAAAAATTGGTCAAAATGTGAGGATTTGCTGTTTTGTGTGAATTTTGAGGAATTGTGAAAATCTTAATCTGGAGTGTCGCATAAAAAGCTACGGCGGACCAGTTTTGGCCCTCGGGCCTCGAGTTTGACACATGTGAGCTCGAGGCTCAGATCTTCTCTTCTCAATTGTGTTTCTTTTATCAAGTTAACTCTGCTGCTGGCTCCCCAGCAGATAGCCGATACTTAACACAAATCTTTGTAATTTAATATTTATTTAAGTGAATCTTTGATTTGAATCCGTTTCTCCTATGAGGTTCAAATTCAAATTCAAAAAGTATTTCATTGATTCAAATAGGGACCTTAAGTGCTGTTGTTGTAACTCATATTGATTCAAGCTTCTTCAAAGAGTTAAACAGATGCACCTCAGACAGCTGTGGACAGGAAAGTGATTCACATTTGATGTGAATCACCAACATATAAATACATTGACCAAATCTTGATTGCACTGAAGCGCAGGGACAGCCCCTGCTCTTCTATATCTAGTAACAATTAACCTCTTGACAGCGATAGGATGACGGCTGGTGTGAATCTCGACAACGCTGGTTGGCGTTTTCAGACAACAAGCATTATTTTTGGACTGCTTTTTCAAAATAGCAGAACTTCAATAAAAGCTTCGACACAAATTTCCCCTCATGCCATCATCACTTTCTGGGTTTTATTACCTTGTCCTGCAAGAACCGTTTGTTGAAGCTGCTCTGCCATATGATGCCCTGTATTTTCACCGTGTGTTTTTCTCGGTTGTTATTTTCACTCCGAGGGTGTTTGTATCTGTGACATTAACCTGATGATCTCACTCCGAGGCTGACGTAACGTGACGGCAGCTGAGTCATCAGGCGACGCTTTACTGGAAGGAAAGAGATGCTCGCATCGCCTCTCCTGCAGCCTTTACCTGCTGCTGTGTCATCTCCCCGTCCGACCCGCTCTGCTTTCGCATCGTTTTTCTCTGCCAGCCTTTCATCAGTCTCCCGTGTTCGCTTCTCCTTTTTCTGATCTCATCGTTGCTCTTCGGTCTGCGGCGTGAACCTGCTCTCTGCGCACCGTCGTTCCACCTTTCTTCATTTACGGTATAAAGTGCAGAGTACTTGGGAATTTGAAAGGCGTATTCGTGTTTAACAGCCTGAGGGGGAAACAGCTGAGAGTTCAAAATTCAATTTGGGCATTTCTACAATCAGTCAAAGCGATGACCCGCAGACACAGAAAATTGTGTGCACTTTCACATTTGAATAACAAATTAGGTTAAACAGCTAGCTTTGAGCCTTTTAACTGTAGCACCGAGAAGGAAACCCACACTGCTACAGGAAGAGGATAAAGTCTGTACAGAGAAGCCACAGACGACATTTAAGTAGGAAGTCCAATGCTGGGAATGAACAGTTCTAACCGCCACCACTAACCATGACTATGCCAATCTAAAGTAATAAAACTCTCATTTCACTACTGCATGGGCTACTAGTGTCTGCGTTCTGGTTCTTTTTTGTTTATCCTTTCTAATTACTTTCCGGGTTCATCACTGTCTGGAAGCTGTAACCGTTTGTTCCTTCCTATGTGTTTTGTTTCGTCGGTTACTCTCTTGTCTTCTGTTGTTTGTGCTTTTGAATTTAGTTTCCTGTGATTAGTGTCGGCGTTTTCCCCTTGGTTTATGCCTACTTCAGCTTCCCTTGTGTTCATTAGTCTTATTCCTTCAGTCTGCCCGTTGAGCTGCAGCCTGTTACTAGTCGACCCGTTTCTTGTTCGGTGATCACACTACCTGGTATTTGCAGGTAAATGCCTGTCATTCCCTCCTGGATTCATCTGTTTTGTGGGTCACTAGTTTGCTCATGTCGTTGGCTGTTTCTCTGCCTCCATACCTTGATCTTCTAAAGCTTTTCGCAAGTTTTCATTTTGTCATTTAGACTCTGTCCAGTGAGGTTGCTCTGACCCCGCATGAGCTTATATGAGGTTTTAGTTTTGGGTGGTTTCGGAAACCGACAGTCCGACGGGACAACTGTGACATTTTCTGCGCTCCTCCTGAGTATCGTGCTAAGACTGCTAAGACTTCTCTTTATCTCACTGCATTGTTGATTAAATCAATCTCTAAGCAACCATTCAGAAGTGACTCCTGCTCATACAAAGCCCCGCCCACTTTCCCAAAGCCCCGCCTTCGAGCCCTACACAACACCTCTCCTACTCAACTCCACCAGACTAGCCAGCAGCAATTAGCAAACACATGGTGGGACTGTGTGTTTTTGATTCAATGACAAACTAATGGCCAGAAATAAATCACTCATAATCATACCAAATCTTCTCAGTCCAAATGACAAATTCTTTCACTACCTGTTGTTATCTATATCTAGTTGAACCTTTTACAGGTTTATATATTTTCTTATCACACTTCCAAGTTATTTAACGAAAAATGAGTCACAAACAATGTAAAATGTTCAATTATTCAATTAAATAAAACGAGTCCTGATCAGTGTTTAACAGAATAAACAGCAGTATAATTCTTGATTAAACATGGATTAATTTAAAAGTTTCTTTAACTTGTCAAAACAAGATTATTTACTATGTATGATAAATCTGTCCTGTATCAAAAGCATTCAGACAGTGTTGGGCTTTAGCTTCTTGTGGCTAAATTCATGGTCCATTAAGGATGATGCGTTTGTGGTTGCAGCCAAACTATTCAAAGATTGTGGTGGCGGTGGTGGCATCATGCTGTGGGGAATCTTTAATCTAGCAGGACCTGGGAAGCTGGTAGGATGTGTGGATGCAAATAAAGGATCTGCAGCAATCAAAGCGCATCCATGTGTGACGACGGCCCAGTCAAAGTGAAAACAGAAACAAATGAACAACTTCTTTTTGCGGATTCTCTTAATCTCCTCTGGAGGTTTTTCTAATAGATACTTCTAGAACGCTCTGATGTCTCTTATGTACCGATAACTGCAGCTTCAGCGTCTGGCAGGCCGTGTCAGCAGATTGTTATATTTACTAATATCGTTAATTACAGTCGCGCTTTCCTGCCATCGAAGATTCATAACAATTAACAAAAAGAAGCGTAATCATTTTCGTCAGCCCATCTGTCGTTACCGTTTCTCATCAGCTCTTCGCTCTGCACCATTCTCCGTTCGATTCATATTTCTAGCACAGCTTGTGTTTTATGCCCTCAACCACACAGCAGTAAACAGCAGAGCTCCAAAGACCAGGTTTTTTTTTGTGTGTGTTTTTAATTAGGTAAATGGACTTGTGTCTGCCGTTCCAGACAGACAAATCATTCCGCGGACTCCAGCGGACTGTCATTATGATTTCTTTAATTAATCAGGTTCTGCTAAATGCTATTAAAATCTTGCCATGCAGAGGAATGCACTTCCTCTCTGCATGGCAATGCACTTTTGCCCACTTTTTTTTTTTCTTTTTTTTCTGACAAGGTGAAACTTTCTGCTCTCCCACCCCCTTAGATAGGGGGTTTTCTGCGACTCCAGGGGCGACCTCAAACCTCGCGTCTCACACCTGATCCTGGCAGGTCGCAATCTGAGCCGCACACACCCACAAGGTGAGGCTTGGCTGGGTTCAGTAGGCGGACGGCCGGCACGGCCCGTTTTTCCAGGGTGGATCCCCGCAAAACACAACAACAAGCGCGCACTTAGACAGAGGAGTATTATTTGTTGTTATTATTGGATGTAATTATGTTAGATAATTATAACCATTAGCTACTCTGGGTTTTGTTTTGTTTTTTAAGCCACACCAGTGTCAATATTTTTTCAATCTCAGTCATGAGAGAGCTACGGGGAAATGCTGTGAGGCGAGCGAGAAAAAGGCTAAAGGTCATAAAACGAATAGGTTTCAGCCAACTCTATAAGCAATATTTGTTTTTTTATTCAGTTAAAGACTATCCCAAGTAAAATACACATTAGTATTTCTTTTTTTGTTCAATATATTCAGCAAATCAACGTTTTATTTCTGTACTAGAATATTACTGGCTTGCTGTGTTTAGGTGACTGCTTTGCCCACAGGAGGCTTTTGTGCGCTGCAGGTGTGGAGATTCATAAAAGCTGCGTTCAGGAGCGTTTTTATTCCTTGGGGCCGAGGTGAGGCCCCGCTGCCCGTCGCAGGAGAAAGACCAGAAGCTGTTTCTGCTTCCTCTGCTGTTGTTTCACATGAAACACAAACTTACGCGCAGCGACCATTTCTCTGCCTCGGGTTTTAGTTGGTGTTCAATTAGAACCTATTGTTGATCTGAAGGAAGCTCGACTTAAGATGTAATATTTTATTCGGAATAGGATTGTTGATTTACTATATATACATATATATATATATATATATAATTTTTTTAATAATAATTAAATAATTTTTTCTTTGAAAAACACAGAGGGAACATTTGGGTTGAACCCAGCAGCCAGTGGGTGAAAGTTGAGGCGTGTTGGATATCAGTTTACAGAGATATAATGGAAAACCATTCACACACATAGTGATATTTAAGAGCAATCCAGTATTTATAGTAACTTCTATAGCGGAGGGACCATGAGTGCTTGGCTGAATCCCATGGATGCACGGGAAGAAGAATCACCTTGCAAATGAGCTGCAGACTTTAGCCATTAAGTGTTGAAGTCCCTGAAGGATAATTTATGCCATATATAATCTTAACAGATTAAGTGTGCAGCCGACTGTAAGTGGAGTCCGGTCAACAGGTAGAGGAACGGGGAGGGGATCTCTCAGAAAGGCCTGTGCTAACGGTTTCAAACCCCTCGAGCCACAACGCCGACCTTTCCTGTTATGGAAATGTGCTGCTGGCTGTTTTAGGCCCGCAGCCACACTCTGCTTGTTTGAATGGTCACACAGGCATCCTTGTGCTGCCCCCGGCTCTTTCCTGGGGAGCGACTTTCCCTCTCTGTGCCTCTGTGTGTGTGTGTGTGTGTGTGTGTGCGTGCGTGTGTGTGTGCGTGTGCGAACGCACCTTCATGCTGCATTGTTTTTTAGCAGGACTGGCACAACATGTTCCCTCTTTATGCTTTCAGCCGTCTTTGCTTTGGCTGCGTTTCACATGCTGCCCATTGTTCAGAAACTACCTTTGAGCTTCTTCTTCTTCTGAACGGCCTATAAATAAAGCTCGGGTCGGTCGACGTTGGGTGCAGACCGACCGATCTGTGATTTTAAAACGGTCGACGTCCTCTCCTCCTCCTCATCGCTGCGATTAGAGGCCAAACCGGGGCAAACGAACCGACATGTTTTGGTTCCCTGAAAGAAAACACAGCTTGTTCGCTGAGCCGAGCGAGTGTCAGAACAAGCAGAGGCTCATGTCGAACACCGGGTCAGCAGTGATGTGGCACGGCGCCCCGTCCACCGTCATCTGGACTTTCCATCCGTGATGTGATTAGAAAGCAATTTGCTCGTTGACAGCCTGACCCAAGAAAAACATCTGCTTTATTAAAACCAAACAAATTACCCCACTTCAGCCCCGAAAGACGCAGAACCCGAAAGGACTTAGCCGGCGCGAATACGTCACATGTTTGGATTATTAGAAACAAATAGAGGCTTCAGGAGGAGCGCGGCTGGACGCCGTCCGGATCGTGACGTATTAAGCAGTTTGCGGTAATCTTGATGTTATTTAATCTTCTCATAATTCAGACTGAAAGCTTGAAAGGAGCACAGCTGAACAGGCCGGTGAGGAAAATTTGAATTTCTGAGAACTTCACTGCCTTTTATTTTAATTGCCGACCGTTAATCTTATGAGTTTAGGGTTTCCAAAGTTTCTTAATAGCTGTCAAGAATTAGACCTTTTGGCCTGTACGCAATGCCTTGGATCCATATATCACCTTTTTTTTTGTTTTGCAAACTTTCTGCATGTTACTACGACAAAGTTTCTATAGAGATTTACATTGTCAACCAACACAAAGTGGCCCATAGCTGCGAGACAGAAGAAAGGAGTGTGATTTCCATTTATTTTCATTCTTTGATCCACCTAAATGAAATCAGGTGCAAGAATTTGCCTTCAGAAGTCACCTGCTTGGTAAATAGACTCCATCTGTGCGTAATTTAATCTTGGTATAAATGCAACTGTTCTGTGACGACCTCAAAGGTTTGATGGAAAATATTAGAGAGCAAATCAGCATCAGAAAGACCAAGAAGAAGAAGAAGAAGAAAAACAAAACACTTTAGACAGAAAGCTGAGAAGTTTTCCTTGGAAGAACAGAGGCTGCCAAAGACTCAGCATTGTCATGTTTTACAGTCAGAATGCAAGAGATAGTCTATAGCAAGACTAAAGTAATGCTCCCAGATGTTCTCCATCTAACGTGGCTGAACTCGACCTACTTTGTGAAAAAAAACAAGCGTGTAGATTTGCAAAGCGAGAAGAGACACAAACCAGACGACATGCAGCTCTACGTATTGACTCATATTGAGCTGAACAGAAATGCACCCACACTTTTCAGATTTTTATCTGAAAATCCACGCGTCGTTTTTCTTCCGCGTTGCAATTACAGCGTTTCGGCGTCGCTGGGAACCAAACGCAGACACGAGGAAGTCTGGGAACTTGCTGAAAATCAAGACAAAAAAAAGAAGTAATTACGAGAGAGAAACTCTTCGAGGACAACAACAGATCTCACAGAGTAATGACTGAAACGAACGAGCGTTTATACCGAGGAGTTTGATTACCGAAAGCTACGCAGGAGAGTTAATAAATCGATGAGGAACAGGTGCGGGAACTCGGGCTCTGGAGAAAAACGCTGAATAAACTGACAAAGATTGAAACAAAAATAAAGAAATATCACAAAAATTAAAACTGGACCAGAATTGGAATATTTAACCCAACTTCTAATAGACTGTGACAACAACTACTTTGCGTCGCTCTATGGTTCAAATAAAAGCACACCGGAGTGCGCTTTCAGCAACACGACAAAAACGATGATAAACGGTCTACGGATGTCACAACACGTTGCTTTCTAGAGTAAACCATTTCACTTTAGTTCAATGGTACCGTGTTGGCTTACATAGAATACAGTCTGCCTTGTAAAATAAATAGTTATAGATTGATGTGGTTCAAGTGCGGTTCGAGCGTTGAGCTTCATAGGGAACACACAGTCCTCTTTCTGCATAAATGGGAGATTTGGCTTGAGAGGTTTGACCACAAGAAAGGTCTCCTGCAGCTGTGAGGATTAAACAGCATCACATAAACAGTGATTGGCCCTTATGCGTTTTAAAAATAGTTTTGCTCGACATCCTGATGCAGGAATCTGTGCTAAATTTGCCCCGAGACGTCCTGAAAAACGCCACGCAGCTCACCTCTGCCGAGGTTTGTGACGCGCCGTCCGTCGGGAGAGAGCTTTCCACCTAAACAGGCTCTCAGAAAACAGCTGGCCTGCTTTGCCAGAATTTGTAGGTCATTGGAGTAAAACAGCATAGTTTAGCAATAGGTAAGTCAGACTTAAGCCTGTTTTACCCTGCAACCTTGGATGGCTGAGGGTAATGTAAGAATGACTTTAACATTTAAGCATCTTGGCTTTTAACAATGTTGTTTCAATAGAACAATAGTATTTTACATTTCACATAACAAACTCCACTCTTAATAAAAAAAATTGAGGTAATGTGCCTCGGGACTCAGTTTCACACATGTGTACAGAATATACGGTTTTTGCAACAAACCCATAAAGAAGCATCACATAAAATACAATAAAGAAACCAACATAATGTTCTTATAAAGAACCTTTTCAACTCTTCAAAAGAACTAATGCATATTTCTGCTGAACTGTGGTGTGACGCACGTCGAGCTTCCTTCTTCTTCTTCTTGAAATTTATTGGAGGTTGGCAGGAAACGTTAGGTGAGCAATACCGCCACCAACTGGTAAGGAGCTGGTGACCAAAAAAATGAAGAAAAACTGTATCCTGTTATACAACTTACACTGTTTCAAATCAAACATAGCCTCATATCCTCGGCTTCCTGAGTCCTTTTGCAGAAATTCAATAATGTCAAATTTCATTTTCATATTACGAAGGTTCCTAATTAATTTGTTTCTCTGAATCAGATAATTCCTACAAGTCAAAATAACATGATCCACTGTCACATCTCCCTGTCTGATGTCTCTTGAGCTTCTTTCACGTTCAACCAGAAGATTTATTCTTCTTGTTTGCCACCAACGCTTCTAGCGGCTGTGTGTGGAATTGCATAGGACTAATTAAAATAACACTTGACTTATTCCAACGAGAAATTAAAGATACAAAAAGAAAATGTACGTTGGGGTACCTATTTTCTTAATTATTGGTTTTATTTACTAATAACCTGTTTTTCACCCCTCTACACCTGGATTATGCTTTCTGTCTCGGAGGAAAGTAGGACATTGTAACCGGCGAGCCTCCAGACGAGTTTTCCATTTAGGCTCTTTGCAGGGTTGGGACTGAAATCAATCGTTTGCAGAGGCCCTTCATGCATGGCTGGTCGCTGCATGCAGAAACCAAACACCGTCCGCGTTATCTCCCTACTCCCCACAGTTTTGATTCATTAGAAGAAGTTACTCCTGATTTCAGTTAAAGAGAAAAAAACATTTTTTTCTGTATGTTTCCCCCCCCCCCAAGTTTGAGAAAAAGAAAAACCAGATTTAAAAGAAAAAAAAAAAAAAATCACTCTCTAATTTTGTATGCGTCGCTGGACATTGACTCTCTGTCTGGAGGTTTCTGCTTCACTCTCTGTTCCTCAAACTTGATGTGGTTTTAGAGAACCCGGTCGGCTTTTTGTGAGCTTCGCCGTCTCTGTTTTCTTTATGTGCGGCGAGGTCAAAATGCAAGGTAGAGGACGACCATAAGCAGGCGGCACAAATCTAAGATCTTTGTTGTTTCATCTCCGGCGGTAACATTAATGTAGAACTTCTTGACGAACCACTTCTTTGAGTACAAGAAGTTCATTTTGTGTATTTATATGCACATATATTGTCGCCTTCCTAAAATAATGGCTTGTGCTTTTTTTTGTCTTTTGTCTTTTTTGCTATGAGTGGGTTTGGCAGAAAATAACACCTCTTTTTCTGACAAAAAAATTATTCAGGCAAAAAAAACCCAAAAAAACAATGAAACGTAAAAGGACTCATAAACACAACATATTTCAACCAGCAGTCACATCCTGGTTTTTCCTCACTATTACTGTGTGTTAGTGTCCTTTATTTACGCCCGACACAGTGTGTTCCCGACTTGATTCAATTAAAAAGACATACTGTATGTAAATATAGTCGAGGGAAAGAGAGTGTGAAGGAAGGTTACAGTACATATCTGAAACAGATGATCCTGTTTTAGCTTTTATCACAACTTTAGAGACAAACTCGCACTAACTGTGCGCTCCAGGAACAGAGCAGTTCAAATCTGTTCTTTCAGCACTTCTAATCATCTCTGGTACGAGACAGACAAAATTCCAGGTCTGGTGCCAGCCCTAATAAAGCCTGCATGCGTGTGTGTGTGTGTGTGTGCGCGTGCGCCCGTGTCTGTGTGCACTTAGAGACAAGAATAAGAGCTTATGAGAGCTGTCTGTCCTCTGGCTGGACAGAAAGGAGAGAAAGCTTGTTGGAGCGAAGTCTGGCCCGTGCCACAAAGCAGCCGCCGTTGGCACCAGACTTCTGGCGAATGTGTTGTGGTAATGAATTAGCTGGGCCCTTATTAAGATAGGAGCAGGATATACCGTTCTTGTGCTGAAATGCCATATTAAACAAACACGAAGCAGTGGGTGGTGAGGCTGTGCATGTAATCGTGTGGAGCGAGATGGTGTTTGTGTCTGTGTGAGGCCTGGAACACCGCAGTCTTCTTGATGTAAAAATAGACTGTATATACTTCTGGTCTCTAAACCTTCTGTATAAAGAAGGGAGCCCAGATCAGCGCGTGTTTGACTGGAGATGGTTGAGGGCTCAGGTTTTCAAGAGATCATCCCCACTGGTCATCTCTGCCAAGTTTTCTTTGTCTCTTTTAATTTGAAAACTTTACTTATGCAGCAGAGACAGATCCAGATCAACTCTATCTCCACACCAGGTGTGAAGCAGCGATAGTCTAACAGGACTAACGCAGTTTGAAACGTATCCTGGTTGTATGGTGGAGGTTCAGGAAGCTTTCAGTACATTTTAGCAGTGGGACTCAGTTCACATTTTCTATTTTTTTCTTTTCTTTTATCAAGTTATTTGCAGGGTCTATAATTAATACATTACATTTTAAATGAAAACTAATCAACAAAATAAGCAACAGTTTCAATTCCAAAAATATTTTTTGGCAATTAAAAATATAAAATTAAGATATTTAGGTGGCTGAGCTGTCAGTTTGGTGTGAAGTGGTGTTGGACCCAGGCAGCTTCTTTTTAGTGTTCAATTTATTGATCATTCTTTGATCAGTAATATTGGGTAACACTTTGTATGAAGCGGCGTGCATAGGACTGACATGACACTGTTATCAACATGAAGGAGTCCGACTGTTGTCATGAAGTGTTATTTGGTAAATAATAATACTTTTAATGCAAAGTTGTTGTTTTTTTTGTTTTACCAAATTACACTTCATCACAGCAGCCATAACCATTCATGAAGACCCCTTCGGGTTTATAACTGGTGTTTATGGCAGTATCATGTTAGTCTTATGCACACCACCTTCAAATAAAGTGTTAAATGTTTTTTAAACTATGTAGGCTGTAGATGCGTTTGGGACATCTGTGCTACTGCATCATGCTGAGCATTGAGCATAGAGATGCTGGTTTTGGCTTAAATATCTCTGCTGATATCACTTTAGCACATTTAGTCTTTTTCAGTGTCCCTTCAAATAGTTTTTTAAGCCAAAAAATTACTGTTTTATTTAATAATACTGCCTTACAGTACGTAACTAATATCACTTGTGTGGTCGTACAAGTTTAGAGTCAAAGTAATATAGCATTTCTGAAATGGTAACTAGAAAGGTTTTGAATTTTAAATTGATTTTTTGCTTTCCGTTTTTCATTTAATCTTGGAAGTTAATGTTCCGAATTTGATCGGCAAAGAAGCTTTGTATTCACTTGTGCTTAGACTTTATTACTGGGGTGTTTGGTTGCATGCATCTCAATCTTAAAGTAAGTTTAAGATCGAGAGATTGAAATTATTTTCAGCAACGTAGCGTCCGTCCATTCTCATTTACCCTCACACGCTCATTTCTCAGTGATGTGTTTGGTGGATGAGAGGAAACTGGAGTACCCAGAGACAACCCATGTATGCACAGGGAGAAAATGCAAATCATTACTGGCACGCTCAGATGAATTCATACGCTAGGCAGGTTTTAATTTACATTAAATTTAGGTCTTTGGTTCTGACAAGAAGCTGAAACAGGCTCTAAAGGAGAAGTGTCATTTTTTGCTAAAAGAAAAAAAACCTAATAAAAAAAGAAATAAAATAAAAATCACTTGGTAAGGTAAGAAGGCCATCTTAGTAGTTTATGGGAGGATCATTCATTGCATTGCAGCAATCAAAACCTTCCTGTGAATGCTGACCAGTCGTGTTGATATGAACTCTAATCCTCGCTGTCACTCTAATCTCTCACTCCCTCCACACACTGGAGTCTGAGCCACTCGAAATATTAACATCACTTTCCGCCAGGAGAAACTTGTTGGTGAAGGAATGCAAGGAATAAGAATAATTCGCAGTCTGCATGTCCGCGGCGTGAGCCTGCAAGTGGTTCGGTCGGTGGAGCGTGCAGTTATCACCTCCTGTGCAGAATTATCCGCACTGGATTCCCATAAATGTCACACTCAAATAAAAAGGAAAAAATGTGGCCCTGCCATTTTTAGTTTGCACACTTTGCTGTTTTTAAGAGGCTGCGGTTAAGTTTCTGTTTACCATCTCTGAAACTTGAGAGTGATGGGGGGGGGGGGAAAGAAACATCAAAAGAGGAAAAGAAAAAATGTCACTGAACGCTGTCACCAGGCCTGGGACCACCTCAGCATCTCTGAGACGGAGAGAGAGAGAACAAAACAGAGGGAGACTATCTGTTGTGGGTGCATTGTTGTGAAACGTGTGCAGGCGTGTGTGTGTGTGTGTGTGTGTGTGTGTGCGTGTGTGTGTGTATGGCTGTTGGCAGACGTGGACCTGGACTTGTCCCAGCAGCCGGGGACCTCTGGGAGCAGACCCAGCCATGATGTCACTACCAGTCAGACCGTGGAGCTGCAGTCATCTGCAGAGAAAACCCTGCACCCAGTCACCACGCGTTTGTTTTAACTGTGTTGCTTCACAGAGAGGCGGCTTCAGGCTGCATCAGGTGGAGGACGGCGTCGTTTTCCGGCGCGCATCGCTCGCGCTCAGCCTCCCTCAGAGGCCCGACCCTCGTCACAGCGAGGGTCGGAGGATGTGTCGGTTTTTATGATTTTAGCACATGGGAGCGTTTCTGCGTCTCCTGTCGAGGAGGTGAAATGCGAGACCGTCTGGCTATTTTCTCTTTTCTATTTCCGGCCAAGGATTTGAGAAAGACCGGGTGATACCTAGCGGGATGAAATTTCTCCCGAGTCACTTGAGTTTACTGCTGATGTGATTTAGATGTTGGTCTGAAACAACAAAATGTTCCTTTGCTTCTCAGACGGCCGTCTCTTTGAGGCCTGCTGGGCCCAGCGGAGGGTTTTCCATCTTAAATTTGTTTATGCTCAGTCGGAGGAGAGGGGGAGCCAAGAAAGGGGAATTATTCAAGTTCTTGCCAGTGTTTATGTTTGTGTCTGGGTTTATACCCACAACAGCGAGTGGCTTCTTTTTCCTGGTTCTTTTCCTCTGAACTCCACCTGTCCGCTCCCCTCACTGTAAAACATTCGAGCCACATTAAGTTGTCTGCTAACTTTTACTCTCCAAGCCTCCGATGGTCTTAAGAGAAGGTTTTTACTCTGTGAGCGGTCCAGCAGTGTCGCTCTGACCCTACGTGCGCCGTTTCTGAGGTTTGTGCAGCTCCTCGCTAAAACCGCGGTCAAGCCAAAGAAATCTTGCCCGTTTTAGGGTTTTGAACCTAAATGTGAGCCGTAGCTTTTTATTAATTTTGAGTAAACAAAGGTTTTTAAGTTTCCTGTTAGAAGACAAAGGCAGGAATTATTGACATTGACTTTATTTGCATTTTAAAGTGCAGTAGGTGTCTGAACTTTCATTTAGTCAAGTTAAATCACCCTCAGATGTTTTTACAGTGCTCCTGCTCTCAGGTCCGTTCTTCCGCCCACCGCCCTGCCAGCTCTCTCTACACCTGCCAGCCTTTACTCTCCCGCCCCGTGTTTGCGCTCCCGTCTGGCTCGCCTGCATGAAAGGCCGTCAGGTGGGCAGCAGATTGGAGGAGTTCTGAGCGTCGAAAGAAAAAAAACACTCCTTGGTACCAGGTTCGTGATTTTCCATCAGAACCAGACGTCTGGGCAAGCTTTATCGGGAAGAAGTGACTGAGCGACTACTGTTGACCGGAGGAAGTCAAATGCAGATTCCCCGTAAAGGCCAGCTTTCGTTCTTTCTTTCTTTCGTCAAGTGTTTTTCTTTTAAATCCCGTGGTGATCAGATCAATTCGTCACGTCAGGCTCCGTGTGCCAGCACAGATACCGGGTTTCAGTCGCCTGGCTCCAGGCGACAACTCGATCGCCCGCCGTCCATCTGCTGCAAACCAAACGCATTAACAGTGTCGCCACAGCTCCAATCAGGGCCCTCACCCCAAGAGCGAGATGTTCACCCTGCACGACCCCGAAGTTGTTTCCCAGCACTTTAGTGATTCTGGGCGACCCCCAGAACATAACGCCCAGATACACAACTCCTCCAGCCGGCCTCTCAGCTCGCAAAAATGTCGAGGCAGGCAAAATCTCAAACGAGTTGGCAGAAAAACTCAAGTATAAAAAAACAACAAAAATAAAGCCTTTGCTCATTGGTTTGGCATATATTTGCACCTTTCCAACACAAGATGGCCCTTAGTTTATTGAGATTTGATCTGATGGATCAAAACAAAAACAGCGACCACAAAGAAATCGTGGTTTTCTAACGTTTTGTTAAATACCTCAAGCGTTTCATGCGTTTTTTTTTTTTTTTTTTGTTTAGCCCCATTTCGGAATGAAAATGGGCCGACTTAAGCTGAATCTGATTTAGTTAATCAGAGTGAACAGCAGATAGAGTTTGGAGATGACTTTGTGCAATAGGCCTGGGGAAGCTGGACTGAGCAGAAGAGAAAAATGAATATGAAAGCCCTGCACTGCTCCCTTTATTTATTTACATGCAAATCGTTTAAAATCTCTTTCCTTCTACTGTAACGTTTGTGCTATTTGTGTCACGATGATGGCGGACCCGAATGCAGAGAGGCAGAGGTGAATATTTAATTAAAAAAATTATAAATAAACAAGGACTTACAAACAGCCAGGAGGATGCAAAACAAAACAAAACAAAAAAATAGAACAAATGCAGCAAAGCAAAAGGTCAGCGGCTGATTAGCTAACGGGATGCAGGTGTGAGAGGAGAGAGAGAGAGAGGAAATGGCACAGGGGGCAAGGGAGAGAACACAAACAGGGGAAAATGAATCAAACTGTAACGAAGAATAAATAAATACAAAGAATAAATTAACATAATCTGACTAAGAACTCATCAAATGCGTCAAAGTTCAAGCAGTATGATGTGCGAGGTGCAGTAGAGCTTTAACACAGTCATAAATATGTTGCAGTTTTAATGAAATTAAAAAAAAAAAAAAAAAAATTTTGGTTGCCAGGATTTTGCAGTTTTACAGTTAACTCATATTTATATGGTAAAATCCATACAAATATGGATTTTACCCTAAAATTCTGGCAACCACAGGTAGCGGCATTTTACCGTAAATTAAGTTGTTGTTTTTTTTCAGTGCTGAAATATTGTTTTCCGTAGGTGTGAGATGTCAGCTTGTCTGCAGTCGTCTCTGCTGCAGGTCCGTCGACTCCGGTTCAGTAAATGTTTCTGCGTTGGTTCCCACGCGCTGTTTTGTTTTTCTTCGTCGAAAACGGCCAAATATCTCGCACCGCAACAAGTTAGCAGAGCTCACGTTTACCAGAATCAAAAGGGAGACTTTTTTTTTTTTTCTTTCCTTTTAATTTCCATTCCAACTCCTACAGGTGAAACTCCTAATTGACTTTGTTTACATAAATTTGCTTCGTCAAGCAGAAATCACATTTCCTGCATGTTTTAATGCCGCTCACTTGCCACAGTCAGGTGTTTTTTGGGGGGCGTTTCGGGCTGTTTTTGTTTACCGGTTTACCTGAATCGACCCACTTTCCCAGCATGAATAATTTCTGCTGGGAAATTATTCATGCAGCACGTTACATGTGGCAGAGGGAATCCCACGTTTCACACAAACTAACCGTCTGGCTCTTTCTCACCTGGGATTTTTGCTTCAACTCACAAGAGTAGGTTTTTGCACTTTCTGCCCACCTGCCCCGTGAGCTGCAGAGCTCTCAGCTCTCCGCCAAAGGTTCGCGTCGAGCGTTTGTCCTCTTTTTTTAACTCGCCACACCTCTTCTGATCAGCCTGAGAGGGATTCCCAGCGGCTCCTTCACGGTTAGCTGTTGCCCCTGTCTGCACCGTTATCACCTCCCACCTCCCCCTGCGGTTTTGCTCTGCCTACGCTGTGGGGATCAAGTCACCGCTCATGAGTCAGTTGAGTGCAATCATGCTGACACGCTGTGGTTTGTTGATCTTTACGGTCTCCCCGATGAGAATCCATATGGAAACCTACAGCGCGTCTCGACCAAAACCAGTAACAAACGCAAAAACTGCGAGAGCCGCGTTTTGTTTTTTTTTCTCTCCTTTTTGCAGAAGTGAAACTAAGCGGAGCACGGTTTGGGCTGCCTGGTCTTAATGTGCAACGCTGAATCAAAAGTAATGCAACAAGACTGTTACGAGAGTTGGATGAAAGGAGAGGAATAACTTCAGCCGAAGTCAAAAATTTGATATTGAGGAATGAAAATATGGCCCTGCAAAGCGAATAAAACGTGCTTCTTTTCTGTTCCAATTTCTTTAACGCATAGATCGGGTTACTTTAACGCAACTTCTGACAAAATAGTTGGATTTTTGTCTGCACAGTTGAACAATATTTGTAATTCCAATAAATAATGTCTGAAATGTTCAGAGGATAGCTTTCATAGAGTCTGGTTATCATCTCAGGGCAACACACCAAGAGCCATAACAATATTTCAGGAATCATATTATGCTGTTGTCATATGCACTTGGAAGCATAATAATTCATACCCGCTGGTGAGGATAGGGTTTTAATTTTACCAACATTTTTCTTCTGTCTCTACGTAACGCTAACAGTTTGGGGTTGGTCTAACCAAAGTAACCGACTTGAATATTGCAGAGAGCGGAGAATGCTGATGACTAGTTGTGATGGCGAGGAGGGCCTCCAGCGAGTTGTCACCAAAAATAAATAATCAAAACGGCCGTAGAAACACACCAAAAGCTGCTCATCTGTTGCAAAAACGGTTTGATCTTTGCGATGCTAATGTTTCCGTTTCTCTCTGTCTTTTCCGAACACCATAAGTAGCATTTGAATGCTATTATGCAGATCTTTTGGTGGAGATTGATTTTCATTTCCTGCCACAAAACAAACTTCTTGGTTGAACGGTGATAAGTTTAAACCAAAACCTGTCACCGTGTGTGAGGCGTGCAGCAATCGGCAACACTATGAATGAAAACAAGAAGATAGATTCGAGCAGTTCAGCTTTGATAAGAGAGGTTCATCTCTAAACTGGGTTTATTCCTCTTTTCAAACCAACCAAACTCAGTTGTCAGAGAGCTCCCTGACCTTTAGGGAGATCACACCTTTTCGTCTAAGTGACGTTACATGTGGCAGAGGGAATCCCACGTTTCACACAAACACTCACACGACCCAGCAGAGTGTTCTGCAGCGAGCTGACGCGGCGGGCCCCACGCACCGGTTGTGGGCGGACGGTTACTCGTCACTGAGCGTCGGGAGGGGGGAACCCTCTCGAAGCGTGCGTGTTGGTGTGAGAGCGGAGGTCGCAGGTGGAGCTGCTGAGACTCTGGTGGTCTGCGTCACACCCACGCTTTCCCCCTTCTGTTCCGAAGCCGCGTTTGCTTGATTTCACCATTATTTCGCTAGAAAACCCTTCCATTGCATCAGACACACACGTAGCGCTGGGTTACGCTGAAACCAACTGGTGTTTGGAGGTCAGCCATGTCTACATGGACTGCAGTAAACACAAAATAAAACTAGAAAAGAAGAAAGAAAAAAAAAATCCTCAACTTATTTCAGCCTTGAAGGCAATATTGTCCCCTCATCATACCCAGAAACTTAATTGTTGCTCTTGCAAACATTTCCGTACTTCCCAGCTTGAGTTTCACTTTTTGTCACATTGCAGCCTCTAACATTAAGACATTATTGTTTGGCTTTTGTGCAGATAATTGCAAAGTGAGGGACAGACAATGGATTTTTCTTTTTAAAAACAAGAAGAAAAAAATCTAACGCACGAATAAATCGGCCTCAGAAGTCAAATGATTATGTAGTTATGAATCTAGATGTGTGTAAGGAGATGCAGAAATCCACTTGTCAGGTGGACGAGCCAAATGACAGGGCAATTATTAGTCATTTTCTTCATGAATCTGAATATGTGTGGTGGGAAATTAACACTTAGCAGAATCCCCATGGTGAAACAACATTAAAAAAAACTTGAGTCAAACATATTCATGTGTTTGAATGGCTCAGTCAAAGTCTGGCCTGTGGCAATACTAAACCATTAATGTTCAACGATGCTCTCCATCCAAACCTAATGGACAGACATTTCAATCTGTAGATGTGAGGTAGAGATGTGACCTGGACCATCACTGGGTGATTGAGCGATGAATATGAATGCGCTTTATCAGTTTTCTGATTTGTAAAACAGTAGAAGCGTGTGTCATTATCCTTCTACGTCTACAATGTTGCTCTGTTACCTAAAAATGGCAATAAAATATATCAGAGCTTTTATTTTGTACTCTGACCAATTATTAAAAAGTTCTGGGGTAATGAAAACAATTGGATGTTGCAGCCTCTTCCAGAAACACTCAAATCTTGCAGACCTGAGCCCGTCGAGCGCGGCGGCAGCGACACGCCGTGGAGGGCGTGACCTGAAGCTCGGCCGCGTCCCGGCTGATGACCAGGTCAGCTCGGATCCCCCCCGCGCCGAGAGGGGAGGGCCGAGGAGACCCGGTGGAAGGCCTTCAGCCCCGTCCCAGTCAGATGAAAAGAAAACAGCTCCAGTTCAGGTTCCACATGTCGCGTCGAAGGTTGAAAATGTGTTTTAGATTTCCCCCCCCGCTTCCTTCACCTCTTCAGCTCTGTTTGAGTGAAGGGAATAACCCCGTAAGAGTTCTCATAACACCTCTCGTTGTCCTGGCTTACTCCAGGGGTTTTTTTTGTGTGTTTTATTTTTTATTTTTTTGCTCTTCCTCTGTGAGAGGAGAGTCTGGCCTCGGATGATGTAGTCCATTTTTTTTTTTTTCAGTTTCTTCCTTCCTTCGATGTAGCGGTTGGGGTTGGCTAATCCTCTTCTCCAGGCTTCCTTCCCAGAACGCCGAGACCTTTCTAAAGAAAACACCTCCGAAATCCCTCCACCTCTCTCATTAAAGACGAGGGATGGACATGAGGTTGATTTTCTTAATTCAATTTCGGCCGGGGGAAACTGAGCCCTGGCCACGGCTCTGCGAGGACGGGATGAAAGAGAGGCAGGAGGAGGAGGAGAGAGAGGTGAAGCACTTGAGTGAACAAAGATGGATCTGTCACATGCTCACAGCTCTGATTTCCAGATAATGTGAGCAACATTAAAAGGCAAACTGATCGCCAAGTACGGCCAAAGTGTTAAAAACGCTCACGTCTTAGCCTTGGGTACAAAAAGGTCATTCAATTCTGCTCCTCTGCGTTATCTCTGACCCAAGGAGCAGGATTGAAATTACAAGCAGACAAGTCAGATATCGGCGTAATGAGAGTCGAGCCTTGCAGGTGTAGCTGCCCTGAAAGCAGAGCCGTCTACCTCCGCTCACGTGCAAAAAAATGTCCGCATGTGCTCCAGAGTTGCGTAATTACCCAGCAGAATAATTGCATGCCAGGCAAATGACAATCCTGCAGAGTTAAACACAGTTCTTAAGTGCATGTAATTCAAACACTAACCCACTGTGAACTCCGCAGCCCTGCCAAGCTGGACCGGTTCTCTATAATCATAATTGTCGTCATTTGGATGCAGAAAAGGGAGAAGATTCTTCCTTTGTCAATTCGTTACATAAACGAGGCCCCGGCGGCACCTGGGCGTTGAAATAGGCACACGGCGTTGTGATCGGCTCCCTGAACAGAATCCGGGAGGCTTTTTTTAAACCCCCGTGTCCTCCTCAGTGAAGGCAACAGAAACACAGTCGACAGACTCCAGCACGGTCGTCTGTTCTGCACCCAGCACTGTTTGTGTCGGCAGGCGATCAACACCGGCAATCCTGGAAACCCAGAATCAAAGCTAAACATTGAGAGTTTCAGCTGGCAAAAGGAGAGAGCGAGAGAGTTGGATTTTTTTCTTCTCCTGGTTTTTTCTTTTTCTTTTTCATTTTTTTGTGGGATTACTTTTGTCCTACTTTGGAAAATGGGCAATGTTTGACAGAGAGGCTGAATCATAACGACTGGTGAGCTGGAGTTGGAAAAAGGGCAATTCATCCTTAAAGTATTAAGTAATATGACTGGCTGCACCCAGGGGGGCATTTAAAGGTGCAATTATTACTGGATGGGGCGCAGCTAAAGGGCTGCTACTGAATAACTTTATTAGCATCCCTCCGTACATCCATCTGTCTGTCAGAGAGTGAGAACTGGGCGATCCGTAAACAGGCCACTCGCCCGTCTCAGGACTGAAACAGAAACATTTGACCTTTAACCTTTCACGTTCATAAACAAGAGAGTAACTAAGAGTCTCGTACATCCCACAAACAAATCGTTCAGTTTCCGCAGGTTATACCTGAACGAGTCCATGTTTGTGGTTCACCACCTGAACACCGGGTGAAAGGTGAAGTACATCAACAACAACAGATCCCTATAAGAACAGATAAAGACTCTTACCAGCTTGAACCCTGACCTCATGCAAGCACACTACAGTCACCAAGCTCTTCGCGCATCTGAGGGAAGAAGCTGCGTCTCGGTTCTGCTTTGGGAACAAAACTTTTACCATCCCAAAGATGTTAGTTTGCATCCAAATGTCATAGAATATAATTTCTTGCCATTTGTGCAGATATGTCACACGCACATTTGAATTCCTGTGTGTTTCTCCAACTCAAGAATAGTAAAGGCCTATGAATAGGAAACAGAATCTATAAATATTAGATAAAATGAGCGCAGAAAACAAACAAAACACATCGAGTCTCTGCGTATAAACAGTCACTTTAAACTGATCTAATTGCAGGTCAATTAGAGTGGAGCAATTAGAGTTTATTAACAAGGGAGAGTCGAGCTCGGTTGAAGTTTATTATAAAATCATTTATGCTTTAAAAAAAAAAAAAAATGATTGTGACTCGTTTGAACACGCGCCTGCAATAAACTGAGCTCCGTTCCACCCAAGACTTCCTGCAGTTCACGGTCTAGTGTAATATTTCTATACAGCAAACTCATTCGGATCAAATAAAGCGGTGCAGTAAACTTTGTTCCACACACTTGTTACTGTAGCACAACCTCAAACCACCGTGGGAGTTAATAGTGTTGGGGCAAATGCACTGAGAACCCAGCTGACTGTAGTTCCCCTCGCAACAGGGGGGCTACTGTATTCAAACACAACCGAGAGTCAACCTGAGAATGTGTTTTCTCTCTTTCTTTCTCCTCTAACATCACCAGCTGTGTTTTTGTTGTTCTTTCCTCGTTTTCAGTCTTCCTTTCCGCATCGGAGCCGGCGCCGACAGGCCCTGTCAAACACCGCGGCGACGTCCCTCTCGTCTGAGGTTCTTCCCGATTGTTCGGAGCCCGTTGGGCTGTCAAAGCCGCGTCAAGATGAACAATGCGGACGCAGGCGCCTTTTTAAGTCCTTGCACGTTGCAAAGAGAGGCCTGGAAAGGTGGCGTTCAACTCCCCACGTTTTTGACGTGTGAAAGAAGCAACTTCTGAGTGAAGGAGTCGAGGAGACGTATCCATGCCGGATGAAATATAGTGCCATAATCATCCCTGAAACGCTCCAAAGCCAGGATGCTTCAGCCCCTCCTCCGGTGTCTGAGGAGAGCCGCCACCAGCTGCCTGGCTCCAGGGTTCTGCTCTAACACCAAGGGGGTCTTCACAGGGGAGGACGTACCCACGCTATGATTCCCTGCAGTGGTGCAGGTACACTCATCTTCCTGGAATCAGAGCAAAACAGGGTCACATGTGCTCATAAACAAGGTATGAGCTCGGTTAATGACTCACAGTAAATTCTCAATCTTGGCTGAATTTCCACCGTATTCGGTGGAAATTTAAGCCAGAGAGTTATTGAGAAGAACAGCGAGGAATAACTCCCATAACTTCTGGTCTTATTTCCTCTCTGCTCTTTGGATTTCCTCTTCTGATAACCCGGTAAACCGTGACTTTTATGTTAAGAAAAAAAAAAAAAAAGAGGAATTACAACTGACAAAGATCACAGAGCGAGCGAAAGAAATGAAGCTGTTTAAGTTGAGCTAAACGTCAACATGGGGTTCCAAGGTGTTAACGCACCAAAGTTTGTATTTTGGATTAGCTGGTGGCTCTGACATTTGTAATTTCCATTTCATTTCTTCATTTATTATTATTTTTCCCTCCGAAGAGTTTTTGCGGCACTAGTGGCTCCAATTTTTTACAGTAGGCAGACAGGAAAGAGGGCGAGGAGAGGGGAAAGACATGCTGCAAAGGTCGCCGGGACCGGGAGTCGAACCCGCGACGTCCGCGACGAGGACTGAGGCCTCCAAACGTGGGGCGTGCTTAACCCCTGCGCCACCACAGCACGCCCCTTCTTCATTTATTTTTGAACAAAATTACAAGAAAGCAAGGATATGTACACATTCAAACACATACACAAAACTAGAATAAGTCATTTTAGTTTGTCCAAAAAGGAGGGAGAAGAAGTTTTCACTATTTTTAATTTACACCCCTTTATGCTATTATTCAATGTACCCTGTCAAAAAACACGTGAATGTGTTTAATCCTGGATCCCCCCCAAAAACAGGCGAGAAATCAGGATTTTCATATTGCACAGTGATGACAATTTCTTAAATTTGAGACTTTGAGAACTGAAGAATAAAAAAAACAGGCATGCGAGACCTGGCAAAGACTGAAAAGCTTTCAGCTACTTTGAGGGCGGATGAAAAACACGGGAGCAGGTTCACTCATCAAGAGAATGCAGAACAGCTGGGGAAGACCCCCGAGCAGGTACGAAGGTACAACCACAGAGATAAACACAGGCGAAACAGACACACAATACAAACACAGTAGGTTCTTGCTAAAGACTAACTTTTAGAATAAGAATCTAACTCGACAGACAAGGAGCAGGACCGCTGAAGCTCCAAGAACCTCAACAAACAGACCGAGACATGTTGGGAATAGTGACAACAATCAACAAGCAGAAATAAACAAAATGCAGAACTAATTGAGAACCACAAACACAAATTATGACCTCATTCTTTGAAATCAGTCACATCCTGTGCTTTCCTGTTCTGAGTCTAAACGCAGCAAAACATTTTTGCTTTTTAAGCTGCAGTCACACAGTGTGTTATCATGATTAAAAAATAAATAAATTGTTTATGCTGTTTCTTTATTTTGTACAGAGACAATCCAAAACACTTCATTACATTTTTAAAAGGAGCGACGCATGGTGCCAGGTCAGACCAAAAAGATGTCAAGTACGATTTAGCAGATTATGACTTGGTGAAAAGCCAGTTTATAAATTAATTACGAACATGTTTGATGAGTCATTATTCAAATCTCACTAAAACCAAGCCAACTAAACTACAAACCAACACACAATTCACAAAGCTATTTTTTTAGTCTTCATCAATAACAAGTGCAGATCTGCTAATAATTTTGCCAAATTTGCAAATATTTAAAAACTAGATGTTATAATCTCATTTGGCAACTAATCCGATTTTACTCTTTCATAACTATGAGGCTGCATCATAGTTATGAAATAAGAAAATATAAACAATGTCCTGCTATTGAAGCTGCTTCCTGCGTTTATCTGGGGGTTTTTTTTATTTATTTGGTCACTTCTAAATGTTTCGTATCATCAAACTCGTTTTAATCTCAGACAACCAGAGTAAACACAGCAGGTTTTGGTTATGATTTTGTTGAAGGGGAAATGCCCTCTAAACCAGGCTGGCAGTATGACTACAGTGTGGTTTCATTTCAGCCATATTGGAGAGGTTTAACCATAAACAGACTGTTCAGGGTCCCGGCATCTTGACTGCACTTTAATATGAATTTCAGTTTCAATAGTTTTTTCCCCCCTTTAATGAGTGAAACGCATTTTGCATTTACTCAGCTTACCTCTGTCTTGATAAAAAAAAAAAAATGTGTCGATAGGATGATCTGAGTGGAAAAGAAAACTGGACGGTGGCGAATTATTCATTTTTCACAGCTCTGCATGGCGTCACCTTTTAGAGACGTTCACATGTAAGGAATCAGACGTATTTATATAAACAGTCAAGAGGTGTTGTTGCTATGCAGCTAAAGCAAACTAGAGGGTTTTCAAAAAGCACCAAATTTGCACAAAAAAATATTTTTTTCTATTTATTTATTAAAATGAGACATATGGGAGGATTTAACATGTTCATATGTTAAGGAGAAATACCAGGACTTTTGCTTAAGGTCACTCTTTGTTGTGGAGAGCCGCTTTTGAAGGTCGTGTTGGATCAAGTGGCCTTTATTTGAAAGATGTCAGACAGGAAGGTGGGTTGTGAAAAAAGGGTTAGGTGGAGACATGCAGCAAAGGTCATAAGGCCGGGACTCGAACCCGTGGAACCTGTGTCGAGTGCTAAGACCTCTAAGCACTCTCCCCCTTTGCCACTGCCGCACCCCGAGTGCTGCCACACTTAAATCGGACCTTAAAATAACCTTAAAGCCTTAAAATAGTGTTGGGAATTTTCACACCTTCCTCTCCATCTTTTTAAGATGTTTTCACTGTTTCTCCAGCTCTTGTTATGGATGAGTTGAAGTTCGTTCTGGAGGCCGTTTTCTGCCACTAAACATCAGCAAAGCACCTGCCTGAACTGGTGGCATTTTCACTTGTCTGGGGGGCAACAAACAGACGCAAACTCTGATTAATTAATCAAGCAGTATTTAATCAGCATGATCAGAAGAGACAGTTATTTCTCAGTGTAGGGTGATTTTTGTTTCCTTGCTAAATGTTCTAACTATTTTAGATCGACATAAGGCAAGTGCAATAAAAGATTATTTGATTTTCAGGCTTGTTGCACATCATGGCCTGAGTTGATTTTTTTACACTATGTCATGTCCTCCAGTGGTTTTATGATAAGAATCAAGTCGAGTCTCCTCTGATTCACCAGACACCGTTGCAGCTAAGGTGAGAACCGGCGTGTTTCTAGCGGCGTTGTGCCTTGAACAGACGCAGTTAGACATCAAACATTTTAACACAGAAGGGCTGGAAACCAAAGATGCCAGTTGTGGTTTTTTTGGACCCCATGTTCTCAGTTTCAGGCTTGAGAACCATCCTAATAAACGTTATCGTACCCTCAAAAATGAGTACGAAGTACATACTGTGCCTTGTAAAAGTGTTTACACCCCTTAACAACCGCAACCTGCCAGGTATTTGGTGATAGACCAACACAAAGCAGTGCATAAGTGTGAAGTGAAAGAAAAATGATAAAAGGTTGAGAACACTTTTTGCACATAAAATATTGGAAAAATGTGGCTGGGATTTGTCCCTCCTCGGATTTGACACGTTTCCGAAAAAAATCGTTGAGCTCCGGTTGTCGTCTCTGCCGACGGTGCAAGTTTAGACTGACATTTTCTGCTCTGGTTTATTTGCAGAATAGTCAGATGGGATGCAGCGGCTCTGAACCGGGTTAGACTTTGAGTCGTTTTAACTCGTGAACATGAAACGCCCAGTGTTCAGCAACATCTGGTCCAGCCCTGGAATCAAATATTTTTTCTGCCTTTATTAGCCAAAATATAAAATTTCTTTTTTATTATTATTTGCATGCTGTGTCCAACACGCTACCTTTGCACTGTTTAAACATTTCCTTCGGCCACACGTCAACCTTTATAAAAGTTATGTTGTGTGCAGGTTGTCCCACCTGAGCTGTGGATCTTTGCTGTTCCTCCAGAGAAGCGTCGTGTGTCTGGACTGTTTCTGTGACTGATGCTCTCCCCTCGCAGCCTCTCAGAATAAGTGGACACCCAGTTTTGAGTCCAATTCTCTCTCCAAAGCTTGAAATTTTGTTTTATACCCCCGACCATGCTTTGGGGTTTTCTTTTGGGGTATCACAGTAAAGGGGGGTAAATAAAAATACATGCCACAAACAAATTTTTAACAAGCACTATTCACCATTTTCTACAGCTGCAACTAATGATTATTGTCGTCATTGATAAATCTATTGATTATCCTGACGATTAATCAGATGAATCGGCACGTTCTGCAGATTTTTCATTTAAGCCTTTTTTTAAATACAATATTAGGAATGCATTAAAAGATGCAAATAATTAAATTCCTTTCTTTTTCTAAAAAAAAAAAAAAAAAAAAAAAACTTTATTGCACTGACGTTTTTGGTAGAGCATATTTACAGACAGTTTTTTTTCCCCCCATCTTAAATAAAAAATGTTTCTGCTTTGCAGAGTTTTGGCTTCAATTCCTGCTTTGAATGTGTTGCAACTTCAGCAAATGATCTGTTTTGACTTTGCATTCTCCAGTGAACAATCAGTTCTGAAATGATTTGACAATTATTTCAACGATGGACCGCTCTCTACCATTTCTCGTATTATTATGTGCTCATGTTGGCCGGTCAGATAAAATCCATGAGGTTTTTCTTCGCCGTGTAGAAAAAGAGGAAACTGAAGGGCTGTGAATATTTTTTTCACAAGTTGCAAACTTCACACTCTTCGTAGCTCTCGGCGTGGCGGCCATTTGATCGGTCTCCTGCGCGGGCCGCTACTCTGTCACGGATGTGTTTGCGAATCGGTCTGCTGCACACCCACAGGCCACTTACTGCCCGTTGCCCTTTGACCTTCAGGAGGGGTTAACTATGAGAATGAGAGGGTCACTGAGAAGTGAGGGGTTAATTGTTGGCCTTTTCACGAGTAATCGCCAACATCACCCATGTTTAGTGCCTCCTCCCCGCAACGTGTGTGTGTTGTTCTGTCAGCCAACACACACGTTGGACCGCGCCGCCATCTTCTGTAGAGTCCCGCATCCCTGCCTCCAGGCGAACAGTCCCCCCTTTTTGTGGACAGATAGATGTTCTTCTTGTTTCCTGCCGCATGTTTAGCATACCACAGAGAGCTGGAAGGTCAGGCCTTGCCCTAGCCTCTCCCCTCATTACTTGATTTGGACAGTACCCCTCCACCCCCTCCTCTTCCGCGCCCCCCCGGGTTCACCCAAACTCACAACAAAACCGCCGCCTCAGAAATGCAGTCACAATGTGACCCGACTGCCGCCAAGGACACCAAGAAATGAACAGAGTGATCCGTAAAAAAGAAAGAAAAAAAAAGGAATAAAAATCAAAGTAATTCACTTTATTGGAGCGCTGAAGTTTATCATCCCGTTTCCCCCTGTTCGTTTGAAGGACGGTTTGGGGTTGTTTGCGCGTCTCCGAGGAGAGTGATGCATGCATTCATGCGACTGGGTGTGATTAGAGGACGGGACGGAGCGCGGCAGGTTAGGAGGTGGTGATGGAGAGGCAGGGGAAAGCCAGGTTGGGACAGGAGGGTAATTGGCTGAGATGAAAAATGAGAGTCCTTGACCTTTTGTTACGCCGAGCGATCGCTGATAGCTTGAGAGCACATCCCCGGGCCCCTCCCTCACCATAAAGATCTTTAACTAAAGGGACGGAGGTAAAAAAAAAAAAAAAAAAACAAGGAGGGGAGTTGATGGCTTGTTCTTGGGCGTGGTGGTCTTTAAATGTGTGTGTGTGGGTGGGTGTGTGAGGGTCTCAGCTGTCTCAGGATCCATTAGTCACTAATAGGGCTGTCACTCTGGGCTTTTAGCTCTTCTTGTTAGCACGGCAGACAACCAGCAAGCCCTCACAGATGTTTCCATTAGCATTGTTCTCTAACCAGGCTGCTCCAAACACACACGGGCCCCGCATGTGAGGTGAGAGTCCTGCCTCTGCCACACACAGCACCCACCAGGGGAAAAAAACCCCCCAAAAAACGATAAAAAGCCCTGCCAAAGAGCAGCTTTCCTTCAGCACTGATTGGCAGCTGAATGTGGGCTTCATGGTCTATTGTAAAATACAGTTGTAGCGTAAATTCCCCACGCGCCCCCGTTTTGACCTCCATTGTAAATGTGCTGCAAAGTGACAGGTGTGTCTGTTAATTAAAGCTCAGAGGTAATAACAGGGAGGCGGTCAGGAGTGGCCTTTGAAAAGAACCGAGACCCGGAGGATAGAGGATAACCGGACCGGGTTTACATGAGGACTGAAGATCTTTGTTTTGTTTTGGGGTTTTTTTAATAGTATACTTGGTAAAGAAAAAATGTTGCTGAAATCCAGTTTTGAAAAAAACAAAACAAAAAAAAAAACAAAAAAAGAGAGAAGCACGTCTCTGCAAAAATGTTCAGTTAAATTTTCTAGTTAAAGAAAAATTCAGAAAAAAATAAGATGAATGCATTGCAAAACTATTCACACCCCCTTAGTGTACAGATACTGGCCACCACAAAGTAAAATGGGTTTTATTGGGAATTTATGAGACCTAAAAAAAACAACAAAAAAAACAAAAACAGTGGCATGCAATTGTATCCATCCACACTGAATCTGATTTGAATCAAATATTTGAACTAAATCTTTATATATTCTCACAGAGGTTTCATCAATTGGCCTAAAAATGAAAAGAACCTTTATGTAAGTCGTGTTAAACCTTTTGTTTGCCACCTCTGACGCCGGTTCTCTCATGAAACACGGCAGTGGCAGCGTCATGCTTTGGGAACGCTCCACTTCAGTGTTGAGGGAAGGATGGATGTCACAACGTCACTATTATGCTCTGCTCTCACATACAATTTGAATAAAAACCCCCCTGACATTCGTGGTTGCAGCTTGACACGGTGTGAAAAGGTTTATTCATTTCAATCAGCCAACAAAGACTAAATACATAAACAAGCCAAATAGTCAGACCAATTTCACAAACAGTTCAAAAAGGAGTACATAAAACATTTCTCATGCAATCATTTCAGTCTATCCACACCCTTAAAGTATTCCCACGTTAAAAAACTCAAACCTCACATTCTGGTTACTGAATGTACAACTATTTAGTTTTGCCCTTTGAGGCATCCATCCTACACAACTGTCATGGTGTAGTAATTAATGATGAGTCCAAAATAATAAACAAAACTTACAAAAAAAAAAAAAAAGCGAGCAGAGTGGAACAAAAACAGGAATCAGATCAAACAAAAAGCCAGGAAGGTAAAACAGAAGAAACGGGGATTTAACGAGAGGAACCAACCAGGATTAAGAGCAGCAGAAGTGTTTAAGTACTGTCAGGGTGAATGTTGCAACAATAGACCTGGGCTGATTAGCTAACAGGTTGCAGGTGTGAGGAGAGAGAGAGGAAAAGAGAGAGAGTGAGCTGCACTCGGGGCGAGAGAGAGAGAGGGAGAGAGAGAGCACCAAAAACAAACTAGAGTGACTAAGAAAGGACTGAGCTAAAGTAAACCAGAAACAAGGCTCATCTAACCAACACAGAGCATAATGAAACTAGAATCAACAAATCAAAACGACAACATGTTTTCCAATCGGTTCAGTATTTTAAACTGGTTTATATTTTGTACCTCGAGTTCATCCTTTAATAACTTCCATAGATCTGACCCACAGTCACATACAAAAACTCCTAGTGGCTGTTCTGATGTGTTTTATGTCTTTTTCCTCTTACATTATAACCCGTCTTTCTGTCACAAAACATTTTGTGAACAATTTCTGACGGCTTCTTGCTTTGGACATTTGATTTTTAACAAAATATCGGGTTCATATGCTCCATGTAAATGGACTTTATGTGTACATTTATCACACATAAACAAATGTAAAATGTTACTGAGAAAATGCAGTTGGAAAAAATTGTGGGATCAACAAGGAAGAGACTTTGAGGGAGGAAAACGGTGCAGCGGGGAATTAGGCACCAGAGAGCGAGCAGCTGTGAGGAGGTGCAGGTTCTCCTTGTTAAACTCGCCACCATATGGATGGCATCTGAGCCGGTTCTGGGGGTGATTTTTATAACTGCTTTCACAGTTTTACAAGCCTCCAATGATCCAATGAGAAATAACCTTTCCTACCTGCCAACGCGTGACCGCGGAGGAATAAATGCGAGCACTGTCCTGCGCCGCGTTTCACATCTGACTAAACGTTTGGACGATCACCTTCCTTTGTCCACCGCGCCATCCATCACCCGGTCCTTCAGGGGTCTTGCGGACGATTAAAGGCTCACGGAGAAATAAATCCATTTAAAGTAAAAACAAACCGTGCTGATTTCGGTTGTCCTTTTTCCTTTTTTTTTTCTCACCTGATGGATGTGCTGCAGTAGCTGAAGGTAAAATAAATACGTACAGCTGAAAATTGAGAAAGTGCTTCAGTCTGCCCAGAGTGGGCCATCATGTGTATCCCATTACTTGGCAATTACAATCAGACTTAAGTGTTCAACGACAGATTATGCAACATTGAGCGACAATAATTGCTGCATTTTCAAGATATGCAACACAATTTTAGGCGCTTAATGACGGTGGCGCATATTTTGCTTCCTCAAATCGTTAAAGGAATAAAAGTCACTTCTCGGCGAAGCCGTTCTATGGGAACCGACTCGCGCTCAGGCTCACACACGCACACACCCTCATTGTACATTAAATCTGCCAAGAAGCTCATTGCCGCTCATGCTTTTCCCATTGGGTTCACTGGGTTTCGCCGCCGTTGTCATCCGAGTTGTCGAGGCTCTCAAGCAAATTGCATTTCTCAGGCTTTTCTCTCAGCGTTTGAACTGGAAATCTGAAGGGGATCGGGTTTCCACTTGTGGGGCCGGGGAAGGGGATTGGAGAGAAGGTTCTCTCTCCTCGTCCCGCCTGAGACTCGAGCGGACAGACAGTTGGTCCACGCTCTGCTGTCTGTCGGCGCTCAGCAAGTGTCGAAAGGCTGACTCGTCCAACGAGTCGACTAAAGCTTTCTCAAAACATTTCAGCAAATCGGACCACGGTGTGTGTTAGTTTTCAGCACATCGTCTGGGACCTTCTGTTGATTCCCTCCATGCATTTCTTTAAACACTCTTCTCATTAATCAGTCCACCGATCAATCGAGTTTATTTGGATAGCACATTTCAGCAACCAGGCAGTTCAAAGTGCTTTACGTCGTAGAAACGCAAAACAAAAAAATCATAAAGACGTCATACAGTCACCAATGGCGAAATCTGCATCAAGCATGGCCTCGACTCTTCAACAAGCTGAAACAATTCAGAATACAAGCCGTCCAAGATGCGTGTTTACGTCTCCGGTTGGAATTGCATGCACTTATTGTAATTTAGTGCAATGGATTTTTAAAAAAAACATTTCTTGCTTTCGCTTTCAGCAGTTTTGGAAAAAAAAAACAAACGGTACGAGACGTAGCAAGGAGGAACCATCCAACCTCTTTGCATCAGTTGTGAAAACAGATGCTTGAGCCAAAACATTTGGTCTATTGTACTCCAATCTGAGAGCATCTGTGACTTTTAATGAGGCGGATCTCTGTGAACCAGCTACAGGACGACATGTGGACACCAGAACTGTATAAGCAGAAGACTTACGGGCTTTACCTGCACATCTGCTTCATGCGCCCACATGTGAAACAAAGTACTAACAAGATCAGGAACTAAAGAAAGATGAAAACAGATTCTAGTGGATCAAAAGTTCCCAAAACTATTAGAATTGCCTTATTTTTTTCCCAACTTGTTGTACTGAAAGTACCTGATGGGCAAAGCTGCAGGGTTTCTGCAAATATTGTTGTGGATCAGAGCTTCCTAGGTATTCAAGGCTGAGTAAAATAAACTAGAAAACGCTGATACGTTTAAATTTGCTGTAACGACTCCAAACCCTGATCCAAACTGATCCAAACCCTTTTTTGAAATGCAGAGAGTGAGATGGGACGCCACAGTGAAAGCACAGAGGTGGGAGAGTGACAGTATGGGGACAGTTGAAGACTCCCACTTTACTGCAATTCACCCCTTGTTTCCCCTGGGAGTCTACATCATCAAACCCTAAATGAATGCGTCTTGGCTCCTCTTTGCAGAACTGCGTTTACTTTTCTGCTTCATCTCGGTAAGTAATGCGACCTGCTCCGTACTTTCTCCTGAAACTGTAACTCACTTTGCATCCCACACTCTCTAAATTGTTGCTCCACCCCCCACCACCACATGCACTAATAAATTTCCTGTTTCGCAGAGGGACGGCCAAGAACAACGCATAAAGCCCCATGATCAATAATCACAGACGGCGCATTCATTCCTCCACCTGACGTCTTCTGATGCCTTCCGGGATCGTAATGGTTCACTGAGCCGACCAAAAACAGTTGTGTCTTTTGTGCGATCGTTTCATCTCCGTGTCAGGTAACCACAACAGTGGGGGTTGTGTGAGTGTTTACATCACGATAGCAGAGCCGGGGCTCACCGCACTGCCTCCCTCCTCCTTCATCGTGACGTTGTTTTCGCGTGTCGTTGCCAGCAAACTGTTCCACGTCTCCTCCCACCAAAGCTTCCCCCTCTCCTCCCGTCACGTGAGGCTTGACCTTCAGATACTGACTACAGGCCCACTTTGAGTGTTTTTTTTGTATTGTTTTGTTTTGGGGTTGTTGTTTTTTTTTTTCTTTTCCTTTTCGTCTGTGGCAACAGAAAAGAAAAAAAAATAGAAGGTTGATACTTGGGAGGAAAAGGAAACCATGAAAACAGCTGGAGCAGAAGAGAGCTTTCGAAATGTTTTTTTTTTTTTTTTTTTTAAACGGAGAGCCAGTGAGTTGGAAAGGAAGAGGGAGGGAGGGGGGGGAAAAAAAAAGAGGAGCTGGGAAGAAGGGTGGAACACACAGAAATCTGAACCACTGCCAGACTATTGTAAGAGTAACTGCTCCGCCTGCAGCTGTCTTGGAAATCCTTCTGAAACCACTCGTTTCCCGTGCACATCTGTCCTCATCCCTCTTCTTTGTCTCCTCTGACGAGGATCTGATCACCAAAACAGACAGGCCTTGTTTGAGCCGAGGGGAAATCTCGCCACACACTAATAACATGAAGGTGCACTGAGTGATGTGTGTTTAGGGGAAATTTGAAAGGATTTTTTTTTATTTGTTTTGGGTTTTTTTTACTCTGCTGAAAGAAGCAAAATGGGTTCACCTCCCAACCTGATGCTCATGGGGAGAGATGGATTAGAAAGGAGGGCACTTTAAATGGACAATGGCGGCGTGCCGAGTGGGAAAGTGGCCTTTCAGTTCTCTGCTTGTTTTATACAGACGACCATTTGCCGGTGTTGTTTCAGGTGAGCTTTATTGCAGGAGTATTTGCGCCTTTTTGCATCACCGATACAAACTTCAAAGGGTTTGTTGGGATTCAACACGATGAGAAGAGTAGATTTGACAGAAATCAAACTGTCACGCCGTCACGACACAGTGACAGTTTTACAGATACATAAAACACACATTCTTCATAAAAGTTACATGCAGCGTTAAGGACGTAGCAGAGAGATCCATGCTAACTTTAGAGGAGCTGCAGAGATCCAAAGTGCAAGTGGGAGGAAATGCCAACAGCAGCTTATAACTTATGCATCCCATGTTTTGGGCTTTTATTGTAGAATAATAAAGGGAAGAAAGTATTGAAAGAACTCCCAAAGAGAAACCTGTTTACAGTTTGCATGTTGAAAATTCGTCGATTTGTCCACGCAGAATCCATTTGATTTTCAAGCCAAAACTGCGCACCACTTTGCGCCGATCTGTTACATGAAATACAATTTCATACACTGAAACTTTGTGGGTTTTGACGTGAAAAACGTATTTTTTTTAAAAGGTCCAAGGGGCGTGAGCAGCTGTACCTGCTAAAACATTTTCCGCTTACAATGAGCTGTAAAAGGCTTTGTGTTGAGGTGCGTGTGAGGGAGTGACTTCCTGTCATAGTCGTAAAAACGGGAATAACACACTCGAAGGCCTGTCACACATCTCCTTATAAATGGGCTGTGTGTGTGCGTGTGTGTATGTGTGTGTGTCTGTGCTCTCCAAAGTCAAACTCCAGTCATCCCCTTCTTGCATTCAAAGCAGCACAATGTTTGCTCTTATCTGTGCATCTGGGCAGAAGGAGGAAGGGTGAGCAGCTGACAGGTTGTAGTTAAGCTCTCTGTTCCCTCGCTGCTCCCGGGCTGCAGACAACATTTGCCTTCAAGTGCTGACGAAGGAGACAGACTGTGTGTTTTTAAATTATGCCTCACATAATTAAAGAAAAGAAAGGGAAGCGCAAACGACCTGTCAGCTCGTGTCCCGGCGTCTGCACACATGCAAGGCCCGTCTGGCCTTCTCTCTTAGAGTGGACAGGCGTCTCTGTGAGTCTGCTCACGTCCCCACTGTCCAGATCTGCTGCTGCGGCTGGCAACCTGCATCCGAGTTCGTTTTATTGCAAGTATTTTACAAGGAATGAGTTTGGTGAATAGGTAACAAATGTGCAGCGCCTTGTTGAAGTATTACAACTCCCCGTTTCTGTTTCATCACAACACTGCCACAAATTGTGAGGTATTTCATTGAGATTTTATGAGACATGCCATCATAAATTCACAGGTATTTGTGAAGTGGACGGGAAATGTTACAACTTTGTTTCACTCTTGTTTGCAGTTCTGCACAAAGTATCTCGGTGAAGCAGAAGATGTCCTGGTCAGATAAGATAAAAATTCTAGGTCTGAACCCTGAACGTGGCATTGCACAGTTAAATCTTGTGGTGGCAGCATCATGCTGATGGGATGATTTCCTTCAACAGGGTTCAGAGGTAGATAGACGACCCAAAACTTGTACCCAAGTATTAATGGCACTGCTCAAACATATTTTATGCTCAAGTAAAAGTGAAAAAACCCCAATAATAATAGAATTTGGTAATAAGATTACTTAAGTACCAGTGAGTCTAGTGATTTATTGATTGATTGATTGATTGATTTTTTGGTAAAACAAGCTTCTTCTTGGTTTAGTGAAGTTACTCTGAGTGTGCAGGGTATCCAGAAGTTCTGCAGATTTAAGAGCAGTGACACTTCATAATAAAATTACATAACATTTATCTAGTTACTACCCAGCTCTATCAGCGACTCATAATATGACAAAATATGAAAATCTGGCTTCTGATTGGCTGCTGAGACAGGAAACAGCATGGACCCTGCCAAAATAAAACATCAGATTAAATGATTCTGTTCTAGCTACAAATATAGATACAATCGGACACCAAGAACACAAAGTGGATAAAAAGTGATCTTTAAATGAAAAAAAAAAAAGTGTATCAAAGATTAATTACATTTAATACAGTAGTTGTGGTTTTTATTGCCAAGTGGGAGCCTTTTACAGAGTGTGGCGTCGCTGCTACTGAACACGGCTCACTGTAGTACAGTGTCAGTATTGTTCCTCAAGAGTTCCCCGCAGAGCAGTAACCAGAGTAGATGCACTAAAAACAAAGACCTTTATTTAGAGAAGGCTTGTTAAAATCCTGGAACATTGTTTGCCCGGTGTAGCCTCTTAAGTGGCATCTGGCAGATGCTGCGATATTGCGCTGAGCTGAGATGAGCAAAATAGTCAAAATTCCCCTCCATCATCTGTAGCCCTTTGTGGCTGATTGTCTGTGTCCTGACATGAGAAAGGCCGGCTGGGCGCAGGCCAGCTGGAGCCGCCCTCAGCTCCTCTGAGAGCCAGAGATACAAAGGCTCACTGTGTCGGAGTGGCACACTGAAACTGCACCCTGGCAGCAGCTCCAGGCAGCACTTTAGTAGTGAATTTTTTTATTTTTTTTTCCATCCACTGTCTTTATACCTGATCTGGTCATTCTGTTTTTTTTTTATTTTCCTGCTTTTGTTCCTGTTTGCGTTTATGATTTTTTTCAGTTTTTTTCCACTTCTCTGTCTTATAATAGGAAGAAACCTTCTTTTCTTTCTTCCTTTCTCTCTCTCTCTCTCTGCCCGCTCCTCTTCTCTGGCAGCACCTAGCGCATTATTAAGCAGACTGTCTATTTCACAACAGCTCGCCCTTTCACACAATGTCCTGTCGGCAACATCTTTTTCCATGTAAGCAAGATTTTCCGGCTCTGTTTACACACGTGCTCGCAGTGAAAACCCCTGACAACAGGGTTAACGCTGTCTTCATGTGAGACCGGGATTAGGCGCACTCAGGTGGAAGCGAGGCCCTAATCCGCTGTAAGAAGCCTAACAGCGTGGACCCAGATGACAACTGAGAAAACGGCAACAGTTAGGCGGTGGGGAAGTCCCTTCCTAACCCCATCCATCCTGCCGTCTTGCCATTGCATCAAGCTGGTTTTAAATCTCTTCTCAAACTGGTGTTACTGAGCCACCTAACGCTGTTTCGGTTTGACTCTTGTGTGTCCTCGGGTTAACAAAGCAGGAAGGAAAATCTCACTTCTTTTGCTAAGAAAACAAGTCTGACCTCAGCAGGTTATCTGTGACATTTAACCGGATTTGTAAGATTTCTGACATTTCCAGTAATCCCAAATATGTTGGGCTGAACTTTTGAGCTAGTCGTTCCGTTTCCTCTGGTGTCAACAGTGCCAGTGTTTTTGCACACACACAAAAAAATATGTGATTTTCAAAAACCTGCAGGGTCTTGCAAAAGTGTCAGTTATTGAGTTATTGAGTTCTGGCTTTGCACGTCTCAGAACTAAAATAGATATCGAGTCTTATTGGAAAAAATAGTTCCGGGTCAGTCAGACTATATTTGGCAGAAACTATCTGATTCCCACATAAAACAGATTGCCACAAGTTTGTAGAGTTATTGACACTAAGCCTGACATATCATCGCGTTTATAGTGTTGTACACAATTTCTACAAGAAGCGCTACTCAAATATCCAGTTGCAAAGATCTGATAATAAAATGACTTGCTATGCTATGCATGTGTTCTGTCTGCACTGTTGAAGATCTAATCAGCTCTGAATGCTGAATGCTTGAAGCTGCTTGAGCTGATTGACTACTTTTCATCTAAATTTTATGATTCCTATGGGGCTCGCATAAAGAATTTAACTGAATCCCTCGTGGAGGCTTGATTAAGTACAGAAAAATCAGGTTAGAGTTGAACACTTTGAATTTTGCAGCCTTCAGCTCAAAACACACACACTATCCACAAATTTGGTGTCTTAATACTTCGACACAAAGATATGACAGGATAGGCAGTGAGCTTCATTTCTTCGCATTTTGACCTTTCTTGACCAACATGCAGGGAAAGTCACAGTGGCGTAAAAAGAAATTTGGTGTTCATCTGCGATGGATTGCAGTCCCCACCCTTTGGAGAACAGGAAAGGCCAGATTCTGGGCAGTGACCCTACAAAGGTTTAAACGAGGCTGGCGGACATGAGCGGTCGCTCTGTGCAGCTTGATGTTTGGTGTGTGCCTGTTAAGTGACTGAGTTGACCCCAGAGTCGTGGCCGCCGGGTCAGTCAGAGGTGTGAAGCCACTGACCCACCGTCTGACCTGGTGTTTCGGGTCTTTCTCTTCCCAGCAGTCAAATCCAAACACACACACACACACAAACACACACACACACAAAAAAGGAATCAAAGTCACACAGAGTGTTCCCTCTCTTGCCATTTCCATCCTCTAAGATCCTCAAGCCTACCTGTGTAAATAAACGCTCCAGTCACCTTTCCTCCTCAACGTCTACTATTTAAGATAAACACAAGGAGGTTGGGGTTTGGGGGTGGGTTAATGAGGCCAAGTTTAGGGAAGAGGAGGAGCGAGGAGGGGAGTGATGGGGAGCTGGAAAGTGGGCTGGAAGGCAGGGGAGACCCCGGGGAGCTCATTATACTCTGGTCGGAGAAGACGTTAACCTACCAGCACGGATTCAGGCCCACTCCTCCGAATGGTTTTAACGCACACACAGAGACTTGTTACTCTCCAGGTGTAGCGTTCGCTGGTGTAAAAGCTTTTAAAGCGTGCTTATTGAAAGCGGCAGCCAAGACATCCAACTGGTTTCTGGAGGCTTGAAGTGCCATGAACTAAAATTCATAAATTCATAAAACCACAAAAAAAAATAAAATAAATAAATAAATAAATAAATAAAGGTGACATTTGTTAAAGAACTGTTCCACAGAAACTCAAAGTTATGAGATTTTCCAGCATTGGGGGTAATTTTTTTTATTTTATTTTTTTTACTTTTTCTTTCAATAAAGAAACAATCGTTTTCAATATAGGCACATGTATCTTATTATTGGCCCGTAAAATATATTTCTTGTTGTTTTTTCCTTCCCTAGCCTTTGTCAGTGTTATTCTGGCTCTGTTTATTTACAAGTCCTTGTTTTATGATCATCGCTTTAATTGATAGTTAACTATGGCTCTGCTCCCCCGCTGTGAGATGAACATAAACAAGCACTAAAGCAAAACATATGTGACTCCCTCCACCCCATGTGTACGTGGATGCAACCCGGGGGTGTGAGAGCCAGGAAAGCCAGACTGGTTTCATTACGCTCCAAACGAGCTCATTATGGTTTGGGAAAAAATCACCCAAACCCCGAGCCGTTTCCATGGCAATGCCATCTCAGCTCTTCCTCTCCTCTTTTCTCCTTCCGACGGCTTCTGCGCTCGTTGTAGTTTTGTTGTTGTTGTTGTTGTTGTTGTTGTAATTTTCTGTTTGTCTCGTCCTCCTCTTCTCGCCTAACAATCTGAGCGAAAACTGCACACACGCACGCATGCACAGGAAAATGGCACTCTCTTCTCCCAGAGATAAAGTTTCACAGCTACCCTCCCTCTGCCCTTTTACTCTGGCCGCCTCCTGCTTAAAGACAAATAAACCAGTGGAAAAGAAAACAGCAGGTTTTTTTGTCTCCGTCCTTTTTCCTTGCTGCTTTATTTGTGTCCATTTTTCTTGTTGCTAGAGAGTTTATGCTCCCATGTTTCCACTTGCTGCTTTTTTTTTCTTTCTTGCAGACGAGGATTGTGTGAGACAAAGCAGGAAAGTGTCTCAATGAAACTTTACTCTTTTCATCTCAAGTTACATTGTAAAATTAGCTCTTTTTTTTTTTTTTTTCTTTACTTAAATCAAAAACAGAACTTTTTTTTTTGTTCTTACTCATTAACAACAACAAAAAAATGTACTCCAATTCAATTTGTTTGGGTAGCTCAGCCATGAATGCCTGGTGGTTGACCTTGGTCTCTGGGGATCAGGGAAGTTCTGTCCGATGAAGAAAACTCTAAATGGCCGTACAGGGTGAAAGATCAAAGGTGGTGTCATGTAAACTAATGGGCAGGTAAGGTGGGAAGCATGGCTTTTCTCTCTCTCTCATAATGTGGCTTTTAGGATGTGGGACGTCCTGGACACAGTGAGCGTCCAGGACACGGTTAAACCCAGGTTTAAAGCGAAAGTGAGGATTTCTGCTCCGATGCATCAAAAGGAATCAATGGAGGTAGTTCAGACATCTGATCAGGTTGCTTCATGAGTGACGCTCTTTATGTGTTTTCCAGGTTCCTCCAAAGGAGGAGAACCTTTTGAGGAAGAACGTTTGGCCTTAAGTACGACACAAAGTTCCTCTTCGTACAACCAAGCTTTGATAATAAGTAGAACCACATTTATCCAGGGACTTTTTACTGAAAAGCTTAAATCAGCTTCTATTTAACTTATTAGACTTGGCTAAATATACGAAAGAAAATGACTTGAATCCCTTGAATTTGTTCATCTGAGCCCAAAAAGAATGTGAAAACTACATGCCTTACTTTTAGTGAAAGTGCAAAATAATTCGGATCTACGATGAATAACTTTCGACTATCAAAAAATGAATAAATAAATCAGGCTGCTTTTTTCTTAATTTTATTTTATTTTCTTGAGTCCTTTTGTTTTTGCAATTTTGGCCCCCAAGTGACAAAATGTTTGGACGCCCCGGATCTAAACGAGTCGCGCCCCCATGTTTGAGAACACAATGAAGTAGTTCAGAGCTGTGCGGTTTCTTCTCATTATTGTACGTTGTTTCATGTTTTCCCTTTGTTACCTTCGCTCCAGTCATTGTGCGCGCGCACCCTGCCCGCGCGCGCGCACAGGGACTCGCACTTCATCATGTGAGCGACCATTTGCGTTGTCACCTTGATGAAGCTCTTGGCGCCTCTCTGGGGGCCGTTTTAAAGCCCAGACATCCTCAGCCATTACTCAGGTGAAACGCCACCAGCTGGTGATCAATGTGTCTCTAATAGCGAGCACGAGAAGGAGCAAAAAGCTAGAGAAAGGCAATGAAATTGATAGAGAGAGATAAAGAGAAGCACCGAGAGTGACTGCACTTTTACCATCTCGTTTATCACCCTGTTCTTTGGGAGCACTAACCCACTGCTCTAATAGCCTGTCTGGAGAGAGTATTTACAAGGTGCCATCAAAACAGCTGCATTTATCTGGGCACTTGAATCACACACCTTTATCATTACGCCCGTGTGTGTGTGTGTGTGTGTGTGTGTGTGTGTGTGTGTGTGTGTTCGTGTCTACTGAAAGGCCGGTTTGACCCCATGCTTTAGCCGGAGAGGGAGGCGTAAAAAGGTGAGGCTCGGCTGCGAGGCGGATAATGTTCCTTAAAGTTCAGCCAGATCATGAAGTCACTCCCGTCTCTGTTTGTCTGCCTGACCTTCAGTCTGCTCATCTGTCTCACCGCCTATCAGTAAGACAATCTCCGCCGCAATGCTTTTGATGTGCGGCGCTTTCAGAACGCGAACGCTGCATGAAGAAGTCGAGGGAAGGAAAGTAAACAAAGGGAAAAAAATAGTGCATGTGCAGTTTTTTTTTTTGTTTTTTGTTTTTTGTTTATGTATGGGAAAAGGGAAGCTGAAGAAGCAAAAAAAACAACAACAAAAAAAAACACTTTGATAAGAGGATGGAGGAGGGGGCTGATTTTGTGCGAGTGTGTGGGAGACGGGGAGAGCGGAGAGTGCCAGGCGATGCTGGAGGGAGGCTGGGCGTCTGGAAAACATCAAGCTGTAGCCCAGTGCGTGTTGGCGTGTGTGTGTGTGTGTGTGTGCGCGTGTGTGTGTGTGTGTGTGTGTGTGTGCGCCTCGCAGCTCCTCTGGTCTCTGGCTTGTTAACCTGAGGGTCATGGGCAGCTTCAGGTGATGAAGTCAATGCCTGGCACACAAGATGGGAATAAAGACCTCTCCCATGGTGAGCACATGTTCATGAATAAACACACATATTTAGAGGCTTATATGCTGTGGCCCCTCTGCACCACAACTCTTTTAAGGGAGTAGTTTGACATTTAAGGGATTATGCTTATTCAGTATTTCCCCCCGAAAGGTAAATAACGTAATAAATTCAGTTATGTCAGAAGGATTAAAGTTGTACCACACTGCTTTGGAAAAAGTATTCAAAACGCTGGAACTTCACTGCAAAAACACAAAATCATGTTAGCAAGTATTTTAGGTCTCGTTTCTAGTGCAAATATCTTAGTGCACTTTCAAAAAGACAAAACTAACTTACAAGTAACTTTTCAGCAAGAAATAGGAGCTTCTATTAAGTGAATTATTCTTTAATATTGATGAAAGAATCATCAATATTAACGATATATAAAGATATTATTATGCACAGCAGATTTTCTAAACATTTTATGGACAATAAAGAACTGCAGATGGTCATTCTTTGAATGTGCAGCATTAAAATCAAAAACTATTTCAATCAAAATCATCTTAACAGATGAGTTACATGTCAACATAGAACCTTCTTTGACATCACCTGCACAATTCTTGCATCCATTGAACTTGTGAGTTTGTGGAAAGTTTCTGCTTGAATTTATTTGCAGGATGTCAGAAAACCTTCCCAGAGCTGCTGTTTTTATATGAACTGCATTCAACCCTCAGATCTCCTGCTTGAGGAAACACCAAAGGTTCTCAGTAGGGTCAGAGGTCAGAGGAGGATGGTGACCACACCATGAGTTTTTCCACTTTTATTCCCATAGCAGCCAGTGACACAGTGGTATTCCTTGCAGCATTCATTATCATGCATGAAGATGATTTTGATGCTGAAGTTACGGCTCTTCTTTTTGAACCATGAAAGAAAGAGATCAGTCGGAAAGTCCAAACACTTTGCTGAGGTCATTTTCACACCTTCAGGGACTCTGAAGGGGTCGACCAGCTCTCTCTCTCTCTCTCTCTCTCTCTCTCTCTCCCCATGATTTCAGCCCAAAGCATGACTCCACCACCTCCTTGCTGACGTCCGTGGTCACCCTGGAGGAGCACAGACCTTTCAGCAGGAAAACAGTATTTTATTTACACGTGAATTTGTCTAACGCAATCAAACATTGTAACTGCTTAATTCAATATATTATAGACATTTTGAACTGATAATTTTTCCAACATGACTTCTAATCACTGGTTAGGATTTTCTCCTTCAGTACATCACAGCAGTGATCAACATTTCGGATCTGACCATTTCTGGAGAACTGATTTGGAGAATTGAGACACCAAAAACCCTCCACTCTGTATCTGTGTGCATTGTGTGGTCAAAAGAGAAAAAGACCAACAGCTGGTACGGTGTGTGTGTGTGTGTGTGTGTGCGTGTGTGTGTGTGTGTGTTTTGCCTCGTGAGGCCTGGATAGGGATCGGTGTCGAATTACACAGAGTAGTTTGGATGAAGGAAGGTGGAGTGAGCGAGCTCCACAGCCAAGAAAGTGAAGGGGTGACAGATGAACAGCATGATGGGAGACGCGGGAAGGCGGAGGGGGTGAATCGGTACTGGCTAATTAAGCCAAAGTCTGACATCCAAAGCAGTTCTCATGCTCTGGCACAAGCCATTGTTGTCAGGAATTTGAGAAATGCATTTGATCAGTGCGGTGTGTCTGTTATTTTGGATGACTCCCAGGGACAATGCAGCCACCGGAAAAGTGAGAAGAGAGAACATGTAAATCCTTATTTCAGCTCATCAGAGGATGAAACTCCTGTTGAGCTCGTTTGCTGAAGAGGAAAAAGGTAAAAAAACCAAAATTCCAGCTCGAAGGAGTAAAAGGGAGCCTAGTATTATTTCACTGGACCCCGGACACCTTGCGACTCCCACCTCGCTCATCTTTCCCTTTTGTCCTCTTGCTGAATGTGCGTGTGTGTAAGATGAGCGTTCACCTTTAGAGTAAAGGAGTTAATATGATCCCCAGCTCTGCAGTTTTGACAGCTGAATAACCCAAAGAAGAAACGGACACCCCAATCCTGGCTTCGGTGTCCTGTCTAGAGATAAAGCCAGCCCGCTGGGAGGCGTTGGGATTCTTCACCAGCGTGCAGCACTGCGCAAAAATAACCTTTCACACATTTCATAACATTTCTACCTTGTACTTCCATATACTTTATTGGATTATTATGTGATAAACCAGCCAGAAGCAACAAAAGTGAATTGGAAAGAAATTTATACTATATTACACTAATTAAAAAAAAAAAAAGTATTTTTCCAATAAAACATATTTTAGGTGTGGAATGCCTATGGTGTGATAAATCTAAATCAAAACCAGTGCAACTAATTGCCTTAAAAAGTAATCTAAGAGCGCATCTGTGTGTGATTCAATCTCATGCCAAAGTTGATTAGATAATGACAAAACATTTAGGCCTACATGTTTAAAACAAAATGAAACAAGTGCAGCTAAAACTGCAAACAGAGGTGGCAGCGTCATGCTATGGAAAAACCTTTGTTTTTATTCCATTCAGTTCGTATAAAACCCAAATACAGGCAGGCTACTGTGGTTTAAAATCCTGCTCATTTCAAGCATCATTACTGGGAATTTTTAGGAAAACTTTTTGGCACCAGGATGCATTTAAAATATTTCATATAGAATTTTACAACATTCTCCAGAAGAAAAAAAATGTGAGTAAACCTTAATATCTAATTTTCCTCTAGAGAATAATGTCTGTAACTGATGATATCCTGAGTATGCTTCTTCTTAGCCCTGGGGTCAGACTCCCCTAAAGGTTCACAAGATAAACCAGAGAGGTCAGGGGATGATTAATGGAGGAAAGCTTGAAACGAAAAAAAAAATATATCGCAATCTAAGACGGCGGTATTCACCCCCGTACTTTTCACCAAACTTAAGCCATTCTTTCGGCGTGAACGCAGCGTTTAGAGAGAAATGAGCGTTTAAAATGCAACTACATCATTGTATTTATTGTGGAGCTTCATAAAAAAAAAATTGAAAAGTCAAGCGGCGGTTTGCAGTTTCATCCTCATGTCAGCATTTGAAAGTTCTTCATGCTCGCAGTCGCCAAGCAAAACCCAGAGACGACAACGCATACAGAGGAGTTTCAGAAAGTGTTTATTTGGCAAAAAGAGAAAGAACATGATAAGCGAAAGCTGTACGTGAATGAAAACAGATATCAGCTCTGAAATTAATCTGTTGTTGTCATTCTTAGATTGGCTTCAACAGTAAATAATAATCTCTCTCCATGATACTTCTTGATCTTAGTCGTTTATAACAGGTCGCTTCTTTCACTCCCACTGTAGGATGTTTCTATTCCATGTTGGACGTAGAGTGTACGCTTAGCGCCATCTACTGGCATAGTACAGCTCTGCGGCGACAGAATAAAAGCTTTCCGTTCGAAGGTTGGAGGAGGACATCCAGTGGTTGGTCAAAGAACCTCTAAATGTCTACAAGCAGAAAGGAGCAGCAGAAAAAGCTGAGCATAAAGCAGCGACGTACATTTTGTAATTTGTTTTGTATTTCACCGTCTTCAGATCTGAGTGTAGCGCAGGTATTTTTTCCCAGAAGGCAACTCTTTGGTTGTTACTCCGTTGGGGAAGAGAGCGGTCGCTTCAGAATCGGGAAGTGAAGGAATGACCATGACTTTCTCACCAGGCTAACAGGAAACAAAACAGAGCAAAAATAAATTGCTAATACATAAATGAAAAATAAACTGAAGAAAAGGTTTTGTCACATCGCATGATTAAAATAAGTAGGATAAGTCATGACCATCCACTTGAGACCGGGACAGTGCTGAGGCTGTGTGTCCGTAATTTGAACTTTGTACCTTCCAGTCGACGGGCGTGGCCACCTTCTTCTGCGCCGTCAGCTGCAGAGAGTCGATGACTCTGAGGATCTCGACAAAGTTCCTCCCGGTGGTGGCAGGGTAGAGGATGGACAGCTTCAGCTTCTTGTCCGGGCCGATCACAAACACCTGATGTGACAAAAATCACGACTGGTCAAATATTTGGAGCATTAAAAAAACACACAAATAAAAAAATAGATGTCAAATATCCTCCAGCAATGTCAATGTAGAGCAGCAGGAGAACCTGATGGATCATCATGTTACGGCGCAGCAGCGCCATTTGGATGCTGTGGGTTTAAAACCAAAAGGCAGCGCAGATTATATTTGCCGCATGTTCCACAAATTGTGCAAGAAAGAGATTTCTGAGTGGGGCAGATAACCAGGCAGACTGCTGACAATATGTTTGCATTAAAAACAAAATGAAAAACACCATGAATAAACTTTAATGTGCTTGTTATTTAGCAGACAAAAATGTAATTTCCTTATTTTTCGACCTGAGCCAAAATGATCTGCTCTGAGCAAAGTGTGGGTGAGCATTTGGTCCGGACCAGTAAACGGACTTGGGCCCAATGCCTTTTTTTGTGTCCATCCCAACGCCATTAAAAAAAAAACCAAACAAACAAACAAACAAAAAAAAACATCGTTCTATAAATGATGACAAATCCAGAAATCTCAATTAATTTTTAGGCAGAATTGGTTCAGCCCTTGACCGGATCAGAGTCAAAGCCTTTTTTCAGATGTCAGATTCTTGGTTCTTAATCCCAACCCGACCCGAAGCTGCTGCGTGTGCGTGAGCCTTCGGGTGGCTGTTAGGATCTGGAGCCTTAGATTTGGTCCAGATTTCAACGCTGTAGGTTTTATCTGTGCCTCTGCATATGAACAGAGAGATGTCAGTCACAGATTGTCAGAGTTGTGTCTGGCGCTTATGCCTCTGTCTACAAAATGTGCATCAGAGAATATACTGGGTCATTGCTTGTGGCCTGAAGTTTTCAGATTTGATGCACTGAATTACCGTTTTATAAAAAAAAAAAAAAAAAAAAAGAATCCAATGTCAATTTTAAGACGACCCTGATCCAGAGCAAATGGTCAAACTTGAATTTTAGTTTTTATTGGTTATTGAAACCAGGCAGAAAGCAGTATTCTTACGCAGCGAGCAGTCAGGGGTAGTCCTTCCTTGTTCCTCTCGTCGGGGTCCAGCATGCCCAGCTGGACCGACAGTTCTCGCTTGTCATCGGCGATGATGGGGTAAGGCAGAGGGGTGCCGGCCTCGTTGCCGTACGCCATCACATCCTGTAAGCGGGCGTCAGACACATTATGCTTTACACATTACTTAGAGCTACAACTGGAAGTTTTCTACTTCACTGTAGCCAGACGTGAACCAGTCAGGCTGATATTGGTTCTAGTTTTAAGATGAAGAGAAATTGAAGAGAAATTTAAAAGTGCAGCAGTTCTTTGACAGAAGCAACATTTTTTCAATTACCTCCAAAAACACCATAAAAGAAAGATGTTGGTTATTAACCCATTCAGAGACTTAAAATAGTGGGAGTGGTTAGTTTTCTTTTCTTTTTTTTTTTTTTTTAAATAATAGTACAGGTGAAAGTTGCCAATGATATTCCAGTGGGTTCAGATAACGGATTTTATCTGTTCTGGTCTTGGCTGCTTTTAAACCAGACAAAACACAATATTCTTTTACAACGACTTGAACATGCTGTAGGGATTCAGGAAACACCACTATTGTCTGACAGATTCCAGTTTGTTGATACAAATCCGATCTTTTTCACAGTCCAATTGTGGAGTCCCACAGGGTTCTATGATTGGAGCAATTTTCTTTACTTTTATCTCCCTCTATGCTGATGATACTCAGCCATATGCATCCATAAATCTGACCTGTTAGGTCGACTACCGCAATGAAGACATAAAAACCTGGATGACTAATTTTTCTGCCTTCAAATTCTGACAAGACAGAATCTTTGGAAAGAAAAAAAAAAAAAAACAAAGATAGAAAGAAGGTAAGAAAGAAAGAGAGAAAGACAGAAAGAAAGAAAAACCGTTTCATAAGTCAGTTTATCTGGATGGCATTAAATATCTTGTCCAGGACTGATGCTGCAAAAACTGGTCAGTGCATTAGTTAGGTTACGGCTGGACTTCTCTAATTGTTTGCAATCAGAAATGGGAAATGGGATCCTCCCCCTCTCACATGTAAAGCCCTCAATAATCAGGCTTCATTAGAGATCCGATTGGTCCATATGTTCCCAACAGAGCATTTCGCTCTCAGACTGCAGCTTTACTGCTGGTCCATAAAAAGTAGAATGAGAGGCAGGAACCAGCTCCATGAGGCAGACGTCTACTTTTAAAACTACAAAAGTACAAAGCAAAAACAAGATTCAAGTGCTACCGCTGCCAAAAATGTAACATTATCCTTATATCGATGATGCACTTGGCCGTGACTCTCAGCGTTTAACCATGCATCGCTTTCAAATAAAGCGACCATCTGAAATTTTGCCTATATGGTTGAATATTGGCACCAAACCTATCTGTTAAAGATGTGTTTCTCTCCTAGATGAAGCCACTGAAGGAGCTGCTGCTGCCATTAATTTCTTACTCTTCTGCGACATAGAAAGCACACTACAGAAAGTGTTTACGTTTCATTTTTATGCGTCCGCTCCGTCTTGATTTTCTGCAGCCACTACAGGCTCATCCCAGAGGAGTGAACTCTGCAAGTCAACGATTCAGCAATCTCAGAAAACCTAACAGATTAGAGTAATAACCCTAAACATTGTTTGACAATTGGATTCATTTGGATTGCATGCAGGATTGTATAACTTTTCTTCCCCTCTTTGTAAAGTGCCCTGAGATGACATGTTCCGTTTAAGTCCCACATAAATAAACTGGACAGATGCGGGGGGGAGGGAAACAAAATTGTACTTTGGGTGCAGATTGGCAAGAAAAAACTGGATGATTCCAACCGCTGTTTGCTGAGTTTCTGGTCGGGACATGCTCAGGCGCTAATGTTTAACTTTACTGGCTGTGAGCCTTCACACATATTAAACTAACCTTGTAAAATATTTCTAAAATAAGAAATTTTATCATTTCTTATTTTACAGGAATAGTAAAATGTATTTTATTGACAAATAAACATTCATGAACTAGAGGAGTGTCTCCACGGTTGAAGTAATTGGACTTTGGACCAACAATAAAAGTCAATGGCACAAAACATAAATAAAGTGATGAAATCCCTGATTCAGTTTGAGGTTTATTAAAATAACCCTGCTTCCCCTCGTCATGAGGATTTCAAGCAATTAGAATGCAAACACATGGTCAAGCACTCTGGGTCTGCTCCTAGTTAGCATGCTTCACCTTGCTCCATTTCTTGTGATCCTCAACGCTGTCGATGGACAGGGCGATCATCTTTACCCCGCGCTTCTTGAACTCATCGGAGAGCTTGGCGGCGCGTGAGAGCTCGGTGGTGCAGACGGGAGTGAAATCCGCCGGGTGGGAAAACAGGATACCCCACCTGCAGGGAAAAAAAAAACAAACATAAAACCCATCGATTTTACCAAACGGATTGACGTCAAACTTAAACTCACGAACATATGATGTTAAGAACACATGACTGCTGTTAACAATTGGACCTCAGTAGGTAAGTGTGACCTCATTCTGGTCACATGTTTGGGAACCCAACGTTGAGGCACATGCTTTCTGGATTTACTATTCACAAATCCCATGAAGTGTTGATAAGAGCAACATAATAAGAATGCGACGGCAGACATCAAAAGCAAAACATCACATTGTTTCTTTCGATTTGGCATCGCATGCAGTAAAAGGGAACAGAAAACCCTTTGCTTAGGAGGATCACCTGATGTCTATCTGGCCAGAACCACCCCTCACCCCCCGTGACCTCTGGAGCAGGTTCCAACAACAAATTATTCAAAATGGGCTTTGTCCTGTGCTTCCCAGGGATTGGAGCTTCCACGTGCGCTGGCAGGAACAATCTTAATCGATGAGAAGCATAACAGGAAGCAGAAAAATCTGGGACGCAGCTTTAACAGATGACTGCCTCTCTCCCAGTCCAGCAACTATTCCCACCGTGAGAAAGAAATGAGTTGGTGTCCAGCACATGTGTTCATCTGCGTGGCGTCAGCAGGAGGAAAAGAAATCCACAGAATTTGAATTCAGAGGTTGGTGGATTTACCAGTTTTATTAGAAAAAACCCCAAAAAACATCTAAAAAAAGATCATGCAGCCTTAAGCAGCATGAGGAAAACCATACAGTCCCACTAAATCGACACCATTTTTGAACAATCAAACCTCAAAGTAAAGTTTTTATATGATCTTCATAAATTAGCCTTGTTTTCGAGGCTTTGTGTTAGTTCTGTGCTCAGTGAAACATGTGAAATAAAAGATTATTCAAGTTATGCAGCCTGCTTATGTAAACCCATCCATTGCAGCCAGCTGGCATCACTTAACCGGCAAGTCCAGATAAACGCTGTAAAACTACAATCAGAACTGATCTGCTGTAAAGTCACACTTTCTCCAGAGAGCAGGCTTCCACCACATGTTGCACTGTCACTCAAAGATGCAGAAAATTGACAAGTTATGGTTACAGCTCGTCCATACGAGCGTGTGTGCACTCACGAGTCGCCCAGAAAGTCGTGAAATTTGATCCTTCCGGAGGTCGTGTCCGCCTCAAAGTTTGGGAACACTTCTCCCAGCAGAATCCCGGGCATGGCTGGCTTTCAGCTGAAGCTCACAAAAGGCTGACAGACCTGGAGGAGAGCGGCAGAGATGCGACAGGGAGCATAAATGAACCCGGAAAAGGGCAGGGGCGTGGTTAAAACAACGCGCTGTCGACCGCCGACCAATCAGAGAGTAGGCGTTGAATTCGTCATTATTTATTTTCTTCTCATCTGTCGCTAGTATCTGAATGGATAATATGAACGACACAGATACAAAAAGTAAGAGAAAGAAGCATTTTATGTGTAAAGTGTCAGGATTTTATTTAGTTATAAATGTGCAGAGAAAAAGACGTTTCCACTCACAATGTGGAAGAAATATTCCAAATGACTTCAAGGTGAGTTTATGTTAAGGCATTTTTAGGGATAGTTTTAGTGATAGAGAAGAAAAAAAAAGCTGTAATTTTCCAGTAAGTTGACAGAGACCTTGTTTTAGCTGATTTGAGCTGCTTAAATCTCAAAGAAACAGGTATTTGCAGTAAACTTGTAAAAGAAGGTGATAGCACAAATGAGAGAAAAGCTGACATATTTTTGGCCAACATCAGAAACTCCTGACTTAAAATAAGCACAACAAACCATCACAAATACCACAACATCAAGCTGTGAGGGATAGAGGATTTTGGTTATTGTTGATGGTTTGGATGTTCATTGTGGTTTCAACGCTTACTGCAATATTTGCTGGTCTATTTCATACAATCGCAAACGTCAATTTCAAATTTTAAACGTGTGCACATTTAAAGAGTTAACTGTTTGGTGCAAAAAATAAAAAATAAAAATAAATACAAAACTGATTGAAAATCGATTTATTCACTGCATGCTTGAGGTTGAGACAGAGCTGCACACGAAAACCTTTAAACTATTCAGACTAAGAAACCAAAGAGACGCAATCAAAACTGTCAGATGACTTATTACCCCGCGGTAATAACTCAGAAATAGTACAAATAGTTTGGATGTACCTTTTCGTCTTTCCCACTTACGGGAAGTTTCTGTTTATGTCATAGGTTTGTGATGCATTTCTATCCTAAAGAAAAAGATGTAAAACTTCAGTTTTTACACAACGAAATATTAACGTGTGGGGAAAATCTCACGAAATCCGTACAATGGCCACCGACACGGTAAGAAAGACTTTCAGTCCTCAATTATGAAGCATTAACTAGTCGGTAACCTTAACTAACCTTTGCGTTCCCTCGTAATAATGTAACGCAAACGAAAAGAAAAGCCCCATGTCCCTTAAGGGGCTCCGTAGCGGAACGTTGCAACAAATCCAGAAGAAGACTCAATTACCCAGGGTGCACTGCGCAATGAGCAACAAATATGGCGGTTCGCTTCAAGGAACCCGGACGTGACAGGAATTATCAACAGATGCGCTAAAGGAGCGAAAACCTTCGCAAAGCGGCTGACATTTTTCATTTATCGTTTCCGTATAATTTTGTTCTTGGGTGGACGGCCCACTGAAGCCTCAAAGAGGAAAATGCCGTCTCCAAAGGCTAAAAACGCCGGTCGCAGGGATGGCAGCCCGGTGCTCGGCACTAACTTCGACTTCGTGTCGCTGACCAAGCCGCTGAACCGCTCCTCCCCGCCGCACCTCCTCCAGCGACAGGGCTCCGACCCGACCACCGCTCGCCTCCGGGCCTCGGAGAGCCCCTCGCGTCGCCGAGGCTCCGGCTCCTCCACGGGCTCGGCGAGCGGCCAGGGGCCACCGGAGGAAGACGGCATACGGCTCAACCCGTCCCTCATCGGCATCTCGCTCAGCTCCCTGCTCGCCATCGACCTCTGGCTGTCCAAGCGGCTCAGCGTGTGCGCCTGCGAGGACTCGTCGTGGGGCAGCGCGCGCCCCTTGATGAAGCTGATCGAGGTGTCCGGACACGGCATCCCGTGGCTGGCAGGCGCTGCTTACTCCATGTACAAGAGCGACAGCGCTGCGGGACAGGAAGTCATGCTCAACCTGCTCCTGGGTAAATGCGCTACAATAACTCTCACATCTGTAAATAAGACAATAACTGGACTCGGTTCTGGTTCACGTATCTGCTAAGCCTCCTCCACATTTTACACGATCCTCGGTATTAGTGAGAGATGCTGCCTGCGCGTCACTCATCACCTGCCATAATAATGTGAAATATTTCACGGAGAACAGCAGGGTCATACAAAACAACCAAATGTTTCTCTAATCCCAAAGAAACTGAAATTTGCCAGATTTATTTATTTACATTAATTCCGATTTTGAGTTGAGATGCTGTTCTCCTTTTTGAAGCGCTTCAATAAAGGGGAAACAAATTAGTGCTTCATGTAAGCGAAAATCCAACACGTGCACAGGAAACAATTGGGTTTAAATGAGATTGTGATAAAGGGAAGCATAACATTTCTAAACCGCATAGGTCCTGATGAAACTAAAATATAAAACAACGAATATTAGATCAAATGGAAAAAATGAAAAGCAAGTCAAATCTACATTTATTGACTGGTGTTAAAATGAATTGGCAGAAATTAAATAAGTTCAGAGTTTTAAAATCAAGATGCTTAAAATAAAAGCAGGATGGACTGCTGTTGTCCAAACTCATCTACCTAAATGTTCTTGCAACCTTACTTTGATTAGACCACGAGCAATAGAAACCAAAGTCAAGCTTAGGATTAGTGACAGATTAATTTTATTTTTACTGAAAAGTTTTTGCCAAATTCTAAAACTGTCATTTTGTCCGTGGCTTTTTAAAGTTTGTAGAAAATATAGATCACATTAGACCTCTTAGAAAAGGAAAATGTAATCATTTAGAACAAATGGAGCCAAGCATTTGAATGCATCACTTATGATGTGACGAGAAATACTTGCTTTCATTAGCACTTTCTTAAAATCTATTGTTCTGGAGGGTTTCCCAGCAGATTTTGGCAGCGTTGCCACAGGCGTTGCATGAATTTTTTAGCACTCTGATGCCAGCGGACATAAATCCTCCCGAACATCAGGCGCATCTCAAAACCTCCTCTAATTAGAGCTGATGGTTTTATTCTCTTTTACGTACTGGGAACATTTCTGCAGCATTATGGTCTGACATTAAAATGCGCTGTCGTACTTTAGCCGATTGTCACAATGAACAATATCTACTGCGTTCGGTAACATGAGAAATAGACGTCAGCTCGGTTCACACTGAAGACTTTTACTCAGCAGGCTGGGATGTGATTTGATGGTGTAAGGTTCTTTTAGAGGTTTATGCTTTTTTTTCATCGATAGCTTTGAGCTGACCCAGTTTTGTTTCCTGTTTCTAAATAGCTTTTCTCCAAATACCCATTTGGCAGTTTGAACTCGCATTTCACTAAACACAATTTACCGCCGTTTGCTTACAGAGTAGAAAACATCCCATTTGTTGGTACAAATTGATGCGTATGGTTTGTTCAAGACTCCAGGAGTATGAAACGGTGAAAAGGCAAAATGACCTCTAAGAAACCTGTTAATGTTAGTGTGAGATTAACGTTAAATAAAAAACAGTGAATGGGTTTAAGAATACCGTACTCTAACTTTGCTCCTCCGTTCATTAAAAAAGGAACGGTCCAGTCAGTCATCAACTCTTTGGATAAACAGATTGACACCATTAGATTAAATAAACTCTAACATTTGCTGATCTTACCATATTTTGGTCTGATTTAACAAATAAAGGTTATTATCACCCAACACTCTTCATTTGTGCAGCACAGGTTGATTTTAACCATCTTCTAACCCATTCAAACCTGACACTACATTAACTATATATATATATGTATTTTTTACATTTTTCAATATAAAAATTACAGTATTTTTAAATTTAACCTGTTATATTTCTTAATTTTCCGATCTTATAACATCCCTATAAGCACTTCTCGGTGGGATAACTAACAGTGTTAAAATGTGCAGCAATTATTCCCGTTTTCTTCTCTAATTTGACGTTTTAAGCTCGATGTTCACTGAACCTGTTCATCACCATGCATTGAGTTGGAGCTGCGACAGAGCCGGCTGCGTTTCTGGCATTGTTGCATGCATGGAGAGTTGCAGGCTGCATCGGTCTCTCACACTACGTGGACTTATTAGGACACTTGGAGGAAAGCCATCGGGCAATGTTATTAGTAGCACATGTAATTTTAGTTTTAGGTCAAGTCTGTGTTGGAAAACTTGATTCCAGGAGGACTGAGGAGGCGGCGCTCTGAGGTTTAATCATGTCAACATGTTTCTGATGAGGTCATACAGTCTCTTCAGAGGGTCAATAAGCATTTACTGAGTCCGGAAACTTGATTAAGATGAATAAGCTTGGAGTGAAAATTGTTGTCAAATTTGAGCAAATGTCAGTTCTGAGACTTGGGCATTTGCTTCACACAGCCACCAGATGGCGCCAAGACAATGATGTCTGAAGGACTAAAGTTTCATAGGTTTCACTTGTTATCATGCAATCTGTATGTAGAGAAGGGCTGAAACAATTTGTCGTCAATTCATTTAGGAAATTATTCATCTTTAACTGGAGTATACAGACTCAAAAAATGGCCACTGGGTGAAAAAATGACATATTCTGGGCAGTAATTAAGCCAAAACTGTACAAAAAAAAAACTATATGTTTTGCATTTAAGATATAAACACCTTTGTCTGTAAATATGTTCTACACAGAACTCTTTTAAGTTTAAGTTTCACTCGGTTTAGATTTACTACAGGAATGTTATGGAGTTTAGGTAATAAAATGCTAATTTTCTTACTTCAAATTGAAGTATTTGATTCTTTGCATCTCTTAATGTTTCTCTAACACTGTAAAAAAAGGCTTAACAAATTAAACAAAATATTTGTAGACTGTGCCATTTTTACTTTAATTGTCAGAATAACCGATAGATGAAAATAATTGTTAGTAATGTGGAGGTGGTCCTCCTGTTTGTGGTGCAGTGTTATGGTGATCCTCCATGTCTGCTTCTTCTTCTTCTTCTCTCCCACAGGCCTTCTGCTGGACCTAATCCTGGTCGGCGCGGTCAAAGCGGTGGTGCGTCGGCGTCGGCCGGCTCATAACCAAATGGACATGTTTGCCACCTTCTCCGTGGACCGCTACTCCTTCCCCTCCGGCCACGCCACCCGAGCCGCCATGTGCGGCCGCTTTCTGCTGGCCCACCTGGTTCTGGCGGCGCCGCTCAGGGTCCTGGTCTTGCTGTGGGTGGGCCTGGTGGGGCTCAGCCGGGTGCTGCTGGGCAGGCACCATGTTACCGATGTGCTGTTTGGGTTTTGGATGGGGTACTGCCAGTACAAACTGGTGGAGATACTGTGGCTCTCTCCTCAAACTCTACAGAGCCTGCTGGGGCATTTAGCTTAAATTTAGAGACTGAGAGGAAGAGAGGGCGTGTGAAATGGTTTTGCTTTAGGGTTCTCTGCACATTTTTTATTTTAATTTCTCTGCTCTATAATTGTTTTCATTGGGGGAGACTCAGGAGAAGAGTCCCCCAAAGTTCTGCTTTGTGCTACTTTACAGACATTCAGTCTGGTTCTTACCTTTCATTTGGGTTTGTAGATAGGAAGCATCTACTAATCATCAACAACATTATGAAACAAAACTAAACCTGCACAGTTCTGTCTTATGTTGTTAATATATTTACAGTCAGGAGAGACATGGGTTGAGTCTTCTGAGGGACCCTGAAGCGGGATGAGCAACTCAGATCATCAAGACGGGTCTGACAGACGCTGCATCACGTTCAGATCTTTGGAGGTTGGCGTTCGGGTCCTCTGGGTCCAGATAAATGCCAGGATCCAAATATCTCTGCAGGTCAGCTTCAGCGTTAATCACAATGTTGTTGCTGAGTAGTTCAAGGGTTTAAAGACCAAATTGGAGGAGACTCTGTTTAGCACTTTAGCTAACTCAACTTTCAACCTACCTGTTCATCAGGATTCACACGGTGACTAAATACATTTCATGGACCAAGTTGTGCTTATGTCTGTAAAAAAAAAAATCACATGATGAAGATAGTATTTGTTATTTTCCATTAGATAATGCAGAGGCAAGCAGACATAAGAAGTAGTTTTGAGTTCTGATCCATAAGATATGCTAAAAAATAAAACTAAAGCATGTTTAGATGTTTTTCTACTACTGTGGATAAGTCACTGTTGTTACAGTAAGATTTGTGAAGTTGTTTCAAACATGTGGGTTGGGTGCACCATGTGATACATTACCAGGGGTTCATCAGTAAAAAACATCAGGTGTCCTCCTCCTTAATGTCAGCGCACATAGATGATCTACTCATATATTCAGCCCATCACATTCGGCATAAACCCAATTAGCTTCTTATAATCAATATTGTCATCAGGTTTACGCTTTTTCTGACTGATTATGAATTATTGTATCTGTGGATTTTGTTTCACCCAGCAGCAGCAATCATAACGTTCTGGTTCACTAAGCCATATTAATATAAGTTTTTAAATCTTCTACTTGATATATTCTAGCATTTGCAATCAGTCGTCTGTCACAGTGTCTCCCTGCTTTGGGTGTCAGTTTTTTGTTTTTGTTTTGTTTTTTTATTTCACATGATTGTTTCCTTTTTAAGTACTGTTTTTAATAATTTATGACTAATGAGGGACAAATTTGCATCTGAATTTTCCACATTTAAAGAAAACCTCTGAAGAACATGCATTTATAAAAAGCTAAACTGTTGTTTTTAAGGACTCTTAAAAGAAACATTTGCAAGAATAATCAGAAAAAACTTAAGACAATTGTAAACTGTAATGTCAAAATTTCTGAGAGAATGTCTAAGCATATTGTTTAAGTAATCAGCTAACGCTGCTAGCTTTCCACTCTGCACAGAGAACAGTTTCAGGCTTCCTACACAGTAAAGGACATGATGCATCGTCATGGCTACGTATTCACTGATCAATGATTACAGAACATCTTTAGATGTAGAGAAACTAAATTCAAAAATCATAGCTGTGCTGTTTTATTATTGTTATTATATGAAAGTTTACATGTGTGATGCACGGAGTAAGGCTCATTTTCTAATCAATGTCAAACATTCAAATCAACAGAACAAATATATGCTTTGGTGAAAAACCAACAGAAGTCAGACAAAGGTTGAGGGTTCAGTGAAGAGGCGCTACTTTCCTCTTTTCATATGAAAATAGCAGAAAATGTCGAGCCTGTGCTCCCAGTTCACGCTGCGAAAACAATCCTTGGAAGGTGTTGAGAACTTCGTTTTGTGCTCTGATGAGCCGGTATATGGCCTGAACGTTCATAGAGGTCAGCAGGTGGTGTGCAGTTTTGTAACTTTCTTTACCAGGTACAGTAATAAAAACGTAAACATATCTGCCTGTCTGTGCAGCATGCCAAAAAGAATTAGCCTAACCAAGAACATTTTCCAGTGCTTCATATCTTCGCTGGAGCTGATGTGTGTTATATCGTGTCAAGCACATGTTCATGACTGTGACAAAAAAACTGAATTAAATCTTATTTCTCTTTTGCAAACTAGCAAAAGTTGCCTTTCTTGTGAATGTGCTGCTGATCTTTGTTTTGAAACCCCTCATCCTTTCTTTCTAATATCGCTGAAGGCAATAACCTGCAAATGGGCCAGACTGATTTCCAGGTGTCTAAATACGATGAGTCTTCCTTTAGACTATTATTTCACAGTGTTTGAGTGTGAACCCTTAGGAGTTCATTTTTATTGTCATTCATATGACTGCACTTAATATTCACTTAAAAAAGGGCATTTCTGCAAATTGTCGATGCGTTGTAGCAACACAGTAGGCAAAACCGATGTACTGTATTGAAGTTTTATCTTGATGTGTTCAGCTATATGTTGGTGTGATTGCATTGTGTCGTGTCAGTACATTTGCTTCTGCTGTTAAATATGTTAAAAGATTTTTAATTAAATGGGGAACGCAACTGAAACCGCCTACCGTCATTTCTGATGCGTGTGTGTGACGAATCATTGGAACAGTCTACTGTATTTTTCAGCTCAGAAAGATTTTGGTTTACCCAAACGAGCATGAGCAAATGCTCATTCCATATATTGTTTCAAGACGAGGTTGTTTTTAAATCATGCAGTAAACACCAGCTTTAATAATGGAGTTCATCATGGTCATGTGCTTGGGTCAAACACTTTTTACATAATTAGTACTTTAAGTAGAGAGCAATTCATAAATACTACTGCTCCATAACTGGTGGTGAAATATTTTCATCTGTGAATCAAGTTAATACCAATGAGTCACTCAATTAAGCTAAAAGTTGAAAAGAAACCAAGATGTTGAACGAAGAGATTCAAGATGTTCAAATTATAAATTTTAGAAGTGGGGAGTCTAAATGCAGACGCACAGCAAACTTCAGATTTTTATTTGAAAAAAATAAAAATAAACCCATGTATTAATTTCAGTAGACTGAAGCTGGACATTGTGCATTAAAAAAAAAAAAAAACTAAAATCATAATGCAATCATGCAGATGGCGTTTGCAGTGAATGCCACTCGTTCACCCGCCGGCCGTCTCCCACCCACTTGATTGGAATACAAACTGGACTTTAGTCGAAGTAAAACCTCGCTGATTTGGGCAAACATTGCTCAAGCCGATAAAAGCCTTTTTGGGCCAGTAGGTCAGAAAAAGGAGAAAACTGAGGCTCTGCTCCTTTTATACACAAGGATGGCTCCTTGTGTATAAAAAGACTGAACTTCAGGTGATGCTCCTCCAAACTGGACAGGAAAGCGGGACACGAGGATCATCACGGTAAGAAAAGGCACACTAGATTTCTGTCCGTTTTAAACATTACAGTCCATGTGAGGCTTAATAAGATGAAACTAAAGGGTTCAAGGAGTTTGCATGGGCCGTTTGATTAGTGTTCACTCTTTGAAATTATCTAATCGAAAATAAAGACAACAATCCAGTGCTTTCAATGAATTATAAGATTGCCTTTGCCCTGATTTGTATTTCTAAGAACTGAGAAGATTTTATGACGGAACATGAAAGGAGAAGCTGATAAGAATGTGATGCAGACAGCAGGTGAACTAGAAATTGCTTTGAGTGCAAGTAGCCAGATAGTGAACTTCTGCAACAGTGCGCTTTTGGTTTAAAACGTCAATAAAGCATTTACAGAAAGTGGACATATGTAAAGTAAGGAATCACAGACATCAGTGACGTGAAGTGCACTGGATGACACAAGGGAGGAAAGTTGGGGGGGAAAAGAAAAGGTTTCAGCAAAGTTGCCATAAACACACTGAGAAACGGGGAAATAAAATGAAACGCTTGATAACAGTGGAGTTGCTCAACTAAAACTGCATATGGTTGCTAAAACTGAGTTAATCTTCGGTCCTGTTGCAGCTCCATCATGGTACAGAGAGTCGCAGTGATTGGGGCGGGCCCCTCGGGTCTCGCCAGCGTCAAGGCTTGCCTGGACGAGGGCATGGAGCCCACCTGCTTCGAAAGCAGCGACGACATCGGAGGGCTCTGGAAGTTCAAGGCAAGACGTCACCTTTAGTTGGATTTCCCTATGTTTAGTCACCAAGTACAACCTCGAGAAAGCGTTCACATTCCTGGATGTTTTCCACATTTTCCGCATTATGACAATGAACTTCATTGTACTTTGTTGGGGTTTGATTTTCCAGATCAATACAAAAAGGTGGACAATGGTAAAGTGTTTCTGAAGATTTTGTTTTGTATACAAACCAACCTACAAGGTCTGGATTGCACTTCTATTATGTGGAAGCCTTTTAGTTTTGCCAAGTAATTAGATCCATCAATATTCCTGTCCACTGGGAAATTCCTGCAGAAGAAAAGCAGCCCTCTTTTTCTTAACAGTGGTTTTCTTCTTCTTCATCTCTTTTCCTACACAGTGTTTGTTTTGTTTTCTGTGCAGGAAGTACCTGAGCCAAGCAGGGCCAGCATCTACCGCTCTCTCACCATCAATATTTCCAAGGAGATGATGTGCTACAGCGACTTCCCCATCCCCGCTGATTACCCCAACTACATGCACCACTCTAAGATCCTGGAGTACTTCAGGATGTACGCAGAGCACTTTAAATACTGCAACGCATTCGTTTCCAGGTGAATGCACGGGAGGAAGACCTCATTAAATCATTCTGGATCCTTTCAGAGAGCTTTGTTGACCTTTTCCTTCATTGATCTACGTCGTCTTCATTGCAGGTAGATACAATTGTGTTCGCCACAGGGTACAACTATGGCTTCCCTTTCTTGCCAAACAATGTTCTTTACAAGTCAGGCCACAGAGTAGGTCTCTACAAGCACGTGTTCCCTCCAAACTTGGAGCATACCACTCTAGGTGTGGTGGGTTTCATTCATGCCCTTGGCGCCATCATGCCTCAAGCGGAAATGCAGGCCCGCTGGGTGGCACGTGTCTTCAAAGGTGAGAGGCAAGACTTTTATATCTCCTGTTGTTAGTTTAAACCCTTCAAAAGCCTGAGTGACCCTGACATGTCTTTATCATTTTGCTTTTAAGGACTTAAGAAGCTTCCCTCAAACCAAACCATGATCAAAGCTATTGACAAGGACACTAAGGACATTGAGAAAAAGTAACTTCCTATTATTGTCTACTTTAAAGATAACAGATCATCTATTTTTAGCAGTCTATTCACCGTTTAATCTCACAACAATTTGTTGGCCACCTCCACAGCTATATTGTGTCACAGTTGACGCCGCTGCAGGTGGACTTTGTTTCCTACATGGACGACATCGCGGGAGAGATCGGACTGAGGCCGAGTCTCCTCAGGCTCTTCTTCACAGACTACCAGCTGTTCAAGCATGTACTCTGGGGACTCGTCTCCTCCTACCAGTACCGGCTGATGGGGCCGGGGAAATGGGAGGGGGCCCGCAAAGCCATCTTCACCCAGTTTGACCGCATGTACCAGCCCCTAAAAAGCAGGAAGGTCTGAATGAACGCCGTCTACCACGCTTATTGCATGAAGTCGTAAACTTATAACCCACCGTTATCTTTTCAAATATAAACGATATGCTTTTTTTTTTTTTTTCACATCCGCCCAGCTGGAGGAGCCAGAGTCCTCCGCTATCGGCCGCCTGGTTAAGCTGAGCCTGATGATCCTGGGCGGAGGAGCCGCAGCGTTCTACTTCCACACACATCACCCAGACGCCATACCCACCCTGCTGTCCAACATCCGTCCACAGACAGTCTGAAGATGAGAGAAGACCAACCGTCTCAAAACCAGACTGATGACAGTGACGTTGTTTTTCTTTTGTACGCGTTTACTTTTTATGAACTCTTAGAAGTGGATTGCCAAATCATGCTCATTAGGCGGCTGTTTCAAAATACAAATGTAGATTTAAAATGTATTTGTGTTTTTAAGCAGGTCAGCTAAACTTCACATTGGCTGTTGTAATGTAAGCGATACGTTCAAATATGTGTATTTAAGTAAGTGATTTTCATTTTCTATCGCAAATGCAAACAAGAAAAACAAAACTTTTGCTGGGTTTTTTATTAGAAAAAAAATAAATAAAAATTCTCAATTATCAGCCATTTTGTGTTTACTGACAGAGTTCATCAGATTTTTTTTATCAAACATCTAGTAAGTACTGTATGTTTTGTTTTTCCTCAAAAGTCTCTCCCCTGAATGTCGTTGGTGCCGAATGCGTTGCACCCTTACACATACCGGCCCCCTTTAATTCTGCATTTGTCACTTTTTATTTTGCAAAATATATTGTGCCATACCCTGCAACTGCTTTACTTCGTCTCCAGGATGTCTGTTATACGTCTGTTTCATCAGACATCTGACATAATGTTCTGATGAAACAATTGTTTCATCAGAACTTGCATATTCATAACAACACCCTTCACATATTTTGGAACCACACTTCTAGAAGTTCATCATGTTCGTCTGTTTTAACCTTCTACGTTTTGCATGAGATTCCTCAGCACCACCAAACTAAAGTCCTAAATGAAATATTTTTGCAACATGTGCTGCTCTGATTAAATTTTTGACAGGCTTTATTTGTCAAAAGGGACTTTTGGGGGTTGTAGTGCAGCGGTTTTGGAGACAAACATGTAAATGTATCAATGACTTCAAAACAAATGATTCGTCGTCAAGTTGGTGAGAAAAAAACTTCTGTACACGGATCGTACACAAGCATCTAAAAGCAATATAAGTGTTGAAAGGCATTCTGATACATATAAGATTTTGATCAATTTCCACTTTACCAAGTAAGTAATTTTTATTTTGAATCTTCCACCTGTGGGTTATTTTTAATCGCAGAAGAGAAACGGGTCCATCTCCTCATAGGATGTCGTGTTTATGTATTTGAGCTAATCACTTTACCAACATGAGACGTTTTGAAAAACACCTTTAATTGTCCAAAAAGAGCTTTTCTTTTTGTTTTTACTTCAGAATTAAAAGTGAAGTGAAAATATGAATCTGGAGGAACTCAAAAGGCATCATAGTGCGCCCCCTGGTGCCGACATCTCGCAGTGTTTTCCCCTCATTGAGGGAACGTCAAAGAGGCTGCTGGAAATGTGAATGTTGCTTTAAGAGTCGAAACTATGAGCTTTTGAAATCACTCCGTGGCCTTTGGGACCTGTGGAAATTTTCCATGCACTTTCACTTGCTAAGAAGTTTTTTTTTTTGTTGTTGTTTTTTTTTTTTCCCAGCTCAACACAAAGAGGGGGTTTCGATCAAAGCTACCCAGAACCTTTATCCTCTGGAACTTTTGCAGTCGCCTGCAGTCTGGTACAAAGAGCACACTCATATAGTTTCTTTCATTAATGAGTAACATTAGCAGCAGATTTTTTTTTTTCTTTCTTTCTTCAGATGTTTAATTTTTAGGGCTACAGAAGTTAGGATGTCGGGGGGGGTTTTTCTGCTGTGATGTTTTCTCTTTTATTAATCCGGCATAAATATGAGCCAGTGCATTTACTCATTAGTAGTCCCGTTAAGAGTGATCTAAAATCCTCTATTCACGAAGAATGTTGATGCACTTAACTCATTGAGGTGCCAGAGACAGGGGTGGAATTTTCCATCAGCCTGGACAAAGTCTGGCCTGCTCTGTCCACGTTACCTTGATGCCCCCCACACCCCCCTGCATGTGGCATTATCTTACCCCTCCCCCACATTTAGGTCTTCCGACATCCTCAAACCGTTCTTACTGTACTCCTTCTCGAGATTTGGTAATAAATCATTGTTCACAGGGAAGTTATTTTTTTTTTAAACCTTTTTTGGTGTTTTCTAAAACTAACCAAGTTCCAAATAAGTTTGGATGCACCAAAGTCAGGGTTCTGAACTTTGACCCTCCTCCCCCCTGGAGCTAGTAGCTAGTTTAATGAAACCCTTTTTGGTGAAACCATAAAGGGATTTGTGATCTTGAATAACCGGCGGAGCGTCAAGGAAGAAGCTCAAATGTGGTTAACATGGAGGGATATTTTGATCATTTTCACTCAACCATAAGAGAGAAACCTTCCCATTGCAACTGATTGGATTGATGTCCTGATGGAAGGTGAATCTCCATCACAATCTCAAGGCTACTGCAACCTCTAGCACAAATTTGTTATGTGTAGCTCCATTGGTCTTCCATTAATCAGCTTTTCTGTCCTCCGCAGCATGATGCTCCAACCACCGTGCTTCACCATGGAGATGCATCTCGTGATGTTCACAGTGATGTGCTTTGCTACTTTTCTTTCACACATTATATTGTCAATGTAGGCAAACATTTCAGGCAGATCACCTTCTTTCCGGTTGGTGCCGACGGACAATCTATGACCAGGACTTAATGTGTCTTTCTTTCAACAGTAGTTTTTTTTTATTATTATTTGTGGAGTGCACAAAGAACAATAATTCTGTCACCAGATTCCCTTGTTCGAGCTGCGGATCTCTGCAGCTCCTCCAAAGTTAATATGAACTTGTCTCACTAGGTTCATTCTGTGGTATTTTTCCCCCATTCCTGGAGGAAGGACATCCTTAAAGGGATGGAAAACAAATACTTTTCAGATCTTTATCTTTAAAAATGCTGATCGGAGGGGGTAAAGCATCTTCTCGATGCGTCAACAGACTGAGACGCTTAAAGTGTTGATGCAAGGTCCGAACGTCATTCAATGGTAACTCAACTCGATGTGAAAAGCCTATTTGACCCATAGGCTCAGTTAAGAGAACCGTCCTGTCTGCGCACAGACGCTGCAAGGCAATCATAGGGAATCTCTGAGTAAACAATAGTTCACTGAATAGTTGACATTCATAAGCTGGGAAGGTTTGTACACATTAACCAATTTATTGACTCCATCTACAAGTGCAATCGGGTTCACATAAAATGATTTGGGAATTATGGCGATTGCAGCCCAGCCAGTTGTGACCTTGACTTTTAGTCAGTGTGATGAAGGACTGAGTGATCGAGGCAGGGGCAGAACTGTGACCTGCTGAGCAGACGTCAGAGGACTGAGGACAGACGATGCGGCTCCGCGAGCTGCGGATTTCATTTTTATTTCATTTATTTATGTTTTAATTGGTGTTTTTAGATTCATTTCACGCTCTGCCGTGTACAGTGAGTGGTCACTCCCGTCCACGCAGTCTTGTTGTTTATAACCGCAGTTTTGTCGAACGGAGCGCGCATCAAGATGGCGGCGTGCACGCGCAGTCTCTGAGGTAGCCACCTGCACGCGCGTCCCCGAGCGAGCGCACATCTGACTAATAACATTATTATTATTATTATTATTATTATTATTATTATTATTATTATTATTATTATTATTATTATTATTTAAAAAAAAAAAAAAAGCGACGCTCGACATGTTTTTCTTCCTCGGCGGATCAGGATCAGGTCACTCAAAGTTTAGGACCGCCCCTTTAAAACCATATGAGCGCATTTACAGTCTGTCCTACGGCACTACCGATAAAGCTCTAAAATACACAAGTAAATAAATAAATACCTCCATAAATTCACTGACGGTGTATTTCTCTGATCGACAAAAGAAAAAAGGTGCACGACCCTCTCATCATTTACAGATACAGTGGGGAGTCTTTGTTGCGTGGAGGAAAAAAAAAAAAAAAAAAAAAAAAAAAGGTTCAGCAGCAGCGGTCTGTATAAAAGTCGGCGCTCTGATGAGATTCGTCAGTTGTCGAGATTCGACTGCAGGCCAAGAAGCACACAAGGTAAGACAAATAAGCTGCCGCAAGAAAACTTTCATTATTATGATTATTAGGCTTTTATTATTTTACAGCTGTTATGTTATTTGTCATAATTCCATCCGCTCATCTTTAACATGCCTGCTCTTTCAGGTCGTGAAGACGATAATGGGGTTGTTACAAATCTCGCCATGTTTTTGCATTGTTATTATTTTTTTGCGTGGATTGTATTGTTGTTATTGCGCGTTTACTGAGAACATTCCAATTGGTGTATTAAAGGGTTCAAGTATCCACGAGCTTTTACGTTTTCTAGACGAGAAACTTGAATAAGAAGAAAATGCACGCTGTTATTTTATTTCAACAAATGAAAGATTAGAACATTGTGCAAAAGGCTTTGGAAAATAATAGTAACAATTTTTAATTTTATATGTATATACTGTTTGATATACTTCTGCTCATTTGTTTAAAAAAAATACAATCCAAGTATCTCTATGCAAAAATAAGGATTAACCAAACTGTTTTAAATTTTTTTAAAAAAAGAAGAAAGAAACAAAAGTTGTACAAGGAAAAATGTTCCAAGGAGGGAAAAAAAACATGCCTTAACACGAATTGCAAAGATGTGTTATAACAATTTCCCAGGTCATTGGGTTTATGTGATTTAAAGCAAAGCCTTTGTTCTCCTTCTAAGAACTTGTTTTATGACTAACGCTGCAATCAAAAGCATTACTGAGGGTTTATCTGGAAGCCACAAAGGGCTGCCTCCCCTCCAATGTTGGCCGTGTTTATCAAAACTCAAACTTATCTTGAAGTGCTTGCACTGTAATGATTTTTTGGTGAATTCAGCTGAGCAACAGTTTGGTGCTTTGCTCTGATTGAAACTGATAGCTGCGAGAAAGCAGCCTTGAAATCACATTTAGAAAACACTTTGTAAAAAAGTTTAAAAAAAAATAAAAAAAAACATTCAATATTTTTTCAAAACTGAACAACTAAACCGGATTGTAGACAAGAAGGGCTGATTGTAACATATTTTTCAAGAAAGCACAAAAAAAAATGTTTTCTTATCTCGTGATCAAATGCAAAGTATTCCTAGAGAAACCCACATCTAAATTACCGGAGGCGCTACCATTTTTCAATTTTGCTGACACCTCAAGCTGCATCTTGCCAAGGGAATGTAATCAAACCTCGTTGAAATGTGTAAGCACGCTCCAAAGGAGACAGATCCTTCTCATAGGAAGGAGAACAAGAAGTTGCTTTACACAGCAGAGAAAGAAATGGTAGCAGTTTGGAAAAAGTAAGGTTGGACTCAGGATTTCAGTGGTGAGGGGTGGAAACATTTTATAATCCATACATAAAATGTTTTCCTGCTTTAAGCAACCACCTTGACTGGGAGATTAGTAATGAGTTTTGACACATATTTTTGCTAAAAACCCTAAAATTGTGGGGGGGGAAAGTAATTCTAGACTCAACTAAAGAGTTCTTTAAAGTGAGTTTATGACACATCATTACTTTAATTTGATTCAGCAATTTTCACGTGGAACACCGTGATATAGACTTTACGGTAAAAATATTGGGTCTTATCCACTGTAACTCAAACACTTTTCCTTCTTCCCGTCCTGTTGCAGCTCCATCATGGTGCAGAGAGTCGCAGTGATCGGGGCGGGCCCCTCGGGTCTCACCAGCGTCAAGGCTTGCCTGGACGAGGGCATGGAGCCCACCTGCTTCGAAAGCAGCGACGACATCGGAGGGCTCTGGAAGTTCAAGGCAAGAATTTGCTAGCTGATCACATTAATCCTGCAGATTTCCCCAAGGAAAGCAGGTCTGAGTCTCTTTCAATCCTCTCCGTCCCCTCAGGAAGTCTCCGAGCCGAACAGGGCCAGCATATATCGCTCCCTGACCATCAACATCTGGAAGGAGATGATGTGCTACAGCGACTTCCTCATCCCCGCTGATTACCCCAACTACATGCACCACTCTAAGATCCTGAAGTACTTCAGGATGTACGCAGAGCACTTTAAAATACTGCAACGCATTCGTTTCCAGGTGAATGCACGGGAAGAAGACCTCATTAAATCATTCTGGATCCTTTCAGAGAGCTTTGTTGACCTTTTCCTTGCTCCTTGTCTGTAACTTTAGACGTCGGTGAAGAAAGTCACGCAGAGACCGGACTTTTCTCGCACCGGTCAGTGGGACGTGGTGACCGAGAATAAAGATGGACAGGAGGAGAAGCACATCTTTGATGCAGTCATCTGCTGCTCCGGTCATTTCAACTACCCCAACCTGCCTCTTAAAGACTTTCCAGGTAAGACATGGTGGAAAACACAGAGCCTTACTCTAGCATTCATTCTTGAACTGTTCAATATTGCGCTACAAAATCACAAAATCTTATCAGGAATTCTTTTTTTTTTTTTGTCTAGCTTCTAGTGCAGTCATCTTATAGTACACTTGAATTAGGCCAAACTAACTAACATGATTGTTTTAAGTGAATATTCTTTAATATTGATTTTAAAAAATAAGTACACGTTCCTTTGGCAGATTTTTCACTTATAACATTGGAAAAATGTACAAATAATTTCATAAGCTGCTGTTTTAATGCTAATCATCCTCGTTATATGCATTCCACATGCTCAAATATTTTTCCAATGTTTTGCAGGAATTGAGACGTTTGAAGGAAAATACTTCCACAGCTGGGACTACAAGGGACCTGAGGACATGCACGGGAAGAGGGTGGTGGTCATCGGCATCGGTAACTCAGGAGGAGACATCGCCGTGGAGGGCAGCAGAGTAGCAAAGCAGGTCCAGAAGACTTTCTGGGGTTTTTTTCCATCGTGTTGCAACATTGAAAGTCTTGCTCTCCCTGTAAAACGCGCTGCACACTTTCGCCGACGGCTACGTTTACTTGCTGTCCTGGGATCTTTCCTTGCAGGTGTACCTGAGCACTCGCAGCGGTGCCTGGGTCATCCGTCAGGTTTCCGACAACGGCTTGCCGGTCGACAGGTTCAACACGCGCTTCATTCACGTCATGTTCAAGCTGCTGCCCATGCGTTTTCTCAACTGGCTGGGGGAGAAGAAGCTCAACGCCATGTACGATCACGCGGTGTACGGCCTCAAACCCAAACACAGGTAGGACGCTTCAACGTTATGATGAGGGAGTCGATCGTTGTTTTCTGAGCAGATCGGTATTTTCAAAACTGGTATTTGTCAATCAAATTGCAGCACCTCCTCACTGATCGCCCTTTATTGGAGATCATAGTCTAAAGAAGAAAGCTACTCCATCAAAGTTTTCTGATTCCAGCTTTAGAACAACAAACCATCATGGTCCAATCCAGCAGGGGAGCAGCTTGAAATGCCAAAACAAAACCTTGGATAGGTAGGAGCCCAAGCATCCACTAGATTGCAATGTGTTGGTCACAATGCCGCTGAGGGTCAACTGAGCCAGACTGTATCTGACAAGACAAGTGTCTCCTGCAGTCTGTAGAGTCGGTGGACCAACAGGAAAATATTAACCGCACTGTGGGAAATAGGTATATGCACTTTGTTGCTTTGACATGCACCACCTACCAGGGGTTAAGCTCAGCCAGGGTTATCTGGGGGTAAAGCTCTAACACGTGTTTTCCCAACTGTGTTAGCCTGTCGGAGCCTGTTCAAAAGTTTTGTGGCAGCAAGAAACACGACTGCTTTGTATTAAGTTGGAAAGGAATCTTTAGACTACGAGGGCATCAAACCTTTGCTCTGCTAATGTTCTACTAATGACCTAACTATTGGGTTTATCTGCGTTAAACCAGAGAGTCTTGGAGGACTGGAGTTTGATACCTGTGAAATTGATTTTAAATCTCTTTGCACGCCACTAAGGCAGGCCTGGAAAAGATGGGTAAAAAGCCTAGAAAATGAATTCATCTGTAACTTCATAATCTTGCTCTGCAAAATGTGGGGACAAACAACTTTTAACGTAACCCCGTTTATTCAATCTGGGGTAAAATTAAAAAAAGAAAGAAAAGAAAGAAATGTTGAGAAAAAGTGCCCAAATTTATGGACAACGATTCCATGGAGACAAAACATTCTTTCCGAACAGTAATCAGTCAGGATGAGGCAGGAGAGAGAAGAGCTAAAGATGTGCTGCGAAGTATCAAACACTAGAGGGCAGTGTGCTTCAGCACACCCCACAATGTCACACAAACACAGATTCTGTTTCCACCATTTCAAAATGAAACGACAAAAACATGCCAAGAAAATTGTACAAGACAATAGTCACCATGGTTGCTCCTGTATCACCTGATTGTAGTTCAGAGGATAAATTATCGCTACTTGATTTTCAGAGGATTTCATCATGTTTGCACTCTACTGTTAAATTGTGTCTTTTTCCTAAGACTCTTCAGCCAGATTCCAGTGATCAATGATGACCTTCCCTTCAAGATTCTGTCCGGGTCGGTCCTCGTCAAGCCGAATTTGAAAGAGATCCGTGGCTCCACCGTGATCTTTGACGATGGCAGCGCTGCGGAAAATGTTAGAGGGAAATTTGACGAGATGCGTCACGACCTTTCGTTTCTTTGAGGGGAAAAGACAACCTTCTAAACCGATGCACTTCCTCTCACAGGTGGATCTGATTGTGTTCGCCACCGGGTACAACTATGATTTCCCCTACTTGCCGAAGCACGTCATGTACAAGTCGGGGCACCGCGTGGGTCTCTACAAACACGTTTTCCCCCCGGTCCTCGAGCAGCCTACTCTGGCTATTGTGGGCTTTATCCATTCTGACGGCTCCATCATGCCACAGGCTGAGATGCAGGCCCGCTTTGTCGCTCGTGTCTTCAAAGGTGAGGCTTCACTTCAACAGAGGCCATCTTTAAATGGTTGTAAATATTACTTACTTGTCCCACCCTCGGCACAGACGTAAAGGTCTGGTTGTTAAATGTCCGCTTTCTTGTCTTTGTCTTCAGGACACAAGAAGCTTCCCTCAAATCAAGCCATGATCAAGGCTGTTGAGAAAGACACCAGAAACATTGAGAAAAAGTACAAGCGACATTCATTGTGACTTAGACGAAAGGTTGTTGACGTTGAAATAGTTTTCGAGCTTGCACATTTTTCTCCTGCAGCTACATTGTGTCGAGGCTGATGCCCCTGCAGGTGGACTTTGTCGAGTACATGGACGACTTGGCGAAGGACATCGGAGTGCGGCCAAGTCTCCTCTGGCTGTTCCTCACCGACTTCCCCCTGTTTATGCGGGTCTTCTGGGGACCCATCACTGCTTACCAGTACCGACTGATGGGACCGGGCAAATGGGACGGGGCCCGCAGGGCGATCTTCACCCAGCTCGACCGCATGTACCAGCCCCTGAGAACCCGACAGGTCTGAAATGAGCGCTGTGTTCATACAGTCATCATCTGCACTAATATTTTTTGAACTGCTGTTTTTTTTTTTCTTTTTTTTTTTTTTTTACATTAGAAAAAAATGCAGAACCTCATTAATATTTAAAAGAATTAAACGGCAGTAGAACTTGTACAAACACTTTTCCAATCATTTTGATCACTCAAAGTATTTTACACTACAGTGACATTTATCCACCAATATGCAGTTTGGGGTTAAGTGCCTTGCCCTACATCTCTGGACCTGTATGTTTAATTTGAGAAAAGCCACAATAAATGAAATATTGATGAATTTCTACCATCTTGCCATCTTTAAAGAAAGAACTCTTCTAATGCATCATCAAAACACCCACATCAATTTGACTTTCATGCCGACCGACGAGTAAATTCAGACAATAACTGCTTGTGTGCTCCCACAGCTGGGGCCTCAGGAGAGCTCGTCAGCAGGCCGCCTCTTCAAGTGGAGCTTGCTGCTCGTGGCTGGAGGAAGCGCCGTCTACTACATCCAAGTTCACAATCCCACCATCGTCTCCACCCTGATGTCCAAACTCTGTCCACAAACCGTCTAGGAAAACCCAAGACTACAACCTCTGATGTTAACTGTGGACGTCTGTCAGTCTCGCAGCAGTGTAACCCTATCGAACAACGCAGCTCTTTTTACTTTAAAATTCAACGCCGGCGGCACTCAGACTAGCCTGCACTGAAGAAATGTTTCATATTGCATATTGCAGTTCAACTGTTTACAAGCAGGCCAGAGCTAAACCAATGACATTGTTTATTGACAAGAAGAGAGGATGTTGAGCCGGGAGCAGAAAGCTGACAGAGTTCACCTTCCTGAAGTACAGAAGCAGAAAAGAAGAGGGAGAGACACAAGACGTCAGGGAAAGCAAAATAAGGACATCAGATGTTCCTATAATGAACTGGGCTCTTATTGTAAATGTCACACAAAAAGCATTCTGAACAATAATGTGAACCTGCGTTGATCATGTCAAACCCAGCTTTTGTGCATTTCTTAGGTTTAAGAGCCACACTTGGACTTCTCCACAGATTCCTCCCCCTTGTGGTTTGAACATTTCCTGCACTTGTCGAAATCTCTGCACCATTTGTTGTAGTTCTTCTCCTGCACCAACAATCAGACGCTCATCGTCACCATAAATATGCTACCATTACAAAACTGTGACACATTTCTTTTTGTCTTTTTGATATTACATTATTTTTCATACGGACTACTGACTTCTGGTGTTTTCTGTGAACACGAGGCTTTTGTCATTTGAATAAATGTTTTAAAGGAATATTAAAGCAATAGGTGCTGCTAATACTACTTTCCACCCAGAGTTTCATTGAGTGCTTTTTTTTTTTATTTCTTCTTTCTGTCTTGGGCTTATTATCTCTTTTTTTCATTCTAAGAAGCAATTAGAAAATCTTAATGTAAAATGAAACCTCTCTTGCAGCTCTGCTTATGTTTGGAGAGCGATGAAGGTATTGGCGGCCGGTGGAAGATCAACACTGGAGCAGATTTTGTAATGTTGTCTCACATGTGTAGAATAGGAACAGAAATTGCCCTGCTTGTGCGCCGCTGTTGGCCATCTTCATCAGTTTCAGCCTCTTTTTTCTGTATCTACGGGAACAGACTGATGGACATGATGGCATGAACTCCACCTTGGTTTAGTCCCTCCTTCTGCAGTCAAACATACCACAGCCTTGATGAAAACCTGATATTTTAGATGTTATCCTGCTATGATTTCAATTCGTGGCTGATTAACAAGTTTTTTTCTGTCATCTCAATCAGATGTCTTAAGTCACCTGAAACATTCAGAGCAGGTTTGGGAAACACTGCTGTAAAAAGCACCTCCTAAATACTCCTGATTGTACTCAGCTTGGGGTCAGACACCTCCTGTCTTAGATGGTTGCTATATAAAATGACTCATCAAAGGGCAGCTTTGTCAAGAGTTTCTTTAAAATATAATCATCCTAAACAATTATCTTGAACTGTTGCATCTGTTTTTGGGGATCTGTGATGTCAGTCAGGACTTTTCGCTGTAGTTTTTGGTTTGGTTTGTTTTTGTCAATGGTTTTATGCAGGATTTTGATATTTAAGAGGTCACTGTGTTTGTCTAGAAAATATAACTATTGCATCACTTTTGCTAAAAGAGCATGTGTTGCTTCAGTGGAATGGTGATTCTATTGTGTGAGGAGAAAATTGACAGTTCAGTGAAGCAACCTTTACCAAGTGGAGGACGCTGGTTAGGACTGAAAGCCACTTTCAGCTCAATGGTTTGTGTGAAAATGAGTTTATTCACTTTTCAGGGAGAACATTCTCTCCAACTATGTCTTTTGATTCTTTAATTCAAAGAGGCTGAGAGTCACCTGTTGGATATTAAACACTTGATTTTATTTATTTTGTGTCTAGCTCCGAAATGTTGTGATTAGAAAAGGCAGAACTAAAACTTTCCACTCAGTGGCGGTTTCTGAGAAAGGCAACCATCCAAATGCAGTTGCATATTCACTGCTGGTCACTTTCTCCCTCTTGTGGTCAAAAGGAAACCAGTGGTTGTTCTCTCCCATCTGTTAGTGTGTTGCATATTTCCTTTTCAACTTTCATAATGTGGATGGAAACAAATACATAGTTTTTTTTTTTGTTGTTTTTTTGTGACTACATTAATTAAAGGGAGGGAGGGCAGGGAGGATTAATTTCTTGTCGTCGTCAACGAACTCAAAAGCTGAATGTGAGAAAGTCTTAAGTCAGCAGGTGCACAAGATGACATTTTCACGGCTCAGTGTTTTCTAATTCATTTATTTGATCGAAATCTTCCCTCCAACACTGATTTGTGGTATTTAATGACAAAACAGGACCAGATGAGTCATTAAAGCAACTGAACCTTCTGCACAGACAAATTAAAGGTACACATCATTCAAGTGAACAGAACTGGAAATCAGAACTTATTCCCTGACTTTTTCTCTTCCCGTCTTGTTTCTCCTGCAGTTTCGTCTGGTCCAGCGGGTCAGGATTCCCTCTGCTGATGTGAGCGTCGCTTCTTCCATCACGGTCCAGAAGGTGGCAGTGATCGGCGCCGGCCCCTGTGGCCTGAGCAGCATTGAAAGCCTGTTTGGATGAAGGGCCTGGAGCCACATTGGGAGGCCGTGGAGATATAAAGAAAGGACCAATAATTAGTAGAAATTATTTGAACATTACCTTTTGTTTCAATTTCAAATGTATTTGTGTAGAAAGCAGAAAATGTTTTCATTTAGTTAACACCATCATTGATTTTTTTTATTTTTTTTTATTCTTATGGTTCTCATATGCTGTGAAGCAGAACAAAAGCATGCACGTGTATTTATGAGAAGCCTCACAAAAAGCGGGAGAAAAAAAAAAAATCAAAATTTTTTTTCACATGCATTAGTTTTTCTCTGGGGCTGCACAGTGGCGCAGTGGGTAGCGCTGTTGCCTTGCAGCAAGAAGGTCCTGGGTTCGATTCCCGGCCCGGGGTCTTTCTGCACGGAGTTTGCATGTTCTCCCTGTGCGTGGGTTCTCTCCGGGTTCTCCGGGTTCCTCCCACAGTCCAAAAACATGACTGTCAGGTTAATTGGCCTTCCCAAATTCTCCCTAGGTGTGAGTGTGTGTGTGTCTGGTTGTTTGTCCTGTTTGTCTCTGTGTTGCCCTGCGACAGACTGGCGACCTGTCCAGGGTGAACCCCGCCTCTCGCCCGGAACGCAGCTGGAGATAGGCACCAGCAACTCCCGACCCCGTTAGGGAGAAGGGTGACGGAAAATGGACAGATGGATGGATGGATAGTTTCTCTCTGCATGTTGTGCTGAATTACAGAAATATTTGACCTGGTGGTGGCGCTGCAGGACAGATGATTGCCTTGCAAGAAGCATCAGATTAGCTTTAATTTCCAATGTCAAAATTAATCAACATTTTGCTTCAAGGCTCCAATCAGTCAATTGGAACCTGTGTAAATCACACAGTCGCTCATATTGTCTTATTTTTGTTAGCGCTAAATGCCAACATTAAATATTTCCTTTTAATTCCTGTAAAGCACTTAGTATTGCCTTGTTGCCGAAAATGTGCTATAGGAATAAAATCACCTTACCAAAAGTATCGACTCAGAATAAATTACAACAAACTTATTTCAGTTTTTCATCTCAACAAGGGATCTTGTTTGCTTAGCAGTTGCTCAGTGAGTATTTGAGTTGATTTCAGGCCAACTGTGGAGCTGTATAAAGGCCTTTTTTTGTTTTTTTTTGTTTTTTTTACAGAACGTACACATTTCTGTGCTTCTTCTTTATCTAAAACAAATAAAACTTAAACCAGGACAACACAAAGCTCAAACATTAAGACCAGGGCATGAGAATGAGTGTCAGACCATAACGAATGATTAGAGAGATCTGGACAAAAATATGGTCGATGCTTAACTATTGGCTAAAGCAGAAGGATTTGGACTCTTGCTAATGTGTGATATTTTCATCTGAAGCTGGTAAACAGTCGAGAAGAAAATTTGATTGGTTGAACGTACCATTATTTCAAGTCAGTGAAACAGGGATGATAAATTTCAAACTTTTATATAATATATATTTAGTAGCAATATCAAGGTTTTAGATCAAAGCTGAAAGCTTTTGTTTGTTTGTTTGTTTGTTTGTTTGTTTGTTTGTTTGTTTCGGCACTAATCATAAATTCTTCCACTTCGACAAAAACCTCGACTAAAACCAACCGCGCAGCATGACACTGCCACCCCCGTGCTTCTCCGTGGTACGTGCTCTTCTTTCGGTGACGTCCTGCGTGGCACACAAACAAACAAACAAAGCAACCTGCAATAGTGTTTCAAAACGCTTCCTCGTAAACTATCCTCTTATCAAAACCTCTCGTCTTTTAAATGTCCGGCTTTTTAGCTACATGTCGCGCCTGTGCGCCATCTCTCCCGCAGGTTGGTGTTTGTCGCCAGCAGCGTGATTAATGATTGTTTAATGTGGCGTTTACTAAAGCGTTTCCCAGCCCAGGAAGCCTGTTTACTTTTTCCTCCCTGTGTCTGTGAAGAAGCAAAGGTTCAGTCTGCAGTCGACGCGTCCGGGTCGCAGTCACGTAGAGCGCCAAGGGGAAACGGGTTTCCTCCTGCCGAACCAGCAAAGGTAACGTCTTGAGTTCACATTTTGGCGCTGTTAGAGGAGAACGGATGTTGTTTTCTTGGGAATGGAAGCGCCGAAAACCTGAAGCGTCGGAGCAGCGGCTGTTGTTTTCGCCTTGAAGCTCTGCGGGAGGGAGGAGCGTCCCGCTCCGCGCCGTTTCCGATGAGACGTGAAAACTATAACAGCCATGATTTCAAAGTTGTTTTTAATTTTGTTCGGCGACTCTCGGATCGGTTAATCGAGTGTCGACGCGAGAGGCGTGTGCGCGGCTCTGTGGGTTCAAAGGAAAAAAGAAGAAACAAACAAACAAACAAAACTTGGAGCTGTAAGATGGAGCAGAATTAGAAACGCGGCTTCGTGACGCGCGTCGATGTCCTGCAGGGTAAAGGGTGGTTTCTTTCTTTCTTTCTTTCTTTCTTTCTTTCTTTCTTTCTTTCTTTCTTTCTTTCTTTCTTTCTTTCTTTCTTTCTTTCTTTCTATCTGCTCCGCAGAGCTGAAGCATGAGTCGCCGCGTGGCCGTGGTCGGAGCGGGGAGTTCGGGTCTGGCCTGCATGAAGTGCTGCCTGGACGAGGGGCTGGAGCCCGTCTGCTTCGAGAGCAGCGATGACATCGGAGGTCTCTGGAGGTTCAAGGTGGGTGCGCGCAATTTTGACGCCAGGGTCGCCTCGGTTAATCAGAATATCAAATAATTAATTTGTTTGTTTATTTTTTTCCTGGAGGGGTGGTGAGTTCAGTACAGTAGGTTCATCACACATAAAGCGACATCCATTCCAAGGGTCGTTTATTCTTTCTTATTGCACATAAAGCCCCCAAATTCAATTTTGATTTGACGGGACTAAAACACATCTTCAAGAACTGCCCCGTGGAGGGTAATAGGCGAGCCCTATGTTCAGAGAGCTGGAAAGTTCAGTGGAAGGAAAAACTACACAAGCACTCCTGGTGATATTCCCAGTGATAACCGCATTTCTTGCAAAATTGTGAAGCAAAATCTGATCATTTATGTATAAAATGTAAATAGGACATCGATGTCCCAAGAGTCTGGAGGAAGAGGGGGAAGTGGCAAAGCATCTAAGTGGGAGGGAAGAACAGTTTGGGGATCCATGTAATTTTTACATTTTCTGAAAAATTTTGATTATGTTTTTCATTAGAAATAAGACGGAATGATTTAGATTATCAAAGCGATATGCTTAAAGTTGAACTGTTTTGAGTAGAGCTGCAGCTGTACTTTCACGGCATAAAGGGGCTCAGTGGACTTTGTTTAAGCCCCAGCCGTGTGTGTCACCGCAGGAGAATCCAGAGCCGGACCGCGCCAGCATCTACAATTCACTCATCATCAACACCTCCAAGGAGATGATGTGCTTCAGCGACTTCCCCATCCCTGCACACTTTCCGAACTTCATGCACAACTCTCTCATCTTGGACTACTTTCGGATGTACGCGAACCACTTCCAGCTCACCAAGCACATCCGCTTTCACGTAAGGACGCCGCCGCCGACGTCAGGCTTCCGCCTGCGGCGCGTGCGACCGATGTCCGCGGCCGACTCTTTCTGTCTTTCTGTGTTTTTTTCCCCAGACCCGAGTTGTGAACATAAAGAGGAGATCCGATTTTTCCCGATCGGGACAGTGGGATGTTGAAACGGAGAACAAGGACGGCAAAAAGGAGAGGCACATTTTTGACGCCGTGATGATCTGCATCGGACATCACTGCCACCCTCAGCTGCCTCTCCATGACTTCCCCGGTAACGCCTCGGAAACGTTTTTGCACCCCTTCAGCCGTTTCACATTTGTAGTGACAACAACAAACTTCAGTGTACTTTAGGCGATGCACCACTAGAGCATATTTGAGACAAGAAACGATAAAGGAAATATGGTTTTTTTTCTATTTTTCACAGATGCAAAAATCTGAAAAGTGTGGTGAGCATTTGTATTCATCCTCCCTTCTCTGCTGTTGCCCGTAAATCAGTAAAATCCACTGCAACCAGTAGCCTTCACAGATACCGTGGTGGTAAATAGCCTTCCTGTCTGGCGGCGTTAGGTTATAAAACACAATGCGAAGCTTCAAAGATCTCCCATCATGTGAAAGCAGCTGTAATGTGGCACAAGTCCAAGCTAAATGCGGGTCAGTCCTGGAGGAAAACCTGCTGGAGTCTGTGCAGTCATCACTAATTAGCATTGGTCTGTCAGTAAAATCCTGATAAAACACGTTGAAATTTGTGTCTGCTCTGTAACAAAGGAACAAACAAAAAGGATAACTCTGTTCGAGGCAGAGAGCATGTAAATTACCTTGTTTTTATGTAACACCTGGTGTTGTCTGTTGAGCACAATTGTAAAACCGAGCAACCTTATCATGTTGTGGGAACTCTTCACTGACTAGAGTGGTTTATTATTAGCAACAGTATTATCGTGTCTGCAACCTGCAACCACCCAGCTAAGAGACAGTTTTTGTATCTAACTCACCTCCCTCTCACCTTTGCCCCCCTGCAGACACGCTCACCTTCAGACTGTTTGCAACGGGGCCACGACTCTTTATTTTCTCAATGCCGCTGCTGTCACTTTCACACTTTCTCATTTGCGTAAAATGCCTACAAGTATAATTTCAACTCTCAGTGCAAACTTGTTGTAATTTGTCTTTTATATTTTCCGCGTTTTGATCCCTTCTTATCGTTTCTCCATGTACATGTATAGATTTTTTTTCTGTTTCACAGAGGAGACCGCTGCAATTTTGCTATTTTCTGGCAACATCATGACGAATAAAAATCTTCTGTCTTCGTCTCAGGCATCGAGACTTTCAAGGGAACGTACTTCCACAGCAGAGACTACAAGACTCCAGAGCAGTGGAGAAACAAGAAGGCGGTGGTGATCGGAATAGGAAACTCCGGTGGAGACATCGCAGTCGAACTGAGCAGATTCGCTAAGCAGGTGGGACTGAAATCGCGTCGGACCTGACTCGTGTCTTCAAACCGAGATGACCTCCATGTAGCTTTCGACTAAAAGGCTGACACGTCCATGAATGTTTTCCCATTTGAATCTGGACACGAGGATAAATTCAGTGTTTTTGCTTAGGATTTCAAACGGCAGAGCAACACCGAATAGTTTAAGAAGTGAAAGGAAAGTGACGGAAGTTGTTTTTATAAATCTTTCACACATTAAACTCTGAAGAGTTTTCTGTGTGCACAAACTCTCCACTAAAAGTTGGAGGTTGGTTTAGCCAAAATTATAACAAAGCAACAAATGTATTTTCCCTTTTGGTATAAACTCTCAGTGGTATTTACATGAAGATTACCTAAAAGTGACAACTTTTTATTTGTTTTCTTTTTTTTCTTTTTGGGTCCTTCAGGTTTACCTGAGCACTCGAAGGGGGGCCTGGATTCTGCACAGAGTTGGAGACGATGGGTTGCCGCTTGATATGCTGCTTAACAGAATCAAGAATGTTCTGAGTCACGTCCTTCCATTTGACTACGCATCCTCCTTCATGGAGAACAAACTCAACAGCAGAGTGGACCATTCTCTGTACAGTCTAAAGCCCAAACACAGGTACTGGACGATTGCAGATTATATTATAACCTGCAAAAAAAAAAAAAAAAACTCTAGACCTTACCAATGCGTTTATCATTTTATATGCCTTATTTCAGATCTTATCGATAAAATTCTTAGAATTCCTGCAGTTAAATTGTGAATTTAGCCCCTTTGTGCACCACGGCCCCTTTTTCCCAGGTTGTTCAGTCAACATCCTACCGTCAACGACGATCTTCCCAACCGCATCCTGTCCGGAACAGTTCAAGTAAAACCCAACATCCGCAGATTTCATGGCTCCTCCGTCGAGTTTGATGATGGAAGCGTAGTGGACGACGTTGACCTTGTGGTGGGTTTAATTGTCTTTTTGCGCAAAAAAAAAAAAAAAAAAAAAAGCGGCAGCTCTGGGACGAAAATTGACAGCCTCTGTTTGTGCCTTCCAGGTGTTTGCAACGGGTTACAAGTTTTCCTTTCCTTTTCTGGCCTCTAATGTGGTTCCAGTGACTGATAACCACGCATCTCTGTACAAGTATGTGTTTCCACCTGACCTGGACCGCCCCACGCTGGCCATCATTGGATTAGTGCAACCACTGGGAGCCATCATGCCTATCAGTGAAATGCAGGCTCGATGGGCTACAAGGGTCTTCAAAGGTACAAAAAAAAAGAGAAGCAAATTGACTAACTTTAATTGAGTTAATTACTTTTTTGTAATATAGATAAATTAAGAAAACCGCTGGAAAACAGAATTGAACAAAAACTGAAAAATTAGATATCTTTTCCAGTAAGTAAACGTTCCTCTGTTGTGCTGACAGTAACATTATCTCCTCCGTGAAAAAAAAAACGCATTAAAAATGCAGTTTTAAAATCTTCTTATGTCATAGTTCTTAAAGGGAAATCATAAAAAGCTGCGATCAGTTCAGAGTTGTCAGAAATGTGCAAAAAAAATAATAAAGTGCTGCCAGTGTATTTCCTGTATAGGTGAGTTTTCCTATGTCTTAATAAAATGAAATTTTTTGTGCTTAGGCTGCATAAAGCTCCCCTCATTACCCAGCATGCAAAGAGACATCCAGTGCAAGCAGGAAGCCATGGCTAAAAGGTAAAAGTTACTCAATTACTCTCTGTGTGTGTCATGCTGCTCGCATGCTGAACTCGAGCCTTGCTATCAGGTACGTCAGCAGTCAGAGACACACCATCCAGGTCGACTACATCGACTACATGGACGAGATCGCGAACCTGGTGGGAGTCCGACCCAGAATCTCCAGGCTGCTGCTGACCGACCCCAAGCTGGCGCTGAACCTTCTGTTCGGCCCCTGCACCCCGTGCCAGTATCGACTCGGGGGACCCGGAAAGTGGGCCGGCGCCCGCAAGGCCATCCTCACCCAGTGGGACAGAGTTGTTCAGCCCTTGCAGACCAGGCCGTGCAAAGACCCCGAGCGACGGCGATCTCTGAAGTTGCCCCTGCTTCTGTCCGCGGCGGCGGTGGGACTGGCTGCCTACTACAACCGGAGCAGCCTCCCGGCGTTCCTGCAGGATCCTGCTGCCTTGCTGGACAGGGTGAAATCCTCCCTGGCCGCACAATCACGCTAATGTCCATCCGTTCATCAGTTGTCTCCTGCAGAGACAACTGATGCAGAGTTGCGGCGTGAAGCTCATGTCATGACTGATTACAACTGCCTTTAATTACAGTATTAACTCATAAATTTTGTTGCATACTGTTCTACTACTGATCTTTTTAAAAGGCTAAAACTACAGCCTTGCAATAGCTTATTCTCTGTTTGACCAAATAGAACCTTTTTGTATACAGTTATTTTCCTTTAGTCCTTGCTTTATATAATTTCATAAATCTGTTGCAACGCCGACACGCTCTAGTTTTCAAATGCCTTCATGCATCCATTGAAGACTAAATATGGTGTGTATTTTTAATTATTGCTCTCTGAAACCCTCTTTTGAAATCATGTATGGATCCAATAAATGTTGTGTAAAAGTTTTTTCTCCTTTCTTTGTTCAAGTTGACAAACAAACAGAAACCTTTAGTCACATTACAGCCAAAAACTTTAGTATTTATTTTATTATACTTTTATGTGACAGACCAACACAAAATAGTGAATAGTTGTGAAATGAAGGGCAATTGTGAGGCATGCATTCACAATTCAGATACTCAGATACAATTCAGGGCTAAATGCAAGACAATTTATAAAAACAAAAACGCTTCTAGATTGTGTAAAAGTCTTGAGACTAGAGATTAGGTTTGCCTTCCAGTCTGACAACAACACTGAACATAGAGCTTGATCTGCAACAAAATGCTTTATATCAAAGTAGTTCCATGTTTCACATGCTACAGTGACCCAAGGAAAGTGCAGATTAAACTGATTAATCTGTTTTAGGACATAAAAACACTAAATTGCCATCTTTAAATGTCCCAAATAGCGACAGTACAAAAACACTTGCAGCTGAAGGGGCAGCAAAAATGATTTCTGAAAAAGACGTACTCAGAATGTACGATGAGACATTTATATAATCACATGCGGGAGAAGCAAAGAAAAATCCCTAGAAGTGCAAATGCACACCACACTTTTCAGATTTTGGTTTGTGAAAAAAAATTGAAAAGCGAGTATTGTTTTCCTTCAACTTCTGAAATATGGCTCATTTTGTGTTTGACTGACACAGAAAATCCTAATTTAATAAACGAAATACGTAGAAATGCGCTTTTTATGAATTTAGCGACAGACTGAGGTCGAACTGAGCTGAAAACGTTTAATGATCTCTGTTTGTATGTAAGGCCAAAGGACTTTGTTCTCTCTGCTTCACAAACCTTACCATGTAACAAGTCATTTTTTAACAGCTTTTTGGCAACTTTTCTCAAACCTTTTAATAATGAAACAAAGATGAGAAGTGTCTTTGGGTAAATTCTTCACCTAAATCACTTTTTGTAAGTTTGCAATGGGATAAAATACACATAGGCTTTTATTATTATTGTTATTATTATTACTACAAAAGCTTCCTCATCATCAGTGAAATAAACCAATCACTTTTCGAATGAGGTGAAGGGCTGGGGCAACTGGACAACTGTTTGCTTATTGCAGAAGCTTTTGATAAGAAGAGCCCAAAGTAGGTCAACACCAAGCTTTTTATGATCATTGTTGACGTATTTTGCATGGGACACAAAGACACAAATTTGCACAATGTCATGCTGATATGGCACTATAATTATTATCAAAGGGACAAAGTAAATAAATAAATCAGCATTTAAAAACATTGATAAGCTTCGGTTTCAGCAACAGGTTACCCATGAACCCCGTTGACACTGCGCTTAACAAACTGTTTTGCATTCACACAGAGACGCTTTCCGCTCTCTCAAAGTGTTGCACACCATTGCCTTAAAGAGGCAGAAATATTTGATGTTAAAACAAAAATGCTTTGATTTTTTTTTTTTATTATTATTCATTGAAGTTTTGGCCGCAGATGTTCTGGAGAGGAACACTTGATTCTACAAAATATGCAATGGAGTTGGAGAAAGAGTTGCAAACAGCAGACAGAGAAGGCTCTTTGATAGACGCCGGAACTGAAGGGACCTTTGATCGGGCCTCTGGCTCTGTCGGCTGTGGCTGGGTCAACAAACATCCTTTCAGCTCTAGCAAAGGACCCACCGGACACACATTAACAGAAACAGATACAGTATAAAAAAGAAAAAAAAAGAAAATCCTGACTTGGCAAAACTGTAGTTACTTGCTTTTTTAGTATTTAGATTCCTCAACCGTAAAAGATTGAAAGGAAAACTAATATTTAAGCTTTCAACTTGACACCTCAGTTGAATTCGTGTATATATAAGAATAATAGAAACTTACACAGATCTGCCTTGTTTGAGGGTCTGGACATCGGGTTTGGACATTGTTCGTTTGCTTATGGCGCCATCTAGCGGTGAGTGCAGGTGTGCAGCCCGGGTTCGGTGTGAAAAGGTCAGGGATTGTGGTGGTTCACCGCGTCACACTGTCAGCATGTGAGCGGAAGTTCCCGCTGGGAACCGAAACAGATGTGGAACAACTGCAATGCAGGGTGCACACAAAAAAGGAAAGAGTAAATGTTGATTTTGTTGCTTTTCCTCAGGTATGAGTAATTATGGAAAAGGAGACGACGCACGTTGCAGGGCTAAATTCCCTCTCATTTTTGCAAACTTCTTCTTCTTCTTTTTTTTAATAATCAGCAAATATATTCCTGAAATCATTTAGGCCTTATTCCAAATTACAGAAATCATTTTTGAATGCAAACTTATTTCTGCTATTTGCATTAAACCACTGCAGGTAGTTTGCAGTCGTTGCTCTGTCGGAGCAACCAAAACATCAACCATCTGATCCAAACAGTCACCGTCAAATGAAAGACAGTTTGTTAGAATGAGCGAGAAAACCTAAAGAAACCATCAAGACTTGATTTCTTCAGATGAGACAAAGACTGATATTCAACAAACTTGCCTTTCACTTCTTCTGATATTTTGAAAACAGAAATTATTTTTGGTAATCTATCATAAAACAAAGGAGGTATCATCTGATTTATTGGCAGACTGGGGAATACGTCTTTTTATAAATATACACAATGTATTTAAATATTTGATCGACATTCGATTGGATAGCGGGTCAGTGTCAAAAGGTTTTAGAACGGTCCAGTCAAAGTTCAGACTTGAATCAAATTGGGAATCCTTCTATAATAATTCACAGGCAATCCCCATCTAGTTTGAGGTATTTTGTAAGGAGGAATGAACTGAGAAGAAATAAGGATAGATGTGCAAATCTGCAGAATGACTCCAAACAAAAAAATAAAAGAATGACAGAGATTTAAATGACATTCAGATCAGAGGCACTTTGTTGGATCAATAGAGACACGGACAGACAGACGGACAGAAGGATCAGCACTGATTCAGTAAATCTGTGAAGTTTCAAACACTGCGCCGCGCGTGATTCGCCGGTACGCCCCGGAAACAGATTTCGTCCACGCGTGACTCCTGAGAGTTTGGGTTGCCAGGTTTAGATATTCAAGTATTCCTAAAAAAAAAAAAAAAAAAAGTTGTCCACGACTTTTTGATGTCCTGGGGTTGATCCAACACTTGTGAGAACATGAAGTAGAACTGCAGAGAGATTCTTATAAACTATGTAAATAGCAGAGATTTAAATGACAAGCTGGAGGAAAATGTTGCCACTCGTCAACTTTGTCATAAAAAGATTTTTACAAATTGGAAAATAATTGAAAAGAGGCCAGTGTGTGGACCTGATCCACATATTATTTATTAAAGTACCCACTGTCTTAAAGGGTAGCAAAAAAATAATATAAAAACAATCAATGATGGCAAATCTGATTTTATCATCTTCAGCCAAATGAAAAACTGAAGTTAATGAGGCCTCCAGCTCATTTTGTCCGTTCTATTCAATGACGTAAAAGCCAGTATTTTCACATCCTTGGCAAAAGATGTTTTGCATTAAAATGAATCCTAATGATCTTGCAAATTGCTCAGCTGTCGTTTGACACACTGATTGTTTTTTGAGGACAACATTTTCAAAAATCTGACTATACAAATTGTTGCCAAATTTGCCTCTTCCAGAGTTAAGCAAGTGAAAGTCTGACCATTTTTCTCATGTCCTGATGTCAAATTGAAAATAGCCAATAAGGTCAGTGTTGAAAAAAAATATACAAAGAAACACAAAAGCAACTGTGTTACTTACAGTAATTATTATTATGCTTCATTAGTTGTTACAATGATTCATTAGGTTGCTGTTTTTAAATCAACTCAGTTTTATTTTTTATATGTTTAAATTAATTACCTTTTATACATTATTTGCATACACTTTAATGAACCTCAGCTCACAACTATTTCTGTTTCACAATGAAGTGACAATAAGTGAACGTGTTTGAACTTGACTTTATTTTATTTGAGGAAGTTCATTGGATCAAACAGCGGACGTAGACAGGTTTGAGGAAGCTCTGAAGGGGGATAGCAGACGACGAACCTGGCAACTGGCGTCTGCCATCTTTGATTTTTTTTGGGGACAGGCCGCGGCGCGAGCGGGGCCTCACTCAACCAGAAAAACGGTCTGGCACGAGATAACGGAGCCACGGGACAACCGGGAATACCGCGCGCCGGCTCCCGCACCAAAGGCCGAGCACACGAGGACAGACGGGGGGCGAGAAGCGTCGGAGGACGCGCAGAGCGACCGACCCCCTCTTTTGCATGTGGACAGCGGCTTGTTGGCAGCTAGCGACCAGAGCTAAACAGAGCTAGCCAGCTTTTGTAATCCGCCGGCCAGACAGGCAGTCGTTCACCTCCGACCAGGCCGAAACCGGATTTTGCGTGGTGGACGCGAAACGCTGCAGAGGACAAGGGACACAGCGGCGGCGGCGGCAGGTGGGTCTGCGTTTAACGCTGGAGTGTGTGGCTCCCCTGTTCCCTCACACACACACACACACACACACACACACCGCACAGCGCTAGCTGGTTAGCACACGGACGGTCTGTGAGTGGATGTGATGGCGACCAGTGAGGAAACGAAACTACGCGGAACGATGCGAGCTTGTGGCCTGCTCCGTGGCAGCACCGTGTCGGTCGGGTCGGGCTGCCGGGGACCGAGGCACCTTTTAAGTGCGGCTCTTGTTGCCTGAAGAGGTGGAGTTTGCTTCGGTTCTGGCGTGCTTCTGGGCGAAGAAGGCCTGTACCCCCCTGCCGGTGCGAGCCTCCCACCCTGCCCGTTGTCTGATTCATGGAAAAGGATGTTGACCCATCAGCGGCTCTGAAAACTTAAAGAAAGCTGCGAAATGTGCTTCGTTCAGGCAGCGAAACTCTTTGTTCTTATTGCTTTAGATACGCCTTTAATTGGGAGTAACTTGTGAATTAAGTCTAAATGGCTCTTTTTGTGAAACTGGTCAATGATTTGATGGGTTTCGCTCAGTCATAAACACACCAACTGATGAGCAGGAAGCTGTTCAGGTATAATTGAAGCTTTGATTATCGATTGACTGCTCCCAGATCTGACGGGGCTCGTGGAAAAAAATGTGGAAGTAGTTTCCCAGGTCTGGATCAGCATATGGGGGAAATTAAAATGGGTTGAGGGGTTTTTAAGTCTCACCTTTTCCTAAAGTTGCATTTATCCATCTGAATACTTATCAGACTTTCAGCTCAACTGCACTGACATCCAGCCATCGATCTGTCCCATCAGTTTGTCCATCAGTCCAGCGATCCACCCATCAATCCACGCATCTGTCCATCCATCCATCTCTAAACCTGCACAGCTATTCACTTTCCCATCCTTCGCTCAAATTTTCTATCCATTCATCCTTCCTTTCTAGTTTGTCCAGCCATGCATTTATCTTTTATGGTGTCCTTTCATCCAGCATCATCTTCCATTCTTTCGTCCCGTTCACTCGGATGTTTGCAGGTGCCAGATTTAAAGTTTGAACATCATTGCAGTAACTTCATAAAACTAAAAATGAAAGCGCTGCAAAGCAGAAAGGTATGGAGTCTTCTGAAAAAATGGATGCCTTGTTGAACAAGAGGGTTGATTTATTTTTTTAATAAATGAATGTTCAGGAGTCATACTTTGGTTTCTTCTGACAAGAATCAGACATGGGTGAAGTCTGACTTTACGTTCCACTTTCTGCACCTATCTAAAGGTTAATGAACCTTTAGATAGGTTCATTGACACTTGTATTGACCACCATGTTTGCACTTGTAAACTTAAAGATATCCACTTCCCTTTAAGACTGACGAAACTGTAGTTTCTTTGACTGGATAACCTGATTTGAACTGCAGTGATTTGACATGATCTCCGTTACAAATCCCTCTTGACGATTGTACGGACTGGAAAATCAGGATGATGAAGATGTTTAAACCTTCTTCTTGTACTTAATTGAAAAGGAGATTGGATTCTTGCTGTATCTGGTCATCAGAGCATTTTCTTTACACAAGATTTCAATGAGCACTATAGAAAACCTTTATCCTGAGGATCTTTGGTTGTTCTGCATCAGCGAAGGAGTAATTGTTATAAAGAACATGTGACTTAACGAATGCCTGATTTGTGCAGGTCGTTCATTTCAATTTCGAGCCTCGTAGTCGTTCCTGGATTTGCCGGGTCGGATGGAGTTTGTCCGTTTGTACGATGGTAAAATGGCGGTGATTAAGATGCTGCTCGATGACATCTGGCAACCGCGGTTGCAGCTGAAAAGCCAAGTCTGGCCGTCCTAATGCACTTGGAGACGGATCTGCGGACTTTAATGGTCCATCTTTGTCCCGGTCTTCCTGTGCTGACCTTTCATTAGGGAGGAAATTAGTGAATTCCTCAAGGGATTTACCCTGATTCATGCCTTTCGAAGGTGTTGCTTTCTGAATGTTTGATCTCGCCACCTTCGTGCCTCTCTGTCATTAGCTGCAGTTCATACGTCTGCGTTTGCCCTTTTATTTTGTCTCTGAGATTAGTGATTTGTCTCACTATAAATTTCACATCAAACTGTTTACTTTTCCGTTTTGCTTTTAGAGCATTTAGATTGAGGTTGAGAATTTTGTCTTTATAGTAAAACGACGGGGGTTTTTTTGCACTTTTTACAACTTTATTTTATCCCCTGCCGCCCCCATTTTGCATCACATACCTCCATTGAGTGAAATATTAGCAGCAGTGGTTTTGCTGGAGAGATCACAAAAAGATCAGTTGCGTTTACTGCAAACGCAGTTTTATAGTTTTGACATTTTACTGACTGGTAACATCTGTTTGCTTTTCTCTTGCCTTCCTCTCGCTCGCCGATTCCGATCACAGCCAAATTCCTTAAAAAGAAACTCCTCAGCAGACATTTCTGTTCCCGTTAATGAAGAGAGGTGTGAACGTAGTGGTGCTCGGATAAAAGCTCTGCTTCTTTTCTATCTTAACGAGAGGTTATCTGCAAAAATACCAGTCGTCTTTTGTTTAAGAAGGTGTTCTATACATAAAAGATGTAAATGGGTTTTTTGTTTCAGACCAGGAAGTCGTCTCGGCTGTAGCTAGGTGTGCATCGGCGTGGCGATATAACCTTGATTAAAATTCCCTTCGTTTTAAATCACATCACTCCCACCAAGAAAAACGTAACATTTTACTGTAAAACGGAAACGCAGCAACTGCTAAAACAACACACGATTGGTTTAGTTATGATTTTGCTGGACCATTTCATACCCAGGCTTCATCTAAAGGTCGGCTGCCTGGTCGTAGCTAAATAGGCCTTTATAGAAACGGTTACTTTGTGAACCTTTTCTTTTTAGGGAGATGTTCCTTCTGCCTATTTAAGGGGGCGAGTTCAAACATTTTTTTGCCCCGACTGATCAGAGCTGTCAGGTCTTTTCAGCATAACACACACTTCAACTCGCTACAACGGTCACAAGCTCTGTTACACCAATCCACTGTTAATAATAAATGACCTCTGTGTTGCTTGGGAAAGACACTGCAGTCCCAAAAGTGTCTCTTGTCTTTGACCGTCCACATTTTAATTCACATTCTGGACTACAAGCCTCACAACATTCCCTTCAAAGACCGGATTATTGTTTCCTTCCTGCCGTGTTGACTTGAAACTGCAACTGTGGGTGAAATTCTCTCGTAATGTTTAAAATCAGCAACAAAGCTCGATATTATAAAAAAAAAAAAACAATCTTCTGCTCGATTTGAGATGTTTTTTTTTCTTCTTCTCCATGCAGGAGGCTGGTTCTGGGGGCGAGGCCAAAGGACCAGACTCAATGAGTTTCCAGCGAAATGTCAGAGAAGTCAGGGCAGAGCACCAAGGCAAAGGATGGCAAAACAAAGTATGCAACCCTTAGCCTTTTCAACACCTACAAAGGCAAATCTCTGGAGACCCAGAAAACTGCTGGTAAGAGTTTACAGTCATTTGTCTTGTTTTAACTAAACAATGCTGGTTTTAACTAGGCCTGTCACCTAAACTAAAATAAGCTTGATGATTTCCATTCTGACATTTTTTTTTGAAGGGCAGTTTTGTTTACAGTCTTCATGATGAGTTTTGTTGTTTCTTTATTAGAGTTTTTGTGTGTATTATTTAAAATGTCTCCCAGTTCCAGCATGAAGATTTCTGTGCAAAATCTATGAGATGGTGAACTTGCATTATTATGCCATTATCTTTATGTTAATTAAATATTATTGTTCATCACAATAATTTCTACGACAATTTAGCATCCAGCAAAATTTGCTATTGTAACCTGTCCACTTATAACCAGTATAACCAGTACAATCAGCTTTTTGGACCCAACATTTTTGATGTTTATATTGTCGAACGCAAGAGAGAAAATTGTGGATTTAGTTCTTTGTACTGGATTTTGTGTAACTGAAGGTCAAAGAGCTTCAATTGGTGATTTTCATTTTCACCAATCCCACCCACTAACATGATCATAGCCATAAGAAAAGAGTAGCGTACCATACAGCAATGGTCAAAGCAAAGTTGCTTCCTAACAGGACCGTGACGACTTTTCGTTTGTTTTCTGAAAACCGTGTGAAATCTTCTGATATTGACACTTTTTTTTTTAATGTCTGAAATGTTCCCTGCAGTGGCTGCCAGACATGGCCTCCAGAGTTTGGGCAAAGTTGCCGTCAGCCGGCGCATGCCCCCCCCAGCTAACCTGCCCAGCCTGAAGGCGGAGAACAAGGGAAACGACCCCAACGTCAACATCGTCCCCAAAGACGGGAGCGGCTGGGCGTCCAGAGCCGAGGCAGGAGACGAGAGGTATGCTGCTGTTTGGTAAAAGTAAAACATTTTGATGTAAAGATGAGCTAAAAAGGAACATGGCTGATAGTGGGGGGAGGGGGGGTGAGGGGGGGGACAAAAAAAGTTGGTGATTTATTAAAAAAAAACAATTAGTTTAGTATTGTCATTATCTTCAACAGGCAGCAGGAAACGCCCCCACCCCAAAACAAACCAGCACCACTCCAGTCTCAAGAGCTTTCTACCGGGGGAAGCCGCTCCTGGGCAAACAACAAGCAGCCGCAGCTTGATGGTAAATATTGCTCTCATTTCTTTTCAGCCACCATTCACTCATTAAGCCTTATTTTATATGGAAGTTTATAATGGACTGTCTTCCAGCGATTCTCTCCTGAGCCGTAGATCTGTCCAGATTTAGACATTAAAAGTTTTCTCTTTCAAATTTTTAACGTGTGCCTTTTGTTTGACATAATATTAAAAAGATATACTTATTTCTGTGATTGCAGTGTGAAAAAGTTCAAAATGTTTGCGTACTTTTTGCTAATTCTGAGTTAAAATTACTGGTTTGTCCCTGCTTTCTTTGGTTGCATCTTTCATTCATCTCCATAATCGGTAAAACCTGCGAACAATATTCTTTTTTGTCGTTGAAGGATCTCCTCGCATAAGCACCCAGTTTCACCAAGAGTTTCCCAGCCTGCAGGCAGCTGGTGAAGCGGAGAAAGGCGATGGTCAAGATGAAGAGCCCTATGGACCAGGCCCAAGCCTCCGACCACAAAGTAGGGCCACACTCACACTCAGAAACATGAGGCTGTGTTGAACCAAATGGTTTAAAGAGGAAACTTAAGGAAGGAGGAGAGGGGGAAAGAGTAAGCCCTCTTAGAGCGAACGTCTTCAAAGTTCAGCTTATGTTGTTTTTGCAGCACAGATGGAAACACTAAAGTTTTGTTTGAATCACCTTACAGAAGAAAAGTCTTTCATTCCTCCGTTGCGTATAAACAAGCTTTGGCATGTACTGTAATTTATGAGATTTGTATTGCCGTTTTATTATGACTTTGGCATTTTTGTTTTACTTTATTCCTTATGTGACGTTTAACAATCTTTCTGAAATTGTACGGATTGTTTCTAGTCGTCAGCTGTTTCAACTTTTGTGCTGAAGTTGTTTGTGAAAAATGATTGAAACATCAGAGTGGATGTTTCTGAGATTTCTGACCTTATTGTCTGTTCCATTGTCTTATATGGTCCGTTTCCTTCATTTTCTACTCATCTAATTTAATTTCTCCATAAAATAGTTCATTATCTGCTTTATCAAATGCAACTTTTTTTTGTTTTTGATCCATCAATCTGGCCATCCTTCCTTTCTTTCAGACACTTCTGTAGCATCACTTTCATAAAACAAGTCATTTCTGGCTGAAAGGGATTTTGTTTGGCAAAATGGAGGTGGTGTTTTTATTTTTATTATTATTATTTGCCAAATCAAAAAATGACTTAAGACCTTTATTTTAGGAAGGTGCTTCTGTATTTGTGCCTTAAAATTGAGTACAAGAGCCTGGGAACCAGGATCAATGCGTCCAAACCAGTCTTCTACATTACACGTGTCAAACTCGAGGCTTGGGGGCCTCATTCGGCCCGCCATGAGTTTAAATGTGGCCCTCGAGGCTCCATTGGCCACATCAATGTAACTGTCTGAATAAAATTTGAGAGATTAAGTATTATCATCAAAGCAAAGTACTTTTTATCTGATACCGCCAAATTCCATCAACTTGCAAAGATATTCCACATTATTTAACTTTAAGAAGTACGAATATGAGTACTTCTGCTGTTTATTAATATTTTAACAGTTTGGTAATGCGCCACATTAATGTGGTCCTGTCTCATAAGCAGGAAATGTCCAACACCTCCCTCCTTCTTGTGATTTCAGACGTTGGCAGTTGGCGTGAAGGCGGTGGCAGGAATCTGAACAGTGCGTCCAGCCCCCCTGAAATGGACGGCAAGCCTCAGGAGGAGGGCAGCACGAGCCTCGGTACCTCCACGCCCCCCGCGGAGGCCGAAGACCCCGGCCGAAATGCAGCAGGTGACTCCCAAAGGGAGAAGAGGGACGCCCGAGAGAGGCTGCCCCCCACCGCCGCTTCTCAGCCTAAACTCAACGGGGGGCAGCAGCCTCCTGCGGGGGTGCCAACCCACTTTGACCCGGCTTTCAGGAGCATGATGCCACCTTACGTAAGCCTCGTTTGGCAAAGACGTCAAAAGCAGCAGAATCAGTAACTTTTTGTTTGTTTTTACCCTGTATGACGGTGTTTTTTGTGGTTCTAGATGTTCCATGCCTACCCGCAAATGTCGTTTGCCCCTGGACAGGGTAACTTCAGGTACCCTGTGCCACAAGATGGGGGAAAGTGAGTTTTTTTTCTATTCAGAGTCATTTAAATTACATTTAATAGTTGCACTAAGATGACACAATTAATCTCCTGCTTGAACCAAAATATATAAGCTTGTTTCTGCTTTACCCTCCGTTGGATCCTCAGGGGTCCTCGTTCGGCCCGCCCCCAGCAGCCGCCCCCTCAGTCCTGGCTCCAAGACCCCGACAGACCCTCAATCATCAGCGCAACAGAACTGAAGGAACTTGACAATTTGGACACCGATGCCGATGAAGGCTGGGCAGGTCAGTAGCTTCGGCTTGGCTCATTTTTACAACTCGTGAACCACATTTAGGCAGATTAAAGATCATTTCGAGTATCGATGGATTGCGTCCTGTGTGCCATTAAGGAGCTCAGATGGAGGTCGACTACACCGAGAAACTGAACTTCAGCGACGACGAGGAAAACCAAGCTGCTAAAGACAAAGGAGAGAACTGGTGAGGACTTGAGCCATCTTTTCAGTTTGTTGTTTTAAACTTATTGCCAGTGCTTTAAAGAACAGAAAGCTTTCAGAGACTTGAATCTTTCTCCAACCTGGAATTGTGCCTGAGAGTCTTTGCTAAATTATATTGTGAGAAGAACAATGCAGTGAATTGCAGGTCCCTCTCTGAAACTACTCTACAATAAAGGCTTTTTTTGCTGTCTAAATGCAGGAGACAACCGTTTGGTCATTTATTATTTGAGAGTAATTTTAAACAACCGTTTTCTAAGCTTTCTGGAGGGCTTTCCAATCTGTTTGTAAATGTGTTATTCTTGTATTTTTGGAGAGAGCATGGCCTGATTTTGGTTCGACCAGTTTTACACTTGAGTACTCTGAAGTTAATGTTGGATCATCTCGATATGAAAGATGAGGAGCAGCATCTGAGATGAAAGAATATCTGTGAAAGTTTTGTTTTAGAGATCTTGATGAATAACTTGAACAAAAATACAACAAAATGTTCCTAAATGTTCAGACATTATTTCAGAACAACCTCTCTCTTACCAAAAATGTAATTTAAGGAGGATTATATACAGAGCACCACTCTCCTCCGACTCCCCCACTCAGCTCCTCCAGACTAGCCAGCAGCAATTAGCAAACATCTGATGGAACCGGGTGTCTGCTGAGCTCATCATAGGAATTACTGCTGAGTCCAACTCTCCTTAGTGGCTGTAACTTTAAGGGTGAAACTTTGTTGTAATTTACTGAAGGCGGAGTGTTGGAAAGAGCAGTAGCTTCTTAAAGAGACGGAGGCCCCATTTCAAGGAGACAAATTTATTTTAGGTTTGATGTCTGCAGTATTTTTTATAATAATTGAAGCTCATTTAATTACTTGATTGTGCTATAAAATGATACAAAGTGGGTGGAACATGCATAATGCCACTCGTTTAAAACATGACATGGCTTTGTCATCCATAGCAATGTCCCCGCTGTGATTTGGCATACAGAAAAAAAAGATAACCAATTACCAGCTCAGATCTTTGTTCATCACCCTAGAAATCTGAATATTTCAGTAAATTGCTGCAAACTATAAAAACCTAAATGGTGGCTCGGGATTTTCCATTATTACCATAGACTTTTCAGCCACAATATAAAGTTAATTAATTCTGTGGTTGAATTTGAAGCTTCAGAGCAGACATTAATGAGAAGACGGTTGATTGTGTCTAGTTCACTGCTACTTTAATGATATTCTCAGGGAGTGGATGAGAGCTCGAACAGCGGACAATCAAGAAGGCTGGAAGGAGGGACCTGAAGACCGTGGGGGCACCAAGACCACCTGGGCTGACAGCGGTGATCCTAGAGCGCCCTCACCTGGCAGTGCGGGGCAGTACATTAAATCAGCTGCTTCACAGGACTACCAGGTAAAGCAGGTTTGGATTGCACTGTGAGGTGCTCACTCCTCCTTAATGGTTTCTCACGCTGTATGCGTCTGTTTCCGTCCGAAGAGCGGCGCTCGATCCGTCGGCAGCGGCGCTCTACGGGGGAACAAGCCGCAGGCGACCGTCGCACCAGGAGCCGACGAAGATTCTGACGCTTGGCGACAGAAGCGAAAGAAGCAGTCCGAAGTCTCTGAGGCGGTAGAGCGAGCAAGGCGGAGGAGAGAAGAAGAGGAGCGGCGCATGGAGGAACAGAGGCTCGCTGCTTGCGCTGAGAAACTAAAGCGTCTAAATGAAAAACACCGACAGGCCAACGAGGGCAAACCGGCCGTTGGCGATCAGACCACTAATGAAGAAGCGGGAGCTGCTGGGGAGGAAGTCCCGTCGGCATCGGTCCCTGCGTCCAGCCCTGTACCCGCGGTCCCAGTCCCACAGCCAGAGCTCCCAGTTGTTCAACCTGAGAGGGAGCGAATAGAACGAGTGGAAACAAACGTTGAGGAAGAGCCTGAGCTGGCCCGTCAGGCCAGTCCCCCCATCCAGAGACCTGTAGCTGTAGCCCCGGACCCACCAGGCGATGGAGAGACCTCTCTGGCTGAGGTCGGACCCTTGGCGCCGGAGAACCAGACCGATCGGGCCGCAGCGCCTATTCGGGACTATTTCAACATGGAGGACAACAGAGGTAGGCCAAGTCCTATCAGATGTTTAATATCTGGATTCCTTCCTGGTCTTAGGCTGTGATGTGTTTGCAGTGGATGAGCCCCTGTCTCACATGGAGCCTCCTGGAGGGGACGAAGTCTCCATCGCTCCTCCACAGCTGGAAGGAGAGGCAGCCGCTGCTATGCGTCCCTCTGTCATCTCAGGCTACTCGAAACAGTTTCAAAAGTCTCTGCCGCCGCGTTTCCTCAGACAACAGGTAAAACTGTCTCAATCAGGATTCAAGGCTTCAAGATGCAGTTATGACATTTTAATTTGCTGATATGTGGAGAAACTGTTTTGAATTTATGGTTACAGGAACTTTTACGATTCACTTCTTTAATAATAACTCAAGAAGGTTGAGTTTAGCAAGGTCATGGTGGATTTGTTAGTTTTAGTTTAAGCTTTTATCCTTAGATACCAATTGAAACTGATTTCTGTGTCTCAGTAAATACTAGAATATAAGATGATCTTCAATCACTTTAAATATATATTTATTTTAGTTTTCTTGCAGTGGGTTATCAATGATTATATTGGGAACTGTGTGTGTGAACAGCTGCTGAAGAAAACGTGATCTTATTTTAAAATGGTAGATCTGACATTTTGAAATCAACTTCATCATCTCGTTTTAGCTACTTTAGCATCGCATAAAAGATTTCCTTCAATTCATCACCTCACTGATACTGAAAAGCTTTATTTCTGTGTCAGATTATTCCTCCCCTGCACCTAAAATCTCAGGTAGAAGCACTCCGCCCCAGCATTTCTACCCAGCAGCATTTACAACCCTCACGCCGACTCGTTGGTTAATATTTAATGCATCGATTGTTCTCATAACTGTTGTTGTTGACTATTGTTTTCTGTAATCTCACTTGGGCAAGCTTTTTCTAACATCCACACTACAAAATAAGTAATAAAAGAGAGAGATATCAAATAAATTTGTGATTCAATACTTTTATGTGTGCATTTAAAAACCAATGTTTTAAGTCAATTTAGCTGTTTTTCTTTACCAAATTTTTACCGGCAGATACAAAATTTCAGAAGTGAAAAAACAAAACAGCCACTACTTGCCCTCTCATTCATACATTTCTAAAATTATTGAGGAGTCGTCTGATTTGTTAGATGACATTCGTATGTTAACATATTCATCAACTCGGCATCATTCAGTGGATTCTTACATTGTGTTGTTCATGGAGATCTAATTATTACAAGGAAAGCTTGTCTGTCGCTGATGAAAATGGATCAATGTGTTGTTAAATCGTTGTCTCCCCAGGAGCAGATGAAGCAGCAACAATGGCAACAGCAGCAGCAAAGTGGAGGTACTGTGTCTCCGTCAGGTGGCAGCAGCGTTGCAGCGACGCAGCAGCAGCAACACCGCTCCATGTATCAACCTATGGGGCCCCACCACCAGCACTTGCCCTCCATGGGGTTCGATCCCCGCTGGCTGATGATGCAGCCCTACATGGACCCCCGCATGATGTCGGGACGCCCTCCTATGGACATCCCCGCAAACATTCACCCTGGTGAGCGTAAACAGAAATAAGTTTGGGGAAAATGGTGGAAAAGTGATTTTTACATCGCAAAATGCCACAATAATGAGATATAAAGCAAATTCACATAATTTCGGTAATCCTAACTTAAAGGTGTATGCAGACGTCGAGCGAAGAAAAAGGCAGTCTGCCTTTCCTCAGTGTAATGATGGTTGTCAGATCAGCTGAGCAGATTTGCTCTGCTCTCAACGTTTTCAGGGAGAATGCCTCAGAAGCAGATCGTCCGCAGAGAACCAGGTGACAACTCCAGTTCCAGCTCCGATTCGTTTGACCACCTGTCCCGACCAGTTCGAGACCACGGCTTCCCCTCTGACTCACGGATGGTATGGGGATCGGACCCGTATCCTCCGTCAGAACCGTTGCCATCTGTAACTCCTCCAAAAGGACGTGAGGAAAACAAGGAGCAACGGTATGGCAAAACGTTTTGCACTAGAACTGTTAGTTTATTGTAACAGTGTGGTGAAACAGACTCTCTTCTTCTCTTCAGGATGGACTCTGGTTTGGATCTGGACCGGGGTCTGCCAGCTATTTACACTCAGGATCACGGTGCGGTGGACTCTCTGAAAAATAATTTCTTTCGGGACTCGGATTCCCTGTCTGCGTTTACTCAGGGCCCAGAGGACGTGCCAGGGCCTCTAGATAGGGCTCCTGTAAGCTCGGCCTTTGACGCTGATGAGCGAGGCCTGCCTAGTGGGGAGGAGGTGGAGGTCCTTGGTCACGCCATGCTCCAGAGAAGTGTGTCTCAGGGTTCCAGCCACTCCATCAAGCTGGATGAGCCCAGGTTTGACGGGTTACCCCTTGCAACAAAATCACACGAGCTCCAGGACGCAGGGGACCGGGCCCCTGATAAGCCCCAAAGCGAGCTCTACTCCCAGCCTGCGCTTACTAGCAACAGGCCGACTCCTCCAGCAGATGGATTACACAAACCGGAGAAGCTCCCTCTGCCAGCTCCCAGCAAGCAGAAAGCCGAGCTACGTTGGGGCGGGAGATCCGGGTCTGGTCGCAGAGACGGACCGGGAGGAGAGAGACCCGTTCGCAGGTCGGGCCCGATTAAAAAGCCCGTCCTGAGGGACATGAAAGAAGAGCGGGAGCAACGAGAGGAGCGGGAGAAGCGTCACGAGAGAGGAGACAGAGGGGATAAAAGCGAGCGGTCCAAAAAGGATCAGTTGGCCAAAGCTCCGTCAGCAGCTGCAGCGGTGTCCGAAAGTTCTCGAGCTCAGGGTGATGGGAAGAGGGAACCCGCCGAGGCAGACGAACCCCCGGCGTCCCACCATAGGGCCAGAGACTCGCAGCCTTCCTCGGCGGTTCCTACCTCTTCCTCCCAGGAGGAGAAAGCGGAAAAACTGCCCAGTAACGACAAGCATCCAGAACCAAAACTACCCAGTCGGAAAGAGTCGCATCTTCCTATGCGTGCCTACAGAAGAGAGGAGAGGGAGAGGGAAAGGGAATGGGACAGAGACAGAGACAGGGACAGGGACCGGGACAAGGAGGGTGACAAGGAGAGGGAATGGCCCATTGACTCCAGTTTCAAAGGACGCGGGCGAGGGGAGTACTACTCCAGAGGACGGAGCTACAGAGGAACTTACAGCGGTCGCAGCAGAGGGAGTCGCGGTCGTAGCCGGCCGGAGTACCCCTACCGAGAGCCGCGCTTGCGCTCTGATTTACCCTCCGCTGGAGGTGCCTTTCGCAACAGGGAGGAAAGCGAAACGCGTAGCGAGAGCTCGGACTTCGAAGTCATTCCGAAACGTAGGCGGCGGCGCGGTTCAGACACAGACTCTGAAAGCGAAGGCGGGAGAGAATCAGCCAGCGACACCGGACCCTCCGACCGGGAGCCAAGCACTAAACCTAGCCGTCCGCTAAGAAGAGATCTCCCTGGCGACGGGCGTTCAGGACCCCACAAGCTGAGCTTCGAGCCGCCTCACATCGGTGAAAAGGGTGGAATGAGAGGGGATGACGACAACCGGCCCAAACCGGGCTTTCTTCCCAAGGGGGAGCCTTCCCGGCGGGGCAGAGGAGGGTTATATAGCAGACGAGGCGGCGCAAGAGAGCGTGGCGGTCCTCGCTCAGTCCCCCTCAGAAGGCCAGGACCCAGAGACTCCTCCTCTCAGTGGCCTTCCAAACCGATGGAGACGTTCAGGCCGGAGGACGCGGAGTCTGCAATAAGATACAACAATCCTCCTACTGACCGTCGACCCCCGAAGTTGGAGGGAAAGAAATTTGGAGAGGTGGCTCCTCAGGGCAGCAGAGAGCGGCCTCGTCGATCTCGACCGGCCCGACCCCCGAGGCAGGACAAACCTCCTCGCTTCAGGCGCTTGAAAGAGCGGGAGGCCGGCGTGTTGGGCACCGGTGATCCTGCTACAGGTCCTTCTGCGACATTGGCGTCTGTGCCCTCTTCATCCACCCCAAGTTCTGCTCCTGCTCCGGCGTCCCTCTCTCCAACGATGTCCAGAGCTCCAGGGACTCCTCTTACTGTGCCTGCAGAGGTGGCAGCCACCACATCTGCACATGACCAAATGTCTCCTGTCGAAGCCTCCCGGCCTGAGGCCAGCAGCCCCACCATCACCGCAGTGGGCAGCAAGTCCCCCGACCTGTCCAACCAGAACTCCTCGGATCAAGCCAATGAGGAGTGGGAGACGGCTTCCGAGAGCAGCGACTTCAACGAAAGGAGAGAACGGGAAGAGAGGAAAGGAGCGCTGGAGGCTGCCAACGAGGCAACCGCCGCCTCTGCCCCAGCACCCACTACCTCTCAGGGCTCACTGATGCCCAATAAAAGTCCGCCGGATGGAGGTGTGGCTCCGAAGAGAGAGGGGTCCCAGGCAGCCAAGAGGAGCTTCTCAAGTCAGAGGCCCACGGAGAGGCAGAACCGTAGAGGCAACAGTGGCGCCAAACCAAGCCGGAGTTACGCAGGAGGCAAGGGGGAGAGGAGAGGCGGCGGCAAGGCTGGCCGCAAAGGGTGAGACTCAAACAAGGGGCCTCTGTCTGCTGTCGCTCTTTGTGTTCTTCCATTAGCATTTGTACAAAGAAATTGACTCGATGAAACAGTGTGCCACAGACTGAGATCTGCAAACACTAAACCTTTGTGAATTTTGGCTACATGATTGAGATCAGTGCTGACTACCACAGACCAAACCCAAACATCTGTGGGAGTTAGGATTTGATTGGAGTTTCAAAAAATAGATTAGAAATATATTAGCATTTCCAGTCTTTATATATCTAATTATCCAATAATAATGCAGCGATGCAATAAATAACATCTTATTTACTTTTTTTTTGCTTATCTTATGTTAGAACTTAGATGAGCTCAGACTGAATACTTGGTGCATCAGCCTTTTTTCCATCTAAATTTACTATTGTCCAAAACATTTGCAGGTTTATCTTATTCTGAAGCTTTTTTTGTTATCTGAATAACAGTCCTCCAGCCCAGCAGAACTCTGAAGCATCAGCCCCAACATCTGGAGGAACCTCTCAGCGGCCTTCCAAAGAGCAGCCTGCGCGACGCAAGGATGAGGCCAAACAGACCGCCAAGAAGCCAAAGGAGAACGCTCTTTCCCAGTTCGACCTCAACAATTATGCAAGTCAGTAAATACTGTTTTTCAACCGGGTTAAAATAAGCATGCTTTGGTTTGATGGACACTCGAGGGCTAAAACGCACATTTCTGTTTGTTGTAGGTGTTGTGATTATTGATGACCATCCTGAGGTGACCACCACAGAGGATCCACAGTCCAGTGCCAACGACGACGGTTTCACCGAGGTCGTTTCCCGCAAGCAGCAGAAACGGCTGCAGGACGAAGAGAAACGCAAAAAGGAGGAGCAGACGTCTCAAGTAAGGATTCCCTGAAATATTAAGAAATGTCACCTGCTAAAATGTTTGGATTTAAATTAGATTTCATAGCTTTAATTGAAGTTTCCAAGAATACTAGCACGTTTCTTAAAGTATTTGTTTTTACGTTTCATCACCTTTTCTTCGTTAATTAGTGTGGGATTTTTGGGGAGCTTCCTGACAGAAATCCCACAGAAAGAAATAATCCATGCAAAAGTCAAACATGTACCTGTCACTGATTTCAAGTTTAAATTTGGGCTTTTAACATGACCTGTAGTTTGTAAAATTGGTCCAATTGAAACAGCCAAAAAATGGAAACATTCTTTGCTAAGTAAGAATCAAAGATTACGAACTATGCTTGAAAGAATCGATATTTAGTGTACGGTAAAGCAGTGAGGATTTGAGAAATATGAGTGTTATGAATATTAAAATTCATCACAGCTGAACTCAGGTTCAGATCCTCTGTTAAATAGCGTAATCCAAATCCAAGTGTACGAGAACTGTATAGTTGTATAAAACCCAGCCAGGTAAGCATTTCAGAATGCTGAAAAAAAAAAAAAAAAAAAAAAGTACTAAAAACGTTTCAGAAATGTAATTTGTCATCAAGCCTGAGAGTAAAGTTGTTGCTTCTCCCTCAGAACTGGGGTAAGAAGGGCTCAGGCGAGAAGAGCAGAGGAAGTGGAGGAAAGCTGCCACCAAGATTTGCCAAAAAGCAGTCGTCCCAGCAGCAGCATCCTCAGCAGCTGCCACAGCAACAAGCGGCGCAGCCTCAGCCTCCTGCAGCCTCGGCGGCCTCTGCCCAGCAGCAGCCGGCTGCTTCTGCTGCCCAGCATCCCCACCACGCTCCCTCACAGCCTGCCGCTTCTCCTCAAACTCTGGACGGACCACCAGCTCCTCTGCCCTCCATCTCCACAGCGACCGTGGAGTTCGCCTCAAAGAGCCTGCCCCCCGCGCCTGCACAGCCGCACAGCGCTCTCGGTACAGAACTGTGGGAGAACAAGGTGGCAGGCTCCACTGTCCTTACCGACGTCAAGAAACGCAAGTGTTATCTGATGTCAATTTATCTTACTGATCAACTCGCCATTAATTGATAAGGGGCAATTTTCTTAAAAACCTGAGATTTATCAACACAGTATGTGTGAAATGTTGCTTTGTTTGTTCCAGTGGGTCCCATCAGCCCCCCACAGCCGCCCTCTGTGAGCGCTTGGAACAAACCTCTAACCTCCTTTACAGGCACCGTGTCGTCTGAGGTAGGTTGAATAAATAAGCTGGTTGGTTCTGACTGGTTCTTCCACCTGATATTCTTCATTAACATGTCTCCCTGCAGGGCGGGAAGCCTGGCGCTGACGGCAGCGTGGAGTTGGGCATCGACAGTATTCAGTTTGGCGCCCCGTCGTCTGCAGGAAGCACCGACAGCGACGGAGGACCGGCGCTGTTGGAGACGGTCTCTGAAAGCAAACTACCTGCTCCCAAAGAACAAAGACAGAAACAACCTCGAACCGGTCCAATCAAAACCCAAAAGGTAACCCCTCGCTCTCCGGGTGAATAATGTGGATTCATATCGGTCATCTGTCTCCTCTCTTAACATCTGACCCGTCTTGGTTAAGCTGCCCGAGATGGAGCCAGTAGAACCCAAGGAGTACAAACCGGGTCCAATCGGTAAAGAGCGCTCCCTGAAGAACCGCAAGGCCAAAGACGCCCGTGGAGCCGAGGCCGAAGGGATGGAGGGAGGAGTGACTGGAGGAGGAGTCAGCAGAGCCACAGACTCCAGTCCTCCCACCAGTGACACCACGGTGCCAGAACTGGGAGGGGACATTGAGGGTATGATCACGGTCCCCTCAGCAGAGTACACTAGCAACTCCAAGGTATGTTGTGCCTCTGTTCACCTAAAATAATAAATACACTTAGGGTGCATTCACACCAGCTCTGTTAGTCCGTTTTAATCAAACTCTAGTTCTTTTGTCCAGAAAGGTTGGGTCGATTGGGGAGATGTGAATGTGAAAGCAAACCATGATGCGGACAAAAAAGCAAACTCTGTCTCTGTTCGGTTGCGTGAACTCTGGTGCGGTTTGAATGCATATGTGGATACCAGCGGACTGGAGATTACTCCAAAAGCAGGAAGCGAACTATAGCACAGTTGGTTGTATTCTGGATTAATGCAACAAAAACAGCCACACAAGCCTGGTGCTAGTGGGACAAATGACTTGTGGTCTTTTACCAAAGACAAAAGAGAAATCCTACAAAAGCTAATATATGACGGTACTTCATGTTTGTTTACATTTGGCGAAGAAGAAAGTTGTTCTCATGTCTTCAGAGGTTTTTGTCATTTCCTTCAGTAGTTGTTGGTGCAATGAGGGGGAACAGGCCTTTCAATTTGTTAGGCTGGTTTGACACAGTGCAGTATGAAACCGAACCGCACCAGCTGAGAATGTAACAATGCTGCAACTTTGGTCCACAGTCAAACCAAGTTCACCAGGCTATCAGGTGTGAAAACCCGCTTAAGTTGTTGAATCTTGTTTCACTTTTTGTTCTCCCAGGAGTCTGTGACCGACTACACCGCGCCCTCTTCTTCTCTGGCTGACAGCGTTCCCACAGGAGGCAACAAAATGGAGGAGAGCTTAGTGGCTAATGTGGGTAGAAATCCTTTTTTCTTTAAAGAAAAAAAAAAAAGAAGTATAGATATTTCAAGTTGTGTGTTAACTGCGATTTGTTTCCAGGTGGCTCTCCCCCACTCACTGCCCCTTCCACGCAGAGAGACCCTGCAGCAGAGCTCTAGCCTCAGCACAGTTTCTCCTGCCACTGTGGACCTAACACTAAAGGTAAGGGAATCGCTTTGGCCTCGACCAGGAAACCATTTGCTCTCCAGTGAAATGTCACGCCCCCGTTTCGCTGTCCCTCCTCAGATGGAGTCGGCGCGGAAAGCTTGGGAAAACTCCCCGAGTTTGGAGAAAAGCTCCCCAGTCACCTCCTCATCCTCGCCCATCACTTCCTGCGCCTCCTCGTACTCGTCTTTCTCCTCAGCCTCCATGCCCCAGATCCCCGTGGCTTCTGTTACCCCCAGCACCTCACTGTCAGGTAACAAGTCCCTCAGTTTTGAGTGTACAGTACCTGGTTAATGGATTCAGATGGAGAACCTCGTCAGAGCTAAACAGGACAATTAGATTGTTAGAATAACCGATTCAAACTCCTAGATCCCTAAATCTATTTAATTACGTAAAAATGAGTCGAAGCCAGAGGGTCTGTAACCTTTAGAACCTAAACATTCATTTTGTTCTCTGGACTGCTAAATAATTTGAGAGTCGCAAACACCATATGCAGATTTTCAGACAAATATCTGCTTTAATAAAATTCTTGTCGTTTAAAAAAAGAAATGGTTTTATTACTATTTTTAGGATTTAAAATAAAAATAAAATAGGAGAATATATTTTTTTAATCATCGATTCCAAACTAATGACAAGGAAAACTCATCCTGAAACATATTATTGGTATTTCTAGTGTCATTCTTTGTAATAATTCAATGCAAATATTGCAGAAAAAGTTAGTTAAAAATCTGCATTATTGTATATGTATTTAAACACATTAACTGGTTCCTTTTACTTTTTATCCAGTTATTAAAAGCTGTTTTGGGATTGCAGACGTTCTCCATCGACACCGACTGAACTTGAGCTGCTTTGTAAAAGAATGATCTGAGGTTTCATTCTGTAGACGAGCAAATAAAAATAAAAAATTAAAAAAAAAAGGTGATTAATGCGTGCCGCCTCTTTTCCAAGCAGCAGGTTCTGGTACCTACACCACCTCATCTCTCAGCACGAAGACCACCTCAGCCTCCGACCCCCCTAACATCTGCAAGGTGAAGCCGCAGCAGCTGCAGGGCGGGAGCCTGTCCTCCTCCACCAGCAGCAGCAGCAGCTTCTCCCAGCTCGGCTGCGTGCCGCCCCTCCTGCCTCAGCAGCAGCAGCAGACGCCACAGGTGTACGTCTCCCAGGCTGCAGCAGGTGAGAGACGCTACAGCTGCTGGAATACAGTTTTGCTGCACATTAGGAGCTTCTGGTGACCAAGTGGTTGTTTGTTCAGGTTCTGCAGCTCAGATTCCAGCCTTCTACATGGACACTAGCCACCTCTTCAGCAACCCGCACCCCCGCCTGGCGGCGCCTTCGCTGGCTCAGCAGCAGGGCTTTCAGCCCGGCCTGTCGCAGGTGGGACTTCATCGCTTCACAGTCACAATGCTGAATCGATTGTTAAAATAATCAACTGATTTAATGACCAATTAACTAGAGTATACAGGCAAAACTGGCCAACAAATGTATACGTTTTCCATTTAAAATAAAAATCTACCTTGTCTGTAAATATGTTCTCCTCAGAACTGGAGTGGCATAGACATAGCATCACCTGGTTCAAATTCTGTCTCATATTAAGCACCTTTTGCAATCCATTTATTAATTGGTTAATGAAAAAAATAACCAGTTTTTTTTTTTCAAGTGCTGAAACCAACAGATTAGATCATATTGGTAAATCAAGCAGAAAGAGCCGAGGTTTCCACATGTTGGAATTATTGTTTTAGCTGCAGATGCATCCTTTGCTACAGACGATTAAGCTTGCACATGTTGAGACACAAAAGTATTTGTTTTCTTATTTAGAAAAGGAATTATTTATTTGCATTTTTTATTGTATTTCTAATATCGTATAAAAAGGTTCAAGTGGTTAAACAAAACTTCAGCAGAATGTCCCCCCCCCCCTCTTTTTTTTTTAAATCCAGAATAATTGATAGACTAAAATAACTGGTGTAAGCGTGTTGAATGTTTCTCCTTGCTTCCGTAGCCAACGGCAGTGCAGCAGATTCCCATTCCCATCTATGCTCCCCTGCAAGGCCAGCCTCAGCACCAACACACCCACCAGGCTCAGCTCGGTCTCGGCACCGGTCCACCGGTTTCCCAGCCGCAGGACCTGTTCAGCTCTTCGCTTCAGCCCTTCAGGTAAAACCCGCTCTCTGAGTTCAGGCTCCAGACCAGATGGTTTCTGTCGTCTGATCCCTGCGCTCCGTCCTCTCCCAGGTCGCAGCAGGCGTTCATGCAGGGCAACCTGTCGCAGCCGTCTATGATGGTGTCCGGCCCGTCCCTGCACAGCTACCCCGGAGTGCAAGCTCCCGAACTGGGCAAGCCTCAGTCCAGTCTTGCCTACCAGCAACACTCCTCCACCCAGCACATTCCCATTCTGTTTGAGCCGCAGCTCAACCAGGCCTCAGGGATGGGAGGCTCCCAGCTCATCGACACGCACCTGCTGCAGGTAAAACCTCGCCGCGCCGCGTCACAAAGCCGCCGCGCGTCGTCACGTGTTCCTCCACCTAAAGCGCTACTTTGTGCTCAGGCTCGACAGGGCATGAATCAACATTCGAACATGTACTCGGGGCAGGTGCAGCAGCACGGTCAGAGTAGCTACTATAGCAACACTCAGTCTCCCAGCTCTGCAATGCAGCAGGTAATGCAGCCATAAACTGATCTGTTTGTGTCAAAGAAGCTGCTCAGTTTCTTTTCAGGTCGTTCATTTCTCTCTATCTGCAGGTGACCGTCCCTCTGCCGGGCTCCCAGTTGTCTTTGCCTAACTTTGGGTCGGGGGGAGGTCAGCCCCTGCTGGCTCTGCCCCCCACTCCTCCCCAACCTCAGCCCCCCAACATCAGCCGGCAGCCCCCCGTTTCTCAGCCCTACCGAGGCATCATGGGTCCCAACCACAACATGATGCAGCCGCCGACCAGCAAGGTGACTGCACAACATTAATCCGTCTTAAAGGCATTGAAAACAACAAATTGGCCTTAAATACATTAATCACAGGTCTTAAATGTAGGGGGAGCAGAACTATGTAATCTTCCTGCGGGACTTTACTGATCTCTTCTGTGACTCAATGCAATTGCAGCTACTGCTAACCAGCTGCTAAGACATCTTTAGCAGCTAACTGGATATCTTTTTTTATTTATTTATCTCTAAGTTCAAAATTATCACCAGTTGGCTGGATGATGTCTGCCTTAGTTGTTGAGTCACTTCTGTTACCAACCCAAAATTTAATGCGATTTTTTTTTTTTCTTTGCCACATTTTTTTGTACACCTGTGATACGGGTCTTAAATTCGATTCATAATGGTCTTAAAATAAAATCCCACGTTTGAGTTGGTGCAACCTGCAAGTACCCAAGTTTGGGCTTCAGGTTAATGAGTTTCTGTGTTTTTCTGTGTGCAGATGGACATGGATCTCAAACTGTTCGGCAGCGGGATGGACGTGAAGCCTGGAACTCCTCCGGTCGGTGGCCGGAGCACCACGCCCACCTCCAGTCCTTACAGGTAATCATCTTCTTTTCTCTGTCACTCCTGCCTTAGACTCTTGTTTTTATGAATCGCCTTTCAAAATAAATGTCCTTCATGACACAGCTGTGGTCCCTCTGGGCTCATTTTTAATCCGAATTGTGTGTTTATGCGACGGCTCACATGGAGGAGCTGGAGGCGTCACATGACGCAGCTTCTTGTTTATCATTTCAGATGGCTTGTTTTAAGGATTGGAGGCAGTGAGGGTTTTTTATTTGAATTTTAATGGGTCTTTTACATGTAAAGAGAATTAAAATAAAATCAGTTCCTGAGCAACAGAACCCTCACACTTGTCTTTAGCCAGTGAAAGCCTTTCCTCTGCCTTTGTTTTGCTCTTTGTGTCACTGTAATGGTTTCCTGTCTGCGCGCTACAGGGCCAGCTCCACTTCTCCCAGTAGCCAGTCCAGTAAGATGAACAGCATGCTGTACCAGAAGCAGTTCCCGCCCAGCTCTGCAGGCATGAGAATGACTCAGCATTTCCCCGGCCAGTTCAACCCACAGGTGACGCATTGAATAATACGGATCGGCGTATTTGTGTGTTTTCATGCAAACATTCAGAACATAATTTGTGATTTGTCCCATGATTCCTTGAGATTTTTCTATCAGAAAAAAAAATCCAAAAAGGGGAAATATCTCATTGCCTTCTTTCAGCCAGCTGCCTGGCAGTGCTCTTCACCCTCTGAGACTTTAATGTCGGCGTGTTTTATTTTTTTATTTTATTTTTTTTTCTTCTTCTTTCCTCTTGTAGATTCTGTCTCAGCCCAGCATCGTGTCTCCTCTGGTTCGCCCTCCGCACGCGAACTCTTTCGGCGGAGGCATTCCGCGCTCTCATGTGGGTGCCCCCATTTCACCCAACGTGAGCGGAGGCCTCATGCCCCACCCGCGGCCTCAGCACCCGCAGCACAGTCAGCACCCTCCCCGAGGGCCTCCCGGTTCTTCCCTCCCACCGAGAGGCACGCAGGCGGCTCTGAAGGCCGAGCAGGACCTCAAGGTGAGGCGCTGCTGGTGATTTTTATTATTATTTTTTTTTTAAACGACGCGACGCTCTGTCCCGATCGGTTGATTCATTCCCTCCGTTTCCTCTGAAGGCAAAGCAGCGAGCCGAGGTTCTCCAGTCCACTCATAAGTTCTTCTCAGAGCAGCAGCAGCTGAAGGCGCCTCCGGTCAGCAAGCCTCGGCTCGACCAGGGAGGAAAGGCTCCGCTCGACCCTGCGGCCTCAAACCACCAGGCCGGCGGCGAACGGCCAGACGCAGACAAACCCCCCATCTCCACGGCCAAGCCCATCCGAACTGGCCCCATTAAACCGCAAGCCATCAAACCAGAAGAGGGCAAATAGAGACAACTGAACATCTAGATGGAAGAGAGACTCGACCCCCCCGCCCCCACCCACCATTACCGCAATCACATCCTCATATCAGCCCTGGAGGACGGTGTGGGGGAGGACGACGAGCCGGTTGGCGTCACGAACAGGAAGGACTGTCGTATACAAGTGTAATCCTCTTCCTCTCTCGCCCCGCCTCGCCTCGCTGCAGGTGGGGCGACTTTCATCACACTTAGATGCTGATAAAATTGCTGCTCAAGTTGTTCCATAGAAATCCACCACCTGACTGAGAGCTAGAGAGAAATCTGAGAATTGCTGCTGAGTTAGCCATTTTTATAGTTAATTTTAGTTCTTCTTTTTGCCCCCCCCCCCCAACACACCTAATAGCTTGAGACATATTATTGGAGAAACATGTTTTTGTTTACAAAAGAATAAATAAATCAAATTTGTTTTCTTAAGATATCATTTATTGAAGCACACCTTCTTGTTTGACCCGTCATAACTAATCCAGGAAATTTAGTGCTGAACGGTTAGAACACGTTGCCGCAGGAAGACATAAGATCAGAAATAATGATTCTCTTTTGTTGTCGTTTTGTTTTTTTTGTTTTATCAGAATGGAAATGTGAAAATCTGCAGCATTTTGATTGACTGTAATGATCGATTTCTTGATTTGTGAGCCTTCTGCTCCTGCCTTCTGCTCTCATCTCCTTTACGTGAGAAGTGCTCGTGTTTTGAGGGTCGCACGCGTTTGTGTGTGTGTGTGTGTGCGTGTGCGTTCAAGGGGGGTGGGCGGAGGGGAAAAGCATGGCGCCGGACTCTCGCGTGTTTTCTTTTAGCCAAAGGTTAAAACGGCGCAGAGGTGACATCAGAACCCTGCAGGGTCGCTCGTTCCCGCTGCAGCAGTTTGCATGCAGGATGGAGTCGGTAACTAGGATGGTTTATTGTTCTGCTGCTCCGTTGTCGGAGCGCTCCTCCACACGCAACCTTGCACTGCTTTCACACCCCATCCCAGTGTGGTCACACGAATACTCGTATACACACACCTCACTGTAAAAAAAAACAAAACAAAAAAAAAACCGCGCGCACACACACACAAAAAAACAAAAAGCATCCAGAGCTGCTGCTAATGACTGATTTCAGTGCCCTTAGCTAGAGTTTTAGCAGGACAGGGCTGTTTAGAGGAAGTGAGGCAGAGAGTTAACTTTTTTTTTTATTTTATTATTTTTCTTTGAGCGTGCATGTTGACCTTCATAACGAGAAGGAACAGGACGATGAACAAGGAGAAAAGATGAAATGCGAAGCCACAAGTACTAAAGCGGTTGTGCAGAAGGACGCTCGCTGTTTTCGTTTTGTCTCTACTGATGAGAGCAATCAGCCGTTTTCCTTCTTCTGCCTCGGTCCCGCCGGCTGTCCCAACCCGCAGCAACGCTCCGATCCGGGGGGGCTTGCAGATACGAGACGGGCCTTCAGAAATGTATAGTAGTACGCACCCCGAGATGGCGAGGGGACTCTCCTTCACATCTGCCCCAGCTGGGGGGAGACTCCTTTATTTGGAGAATAGAAGAGGGAGGGAAGGTAATAACTTTTTTTTTGTTGTACAGGGGTTTCATCACTGTATTAAGATATGTATGGTCTTATTTACATTCTCTTGGTTTGGTTACAGAAACTAATAAAAATAATATACTGTTGAGATTTGTGTTTATGTTCTTTTTGTTAGATGTGCCACATTTGACCACAAGGTGTCAGTAGAGAGTCTTTATGTCACCATGTGGCCTGTAGTGATGAGCAGGAACTAGGAGCTAAAACTGCTGTTAATATTTATCAGGCTTAGGATGTGATAACATGATTCCTGGTTTTTTGTTTGATTGTTTTTTTTTGTGGGGGGGGGGTTTCCTCAAAAGTTTGGATAAGTATCTTAAAACATAAGTGAAAGGAATATTTGTGTTTCTTTATTTTCTATATATTGAAAACTTTCCTTCCTACCATCATTCCTTAATATTTTTATTATCGTACTGCTTGTTGTTACGATTCAGCCCCCATGAAGAGGTGGGAATTGACTCCAGTTTTGGCACGAAGTACGTCAGACCTTTAAGGAGCTTTTCCACTGCCACTTTGTGCACTGACCACTTAGTGTCTCTTTCTAGAGCTGCAGCAGTGACAACGCTCCACTGATCTGCAGTGCACAAGTTGACCACAGCTGCAAGGCACACTCAACAATGAGAACCTTCAAGGCCTGGTTCTGATCAACCAAAATAGACCCAAATATTACATAAATGAAGACTCCACTGCAACCCCTTGGTTATTCCTTGTTAAAACGTGCTGGATGAAATTGTTTCTAATCTTTGATTCATCCTTCTATGCACTCTTTATGTTTTTTTTTTTTTGTGAAAGTGAAATAATAAACAGGGCCGTCATTTATAAACTTTATTTTATGAGGATTTTGGACACATGTTGGCTACACTGTGCAAAAAAAAAAAACAAAAAAAAAAACATGCAGTATTCAATACATGCTTTATTGGAGCAGCTTTATAGAGGGATGTCGGCTGACGAGTCACTGCAGGGCATGTGAAACCGCAGGAGTTGCATCATAGCATCACCGAATCAAATGCATCTCATGTTTTCGGTTAAACTGATTTATTTAATTCACAACTGTGTAGCTTTACACTGGAAACAACAAAATGACAACAAAATGGATTAAAGGCGGTACAAAAATAATTCCTCTGAAAACAGCATTGTGGACCACGCCACGGCAACATAAAGGGAATAAAGGAAAAGCAGACCTGCCGGAGGCCTCCAGCGTTTCTGGAGTTTGGTAGTTTTCCTGCGTTTTTCTGGCGTTAGCTTCTATAGAGAGACAAAAAGGGCCACAATTTGTCCCGACTCACTTTAAGAGATTATGCACAAAATCCGTGGATTAAGTCAGGATGCTGTAAAATAGTGGTTTGATGGAGAACACCTCTATAGAGTTACCAAACAGAAAACTATTTTCTTCTACTTTAAATCATCCTGACTGATTAAACAGGGATTATTATTATTATTATTATTATTATTTCCATCATTTCTTACACACATTGGGTGGAAAGTGACTAATTGTGAGCTTCTTGCTTTTCCGTATCTTTGTAGCTACTGCTGCTCATGTTATGGTCTAAGAACTGTGAGTCTCTGAAGCAGGAGCAGGTGAGCAAACAGTCACTGACGCTGGGCCTCAGGCGGCCTGCTGACGACCCAGCCTGAGGTCGTAGGACACCAGGTGGAAATTGTCCCAGGCGAACAGCTTCCTCTGGGCCAAGCTGTAGTCGATCATGCTGTTGTAGCCGTACTTGTTCTTGAAGGGAATGGACGCGGCCTTCAGCTGGCCGCTCGCCGTGTCGTACACGTGGTTGATGGTGGTGTCGCGGGCTGCGTAGCTGGCCACCGTGTACAGCTTCCCGCAGATCATGAAGGTGTTGGCCACCGACGCCTTCCTGATGCTCGTCTCCCAGCTCCGCTTCACCTCCAGGCTGTGCGGGTCCAGCTTCGAGATCACAATGGCCCCTTGGGCCTTGCTGGTGGAGTAGACGGCCCACAGGCCCTTCTCGTCCACAGACAGGTCGATGTCCGTGTAGCCGCCCCAGGAGTAGGGGAACTGGCCGTGGAAGCCGGCGTGGGGGAGTTCACGACGGGCCGCCACGTTCTCAGAGGCCAGGTCGTAGCGGATCAGGGTGCGACTCAGCCGTCTCTGGTAGTACAGGGACCCTCGGTATATCGTGGCCCCGGTGCTTTCCATCGGGTCTGGCAGCAGCAGGACCTGTCACAGCAAAGCATCATGTTCCTTCCCTTTCATAAGAAAACTGCTAGTTTGTGGCAGGAGCGTGAATACCTTTGCAAGGCCCTGCTGCACCTACCTTGGAAGGGAAGCCCTTGGAGAGCTGCTCCATGTCATCATACCCGTACAGCTGCCTGACCTCGGTGCCAATCGTGTCGATGCGCCACAGCATGCTGGCTCCGTAGGGGGACACGGCCTCAGGATCCTGCATCCAGACGCCGTATTTACCTGCGATGTTGTCGGCCTTCCGGTGGGTGACCGGCTCGCCCACGGAAATCAGCTCCCCGCATCCTGCAAGGAAGACGAGACGGGGGACGATGAAGAGACTCAATATAGCTGCCACAAGTCAACAGAGGCTGTGATGAAAGACAAGTTTTAATTGAGAAGTTCACTCCACAAGGCTTTGAAGGTCATTGCATGGATGGGCCGAATCTGGCAGGGCCGCGATGTCGAGCTACACTCCCAGAATCAAACCACAGCAGTTTTTTAAACCAATTCACGGGTTTCGCCCTCAAACAAACTCGCGTCAAGGAGGCGACGCGACCGTTTGGTTTTCTCTGAGTCACTGCGTTCAGAGGAGAGGCTGCGTGACGCAACTCATCCAGGGTTTCAGAGAAAACGATAAGGTTGGCTTTATATTTATCTCTTCCTAAAATACTGCCTTCCTCTCGGGTTCCGGATGTAGCCCCAGATTTAAGACTGGATGGCAAACATGTCTTATAAATACACCCATTACTATGCTGCCTCAGAGCGCTCTGGCCTCAAGCGAGATGGTCGACTCTTTGAGTTCCCCTTAAGAAGGTAGGGGGTGGTTTGGGGAAAAGCCCACCAGAGGAAACGTTTAACAGCTGCATTAAACGACAGCCTTGTTAAAGGTGCTTTCCCTCTTCATTTATAGGGCAAACAGGAAACTCAGAGGGCGCCTCATACCGACGGTTCGGCATGACGTTGGTATTCTCACCCTGAATGCCTCGGTATTAATAGTCGTATTTGCTTTGAGGCTGTCAGCAGGAGGGGGTGAGTGTCATGTTTGCCCGGGTCGCACCAACGGAGGAGGACGACACGGGGGCTCGTCTTTAAATCCCTGCTTCTTTCTATGTCTTTTTATGGACACGTTGGCTTCTTATTGTGCGTGACATTCTCTCAGAAAATGCGCCTGGTGGAGAACCTCCCGTATGTTCGGCTGAGTTCAGGCTCAAGAATAAACACCTGTGCTGCTGTCGACGGTGCCGTCGGGCGCGGGCACCTCGGTCACCTCGGCCTTCAGCTCCTGAAAGCCCCGGGCTCCATGTGGCCAGGCTGAATCTAGACCAGCAAGAGACACACTGATTGATGCACAAATAATCACAACATCCATCAATACTTGGTGGCGGTTTGTGTTTTCGCGGCGCGGCCTCGGGAAAGCGGCCTCACCTCTCGGGTCGCTGCTGTCGCCCTGCCGGTTGGGCCTCGTCATGAGGTGGGACATCTGACTGGAACCTGGACACACAGACACACCGCGGCTGACCCATGTCGCAGGTTTGAAGTTTTGTGCAGAGTGCGTTTCAAAACCTCCCCGGTGAGCTGAACGAGACCGGGTCTGGCTCTGTGCTTTGACTAGGCCGTTCTAATGGGGTTTTTTTGTGTGTGTGTGTCTTTGTGTGTGTGGGTGTTGTTGTTGCTGCTGTTTTTTTTTTTCTTCTCCGCAGCTTATCGCTCACGCCTGTTGCGCAAAATGTTCCGCCGTGTCGGGCAGGCAGCGAACCCCGACGACGCGCAGAGCATGGAGCTTCAACATCTGGAGCTTCAACATCGTGTCGTCCGCCCCCCCCCCCCCCCACACACACACACACCCATGAACGAACAGAAGCAGCAGGTCTGTAAATGGGGCAGATGACAGATGATGACCAGCAGGTGCTGTCGGAAAAAAACAAAACCGGTGCCAAAAAAAAATGTCTGGTAAACTTTGACTCGTTTCCTTGCTGTGTGACCGAGCTTCGGGAAGCGTTTATGGTTATTAGCTACTCTAATAGTCCGTAACTGTGAGGTGGATTTAAGTGTTGCATTCCTAACTTTTGGGGAAAGTCTGGAAAGGTTTAGCGTTCATTTGATTGTGGGCTCTTATCCGGGTGACACTTTTAAAAAATGAGTAAGTTTATGCCTCTGCACACCTACAGGTCTAAATCATCTTGTTGAGTCTTGCAAATAGCTTTAGCCCATTCAGGTCAGACAGAGAGCGGATGTGAGCGTCTATCTTCAAGCTTCTCCGCAGGTTCTCTGTAAGATTCAAGTTTGGACTTTGACTGGGACGTTCTTTGACATGAAAATGCTCCGAGCCAAATCATGTGGATAAAGTTCTTGTTGCCGTCCAAGGTGTTTGCTTCCAGGAACGTCTCTAACTCCGTCCATTGACCTTTCACCTCTAAGACTTTTGCATGGATTGTGGCACATCGATAACCGATTTGGTTTCACGGAATTTCATTTCGGGGCGTCTGAGCGAAGAGGCTTTTTTTTTTCTCCTCTTCTTCTTTCGTCCCAGGTGCTCTCTTCTATCTTGCCACCTTATTTTATTTTATTTTATTTTTTGAGGCATTGCAAGTCAAAACTTTATTTTATTTTATTTTATTTTTTGAGGCATTGCAAGTCAAAACTCCGCTTTTTTTTTTTTTTTTGAAAAGTCACACATCGATGCTGTTGCAGCAACGTTAATGACCATGTAATGCCTTGGTGGCTTGATTTATGTTCTCTCTGTCTCTCTGCTCTGGTCCTGCAAGCCTGTTGATCTATCCGGCATCTGCCTGTCACCCTCAGGGGGCCCTCCCTGTGTATTTCAGTCTGCGGGTGAAAACATGAGGAGCTGCACCCATAGCCGAGAGGATGCAGGAGGTACACAAGCATCCCCAAGCGGACGGGGTAGAGGTGGTTCAGTGGGGACAGATTTATCGGTCCGGGAAATCCCAACGTTAAAACCCAACGATGCAAAATTCCAGACGGGCAAACAGAGAGACGCTTCGCTGGAAAGTAAAGGCTGAAGGAGGAGGAGGAGGAGGAAGAGGGGTAGGGGCTCATCGTCCTCCTCGTGCTCTCTCCTTTTAGCATTTCCCGCCATGCTGAGGGGGGAAACACCAGCCATAAAGACAGCAGGGTCTGCCCTTAAATACGAAGCTGATCCTCCATGGCTGCCCTCCAGCTTTTCTAAAAGTAACGGCAGGAAGACGGGACGGCTGGGGGGGGTGTTTAGGGGGGGTAAACCCGACCGGGGGGGCTCTGCAGTAAAAAGGGGAAGCCAAAAAATTACCATGCAAACGCAAACACACTGAGACGTATGTGGCATGGAGACATGGAGCTCAGACGTGTTGGGATTTAACCCTTAAAAGCCTGATGCAAACAGACAGAAGTAATAAACTTTGCTGCTTAAATGCTTTAGACAAAAATACCTGCTAAATTATTATTATTGCTGGTGACAATTACAATAGAAATGAATGTGAAATTCCAGTCAAAATATATTGAAATCTACATAAAGCTTTCAGTGTAAGCAGCATAAATTCAATTTAAATGTCCACCAAATAGCACGTTGTGCACTGATTAATGAAATTTACATAGATAAGTAAAAAAAAAAAAAAAAAAAAAAAAAAAAAAACACATTTTGACCAGTCTTTCTATACAGCTGTCAATGATAATTCTGTTTTTGTTTTTGCTGCATGACTCTGAAACAAACTTTGTGACCCATGCAAACTGTTTCTCATTAGCTGTGGGTCTTCAGATGAAACTGATCCCTGTCCTTCGCAGGACCTGCAGGATGAGACAGCTTGAGGATCGTGTGTGTGTGTGTGTGTGTGTGTGTGTTGTCTCTTACCAGCAGCCGGTCTCCCTCTGCCCCAGTCTTGGTGGGCGGCGGCGGCGGCGGCTGCTGCCGCTGGGCTCTGAGGAGACAGGCAGGGTCTGCTCCTCAGCCTCTCCGCCTCCCGCCTCATCTCCTCCATCCTGAGCTTCAGCGTGTCCAGCTCCCTCTGCAGCCTCTCTGTCTCCCCTTGCAGCAGGCTCCTCTCTGCCACCGCTCGGCTGAGAGCCTCCTGGAGCTCTGGCTGCGGTCTGGCAGCGGCCCCCTGCTGGGCCCCCCGCGGCTGGACGTCCTTCCCGCCGAGCTGGGCCACCAGCGCCTCCAGCACTCCGAGCCTGGCCTTCAGGCCGTCCAGCTCTGGACCTCCGGCCTGCGGGCAGGTGGCCTCCGCCGGGCTGGGCACGGTGAAGGTGTACTGGCACCGGCCGCTCCGGTCGTTCCCCCTCCACAGGGAGGCTCGGTCCTGGGCATCACCTCGCAGCAGGAGACCACATACGCACAGCAGGGAGAGGAAGAACATCTCTCAGACGCTCCTGAGCAACTTATACTGATATCTTAAGTCCTTTTTTTTGTCGGTTTGTTTGTTTGTTTCCCCACAATCCAACTTTCTGTTCTAGATTTTTCTTTTCTTTTCTTTTTTTTTTTTTTTTTAATCCAAGTCGATTAGTTTTTCCTCTTATCAGGTCGTCTTGTGCCCCCTCCCCTTGTCTTGTTCTCTCCTCTATGAGCAGCTCTGCAACACTGAGCTCTTCCCATCCGCTCTCAGATATTTATACAGTCTGGAAGGGACACAAGGAGGGAAACTGGAAAACAGGGAGGAGAGGAGAGGTGAAAGGAAGAGAAGAGGGGGGGTGGGGGAGTTGCAGGGGGAAGGGAAAAGGTGTAGAAGGGCAAAAACACAGGATTTTTTTTTTTTTTTTTTTTTTTTTGAATGATGCTAAATTTGCAAAATGATGTTTTGGGATTTCAGGATGTTAAATCTGACGCTTTGTACTAGTTGGGATTTTGAAGATCTTATCTGGAAAAACTGTCCATTTTCTTTTTGCGCATAAAAAAGACTTACTGTTCAAATTCTCAGGAATTGAAAGAATTTTTTTTTTTTTTTTTTTTTTTTTTTTTTTGAAAGAGTTTGTTGAAAGTTTACAAACAGTTGTAGTAAATTACTCGTTATTTGGTGTAATAACAGATTATCTGATCCCAGAGGCTGAACGCCTAGTTCCAGGAGTTGGACTGCTTCCAGCTTAAAATGTCTCAGCGGTGTATGCAGACGCTGGTTAAATGGTTATTTATCCAAAGAAAAAAAAAATAATAAAAAAGCTTCTGATTTGATTTTTTTTTTTTTTTTTTTAAAGCGTGAATTTGGAGGTACTGCGTCATAAACGACGTGGGGTCAAGTCCACTGCCTCCAACCTCCAACCTCCACACGCACAGTAAATAATCATCGGCATCGCCGAGACGCTTATCGCGCTTAAAACCTTTCAACAGGACCTTCCTTCAACCACCCCTGGAAGGTTTGGGTCCAACATGGTGGCGAGACGGTTTCCTCCGGTGTCTCCTTACATGCGCTTGGTTGTGGAGGGACATTGGTGATCCGATAGGAGGCTTGACCCCCAGCACATGGTGTCCCTCAGAGCTCAGGCTCTTGGGGGCTGTGAAAGTGTGAGTCCGTGCTTCAGACTGTCTCTTCAATGTGTCTCTAACAACTTAAATGAGCTCTTTTGCTTGGTTTTTTTTTTTTATCACTCTCACTTCCTCTCCGGTCACCCAAAAAAAAAAAAATTGAACAGGGCGTCTCTTGCTCTTCACACTGTCTTTCACGTGCATACATTTCTCATCTCTGCTGACCCGACCAGCCGTGACGTCCAAAGCGTCTCTCTGGGTCGCAAGGGGCTTGGATGGAAAAACTTCCGTTTGCTGGCGTCAGCAGTAGTGACGTGGTTCTCAGGAAAGGTTCTCAGGAAAACGACGGGACGGAGGAAGTGGTTTGAAATCGTTGCAAAAGTCTATGTTATGGCACAATCATTAATTAGAGCAATTAGAGCCCCGTCTCCACAGAAAATACAAGTTAAAACACAAAAACAGTAGAAAGGCTGCCACCCTCTCTGGGCCTCAATTCGCTTCAATAAATCATCATGCGGTTGGACCAGATCAGTTAATTGCTTTTGTAAATCCCAGATGCGGCACAACGCCATTGATAACAATGGACGTCATGACGACATGACTTGCACATCGTTATGAATATATATATTTTTAGAATATATTTTCCTGTTTTTTTTTTTTTTATTATTATTTATTTATTTTTTTTGGATGCGTGACGCCGAGTTGGTGAAACTTCAGAACCTTTTTGTCGTGTAAAAGCAGAGAGGCACATGAAAAATAATATCGCAGCAGTTTAACTTTAGATGTGCTTTCTTACATGTCTGAGAGACTTCACAGAAACCGTCCTGAAATTTTGACAGGGAGGTTTGGTAAAACGGTTATAAGCAGTTCGTATCTCCCCTGCAGTATACGGCTCTCTTGGTGACCACGATAAGCGGAAATCCACATTGTTCACTGAGGCTGACGCTGCCAGCCCAGGGAGGAACCAGAACCAAAGTGGACGACCGCTGTCTTAAAATAGCCCAAATTGGCAAACATTACTGTGAACCTTTAAGCTACTGTGAGATTGGGAGTATTCAAAGAGAAGCTGATAATTACTTACACAGTACATATAAGCTGGAGGCAAAACCAGCCATTTTGCTGCGTTGAACAACTGAAAAGGAAAACTTGTTAGGTTTTTTTTAAACAACATGTATAGCATTTTTTAAAAAAAACTGTGAAACAATATAGCAATTTAATAGAAACTTATGCTATTTATTTTTTTTAAAGGGCTCATTTTTCTATCATGCAGACACTCAAACATGTCTTGTTCTGAATGCTTGTTTCAAATGGGGAAGATTATTAGTGGCGCACACCCTCCAACATCCACTAATGTGTCCATAAGCACATTAACGGATGCGTTTGTGGACACACGGTTTGTTTCTGGCCGATCCAAACGTGACGATGGTTTAAAGATTCCAAAAATAGAATTGACATAAACTTTGGACATGGATTGCAGCAGTGACGAGAGAGTTCGCACCAGGCCCGGTCCAGGCCCATCTCAAGCTCCCAGCTAATCACTGTCATCAAGTGAGGCGTTGGCCCTCTGAAACCTTTTATTTGTCAGCACAGTATTGCTGTTTTTCAGTGCAAAGCTCTATTTATTTTTCTAAAACACAAGTACTGCAAACCCTGCTACTGTCCCATAGTGAGAATAAGCACATTTATATTTTCATCACAACCTTTCTGTAACCTGAACCGTGATGTGTAATAGACCAGGGGCTTATGCATCAGTGTCAAAGCGTCTGGCCAGGCTCTCGAACGCCGGCTGGCACATTGTCCACTCTCCTCTCCCGTTTAATCGACTCACTTTTTATGTGACTCATATAACCATCACTATGCCCGGAATCTGAGGTCATCCAGCCGGAGGATCAAAACATCCTCTGCTGCCAGCGCGGGGTGTGTTTGTGTAGGCAGACAGGAAAAAAAAGACCGTCTCGTTTCTGCGCTGCACTACAAAAAATCTGCCTAAAACTACACAGGTGCCGCCGACCCGAGGCGAGCTCTTTCAATAACAAGCGCGGCGCTCACAGTGGAAGGGAAGCGTCGGCGCTATTATTTCTATTCCGTTTTATGGAAAGCCATAATCCGACCCTCGTTGCTTCTCAAAACGAGGCGCCTCAAATGGCCAATATTACGTTGCACCTCACGCGTTGTTTTTTAATTTCATAAAAAGAACTAAGCAAAAAAAAAAAAAAAAAAAAAAAAAATCTATAAAAAGGGGAAAGGAAAAAGTAAGTAAGCGCTCACTGTTTCCAAAGGAATTTGGAGGCATGTGTGGCTCGTAAAATGCGCCGAGTGAGTCTGGTGTATATGCTGGTGGTCGGTGGCTGGTGGAGTTTATGAGCGTTCACGTGCGGCACCTCGAAGGAGGCGAGAAAAATTACATCTGTGATCGATGCTGTCCATCAGTTTGGACATTATACGATTGTCAACAAACAAAACAAACAAACAAACAAACAAAAAAAAAAAAAAAAAAAAAAAAAAATCACAGTCTTTCCAAGAGTTGACGAGAAGATGTGCATATGAGCTGATTAGAGAGGAATTCAGCAAGAGGTTTCTGAGCTCAGGTCCTGGCCTGTGGTTTTTAGAGGCTCTCTTTGTGCATGTCTGTGTTCTCCTGAGGGACAATGGAGCAATTATGCCACTTTCATTGTTACAAGAAGGTGTATCCAACAGGACTTAAAAAGAAATTTGATTTTGCAATTAAATGCCTTCATATTGGGCCGCTGTCTCTTTAAGAAGTTCCTGCTCTTTCCAGAACTCTGAAAGTCATCTCGACAACGATCCTCTATGAAGGCTTTACGAGCATTAATGGGAGCACCGGAAGGACGCAGAAGTAGCTCATACAGTGAGCTCAGCAGAGGCGCAGCTCCACCAAGTGTTGGCTAATTGCTGCTGGCTAGTCTGGAGGAGCAGAGTGTGGGGAGTCCGAATACCTGAAAACTGTGGCTCTGTGGAGGAGCTGCATATTGAAGGTACCACGTGGTTCCCCCAAGAATTTTACAAACCTTGAATGGTTGCCAAGGGAGATTCAAAGATTTTACAAACAGGTATCAAATGTTTTTCATTAGGGAACAACTCTACAACCCGATGCAAAGCTCAAAAAAGTCGACTTTATGTTATAATGCCCCTTTAACCGTGACAGACCGGGAGATGCCTTGGCATACAACACCCCATCCAATCAGTTGAGATTGATTTAAAGCTTTTAACACATCTTTACCACGACTTTCCATAAACATGGCCAGCACTGCACGCACAAACAAAACCCGTCAAGTTCTGGAATCATAAAGTCCGTTACCATTTCAGCAGTCATTTAACGAACTGAGCTTTAGGAACTGGTAAGGATCAAAAGGTCTTTAATATGTGCCAGTCCATAAAACGTTAGACCTGAAAGAAGGTCTGCTTACTTTGAGTTTCTTTGACCTACGACCTTTCTGGAGTGTTGCTGATTTATAGGTGCTGGAGCAGCCGGGGGGGGGGGGGGGACGGGTTCTGAGCAGCTTTACCTGCTTTAATCAACATCCAAACAATGCATAGCAGATTAAATTACCGCTTCGACTTCAACAAAGCCACCGTCCCTGTTGTGTGCATCGGTACCAGATGTGACCCCTAATGTCCAGCCGCCATATATCAAGAAAGCAAATTGTCCCTTGGGGCCAGTTTAATGTCTGTTCCTGCTGTGGAGTTGGGCAGTTCTGGCTCGGCGCAGGGCAATGTGTGTGTGTGTGTGTGTGTGTGTGTGTGTGTGTGTGTGTTTGTGCCTGCAGCGCTGGGAGGAAGAAAGGCCGAGGGTCTGTCAGAGCAATAATGCTTCATGGGATCCAGACCCCGCAACTTTAGTGCCATCTGGGGACTCCGCGATGCCAGTAAAGTCACAAGCCAGCAACAGTCGGATAAATGAGGAGATAAAAGTCCTGGAAGCTATTGGACACTCAACCTGGGCTTAAAACTTTAGGGATGGCATGACGATTGTTTCGTTTCTTTTTTCTTTTTTTTATTGTTTTAACTTCATCCACTTTTTCCTACTGCTGATTCTAGTTCAAACCAGAATGAACCAGACGTGTTGCCCTTTAATATCACTTTATTCCAGAGCAAAAGGAATCACCGTCTTCCAATGCAATGCCACAGAGTACTGTACAGTATCGTTACAGAGTCCATATTTACAGCTAAAATAAATTACACAAAAATAACCAAATTACCATGTAGACTTTTAACCAATCACAACTACACCTATGGTTTCCATTCACGTTACATAAGACCTTCCATCTCAGTCATAACAGTACAGAGATAAACCGTCCCCTTCAGTAGCAAATACCAGCACTCATACAGAACTTCATAAACCAGAAATTATAGTAACAACTCAAGAGGGAAAGTAAGCAAAAAGCAGCTGTAAACCGAACAGAACCGTTTGCAGAGTTGGAGTAAATTGAAAACCTGAACAACTGTGATCAAAGGATCAGCACAGTCCTCCAGGAAGGAAAAGGTTTAGAGCACAGAACGGTGAACAGACATTCAGAATGTGGCTGTTTTGGTTTCCCATTGTTCTTTTCTTCACATTGAAATAAAAAAAAAAAAAAAAAAAAAAAAACGAACCTGAGATGAGACTCAGATGTCTTCTCGCTTCGTGCGGGAGAGAATTTTAAAAATGTGCTTTTAAACTATTTAGGTGTCCCCCTTTAAAACCGTCTCTCCTGTTGGTGTTTGAGCCGCACATGTGGGAAGACATCAGAGGTTCATCTGCTCGGAGTTCACAGCCTCTTCATGCGAGGCTGCTGCAGCAGATTCACAGGAGATACACTAACGCAGACTGTCGGATTCCCCCGGTCCCGGAGAATTTATCCGAGATGCAACACAAAGGACAAAGGCCTGTGTGTCGTGGCACGAAGCGCTCCCTTTACACGGACAACAGGGCCAAAACATAAGTCAATGTTTTTGCTTTCCCTTAACTTCATCGAGCAGAACTGATCTCGGATCAGGATATCATCGTGAGATCCGAACTGAGGGTGAAGAGGAGGACGCTGAAGACGGATTGGGCAGCGTCCCGGTGAGTCCCAGATGAGAAGACGCAGGTCGGCCGGGGGAGGCGGGAACGAGGAGGAACGTCCCGCCTCGTCCTCGTCGGTCACTTACGATATCGAAGGATTACTGGAACTGGAAAACAGGAGAGAGGCGTAGCATTGAAGGCGATAACTCCATGTTATCGCCTTAAGCAACTCTGCTTAAGTTTACGAGACATTCAAATACTCACTGATGATGATCAGCAGAAGAGCGACAACTACCAGGGCAATAATCATCTTCATCTGTTGGGGAAACAAAAACATTGTCTCAAAACAAAATGTAGAGCCTCGCCGAAGTCTTCAGATTACTAAGGCCAACGCAGATCGTTGTATAATAACTGGAAAGTGACACATGGTTTGTTCACTTTATTTCACAAACATTTTTCACCCTTTAATCAATACTTTCAGAGACTCAAAATGTTTTCCTGTCTTTGCGATACAGCTGAGTGAAATTGGATCGAGAGCATCGGTGAACCCACACCATGATGCCGCCGCCACCATGGCCCACCATGGTGAGTTCTGTGTGAGTTTTTCACCACACAAAGAGTTCTAAAAGGAGGTGCAACCCAATTTCCTCCTTCCTTTCTGGCTTTATTTATCACACACACAAATCGGTATCAGCAGGTCGGGTTTTTTAAAGATCAGCGATCAGCTTGTAGTCCAGAGAGGCTGGAGCACATTCTTCCACATGCTTACTGGGTAGCTTACATGACTTGGGTTAAAATCAGGGACATTTTTTAAATGTCTGTATATGCAGACAGTCTGAAAACAGACAGATACCCCACCTTCATGTCTCTCCACCACATCCTCCTGTGCAGCTGTTTGGCTCGGCTGCTGAACGCAGACGCATGGTCCGACAAGCTCTCTGCACCGCGCAGAGCCGGGGAGCACACGATGAGAGACAACAGAACAAAAAGGACAAGTCAGTCACGGAAACAAAACCAAACAGGTTTCACTTAAGGTGTTAAATACACCGGCTTTACTGCTCTGGGCAGATGTGACATCTTTTAAAGACAACTCTATTGGCGCGGGCTCAGACATTTCCAAAATAGCAACATTTCCTCCAGCTTCCTCGTCGTAACATCTCCCCGCCGCCAGCTCGCCCACGCGCTGCGGCCTGTTTCTGCGATATCGTTGTTAACGTGGTGTCTCTGAATGGTAACAGGAGGGTTATGGCTCAACCTCTCTCTCTCTCTCTCTCTGTTTTTTTGCGTCTGCTGCTTCCATCTCCGTGTGCCTGTTTACGACCCGTCGCTCCTACAAAGCGGCGCGCCCACACAGGGCTTTCTGGGAAGACGCTCGCTAATCCCGAGGAATTTTTGACGACGGGTCCCCTGCCCGCGCGCGGCGAGGCGTCAGCCGGAGCGCGCCGCGTCGTTCACGCGCTGAGGATGTTTCCTCCTCTTCTCGGGACTCGGCCGTACACGAACGCGCCGCACAAACAAGCAGAGAAGGAATGTCCTCCAGATGTGCGTCGTCGTTTTGGCAGGCGGGTCAACATGACAGAGCGGAGCGCCTGTGAAGCAACTGTGCGTGTTGTGCGAGTCTGTTGAAACAAACACGTGGATTTCAGCATCGTGTCTCCATTAGCGAGGTGAAACCACCGTGGTGGCTTTGATTGGAGCCTGGCTAGTGCGTAAATGTTATGTAACGGACGGAAGACAACACAGCAGAGAGAGCTGGAGTTGTTAAGAGTTTTCAGATGGACGGCTGGGAAATCACTCAGAACCTGAGTATAAAGTGAACAGCGTGTTTACACAGAGACGTCAACTCACTACAAGGGAAGGTGTCTTTAATCAACCATGGAAAATGGTTTTGCTGTTTAATCTAGCTGTAATGTATAGTCAATTACTTTCTATTCGACACTATATGAACACACTTAGAGGGGCTCCTTCACGATCTGATTAAGTGATACTTCCTTGGAGCAAAGGAACAACTATTTGAAATAAATCCCACTCACTTCATAACACACACCTTTTCTGCTGCTCATTTAAAAACTCCATGTACGCATTTACAAGTTCAATATCGTGTGTAAAGCTGCAGAGTATCTAGGTAAAAAGCTGAAACATCTATTTTAGTTCCTTCATTGTTTACATTTGTTTTACTGAAGATACTGACTTCTCCCTCGCCACCCTGACCTGCGGTGTGCCTCAGGGGTTAGTAGTTGGACCCGTTTCCTCCTTTTCTCTCTGTACCTCTTGCGTTTCTTACCACTGCTACACTGATGACACACGGATTACCCCTCTCTCAAGAGCTCCACACTCATGCTTAGTAGATATTAGGAAATTTGGAACAAGTTTCTAACAAAATCTGTTTCTGGGGACCGTTAAACTATAATTAAGGTTGTGAAATAACGTTTTCTGTTATTGTTGGACCGGATTCTAGTGCAGACACCTCACAAATGCATCAGACTTCACCGTGTGACGACTTTAATTGCCTTTGACTGAATGGATCTGTTCAGACTTTCTGTACAAACAGTGGATTCTCACTCAATAATACGTGCTAAAAAAAATGACAAAAACATATTTTTTGGTGTATTTCAGTCAATTTCTCATCAGTCTACACCGTGTTCCAAATTATCGTACAAGTTGGATTTAATTGTCATCAAGATTAAACTTTTTGTTGTGCTATTAAATTTATACATGGTACTGTGTGTCAGGGCTATTTGAATCACTACAATTAATTTCAGAGAGCTGGTTGATTAGTTTGTCTGCTGAGCTCAATTAAAGAAAATCTACTTAAGAAGGATGTTCCACATTATTAAGCAGGCCATAGGTTTCCAGCAATATGGGAAAGAGAAAGGATCTCTCTGCTGATGAAAGATCCATATTAAGTGCCATATTAAAACATTAGATATTTAACAAAACCTGAAGCGTGGAAATACAAAAAAAATAAATCCTGAGAGAAATTGTGCTTAAATGTTTTGTCACTCACAGAAATACTGCCTCAGTGTTTTTATATCCTTTTGTCATAATGTGCTTTCTGAATACTGAAGTCCTATTATAGTTGTTTGAGAACTTTAAAATGTTTTCATTAAAAATTATGTTTGTCAATATTTACAGATTTGGTTTTTTTCTTTTTTCTTCTGGAGGTTCGGCCAAAAGTTCTTAATATGATGTTTTGTGAAAATTTTCCTGGCCTCACCCCGAAAGCGTCCGTGTTTTGATCTCCAAACCATTTGTGACCTCTTTGCTTTGTTACATGCCGTTCCCTTACGCATAAATACAAACATCCTCCATTGTCAGACTTTTACTGGATGCGTGGTTCCCGTTGAATGGGAAGCGCTCCCACTGTCATTAAATCCATTATGACACAGAATAGTGTCGTGACAGTTTTCCTTAATAATATTCCCACATTTCCTGAACACATGCGCCCCCACTCCCTCTGAAAAAAAAAAAATTATTTTACCCCCAACCAATTAAATCCAAGAGTCTCAGTCGCTCTTGTACAAAAATGGTTTCTTTATGCCCAGATGTCTTGTAAAAGTGTCGATCTGGTTGCTCTGCAGTGGTGGCAACCAGATAATGCAGATTGATGCATTATCTAGTAGATTGGTAATAATCATGGTGGAGAAAAGAATGATTTCAAGTATACCTTCCTTTGTTAAAGCATTCAGTCTGCTCTTCTGCAGCCACTCGAGAATTCACTCACAGACAAATAGCCTCACGAGTCGTTAGATCTAAACCTTAACATTAATAAATGATCGGTAATAATGTTTAGATCTGGACAGCGTACGGTCTAATTTTAGCCATTTATTAACTCTCCATGTCCGAGGCATTGTTTTGTTCATTCTGCACAGAGAAGTCAAGGTGGGCCCAAGGACAAAACAGGACTCGACCCAGCATGACGAATCCTAAATCAGGCAGATAACGCTCTAAAATGCGCCATCTTTTGCAAATCTTTCACTGCCTGGTAATTTGAGGATTTTTTTTTCTCGAACGAACGAATAATAACCCTAATGATATTAATTGTGTTTTTCTCTTAAATTGGAAGCACATTGAGCGTTTCCTTGATGACGTTGTACGCCCTCGGGGCCCAAGAGCGCTGATCGCAAAGTAAATGTTAGTAAAAACAACACTGATACACTCTCTGTGGAGTTGATTCAAGGGGATGAAAAGCACACACGTACCGCGCAAGCGCAAAACACCAAAAAGGGTGTGACAGAAGGTGTGACTCACCGGACTTGTCCTGCAGGTCATCGAGGCGTTCGCCCCTCTCTATCACTTTGGAGATGTTCTCCTGCATCACATCGATCACCTCGTCGACCTGAGACTGCACGCTGAGGACACAAATTAAAGCAGGGCACATACGGAATAATAATTTTGAAAAAACATATAAAAAAATGTATATTTGTTACAAAAATCTAGAGTTATTGCCTTATTTAAAAAGAAGCGCTAGCACTTCTGAGTTCCCCTGATCCACTGTATGAACATTTTGAGGATTCAAATTGAAATTAAATTGAAAGAATTTTCTTTTTTTGCGATGTCATAGAAAAGCAGATACATAAAAGACTCCAGTCAGGAATTAGGTGGTGGTGGTGGTGTGTGTGTGTGTGTGTGTGTGTGTGTTCGTGTGTGTGTGTGTGGGGATAGGTGGGGGGGGTAAAAGAAAACAGGCCGCCGTCACAAACACCTGAGGAATTTAACGGCCCGGGTTCAGACGGGCGGACGCATTGGAAGCCTGAACTTCTTCCACAGGACATTCCTGCACTCCGTAAATGACGGCGTCTAATTTCACGTGGGCACGACTGTGACGGACGGCAAGGTACGGAGCGAGCGCGGAGAAACAGCTTTGCGTGCCAGACGGTCTCAACAATGACCTCGTCTGTTCTCCGGCTGTCTGCGAGGCGCTGGTAAAAATCGAAACGGAGCCTGCGCGATAAATTCTCTTGCACAATATCCTAACAACCGGCCACTTCTGGTAAACACGTCGGAGGCCAGGGTTACGTAACGGCAGCTTCAAAAAGCGTGGAGCCGCTGCACCGACCCCGGGGTTCTACGGGGTTCGCACACTTTTCCCACAGTGAAATCCAAAGGCAGCTTTTCAAACTTTTCCAGCACCACCAACGTCTGGAGATTAAAAACGATACAAATTAACTAAAGAAAAAAAAAAAAAAAGCTTGTTTCAATTCGCTGTTGTATGGCTTCATTTATTACTGTCATTAATAATATCTTGTGATAATATTACACATTCTACAGGAGAGACAAGATTTGAAACGTGTCTCTTTTACACACGTGTCCAGTCCAAGAAAACCACACAAAAAATCTCTAAAAAAAATCTTCTTGCTACATTTTTGGACATTTTTCTAATAGAAATAATTTTGGCAATTCCAACTGGCCTAAAACAAGAGATGTTTTGGTGTGATTTAACTTCACACACTGAGAAAGAAAAATGTATGTGTCCTTTTATTATCCTTCAAGTACAGTATTTGTTTTCAGCCGTTAACAACAAGTATTACCAAGCACTTTCAAGGACTTTGTACAGAAACCAACCAACATCTAATTGAAATCTAATCGTTTTCAAGGATTTCAAAAACACATGCATATCCTGTTTCTAGCTGCGATGAGGAATCTGTACTTACTGCTTAATTGTGTCATTCTGAGGTCCAAATCTGGGTCCGGTTGGACCTCTCCTGGGGGAAAAAAAAATAATAACGTCAAGGACGTTAAAGTTACCAAGTAATGTTTGATTTGGTCACTCAGGAAATGTAAACTGCATTCTAACTGAGGTGCACAAGAATTTAGCTATTGTGGATTTCCTCCGATCCGCACATGGTCAAACATATAAATGCACCCCTGCTAATATTTGGTTAAAATTCCAAACTAAAATGAGATAAACCACTACTTTTCAGAGGTATTCTGCGGGTCGGGTGCATCCCAGAACCTTATTGTCCCCCTGCTGTCCTGGTGGAACACACACTTCTCTTCTTTTTTAAACAGAATAAAACATTTCAGATAGCCCTCCGTTTTTTTATTTTGTCTAATTGTTTAATGTACATGTGCTCAAGGTTTCTGCAGGTTTCACCAACTCAAATTTACTGCTTTTTACAAATGGACTTTAAGACCTATATCTCCAGAGAAATGTACCATATCAGTGATAAAGCATCTCGCAGCAAGTTTGGAACAGGCTTAACGTTTGGTAGGTTTTTTTTTTTTGTTTGTTTGTTTGTCCCACTTTGGATTGCATGAGTGAAAGTTGGACAAAACTTTCACTCATGCAAGTTGTCCAGTTGGAATTGGCTTTGGAACAGATAAAACAGGATAACGGTTGGTATCTAAAAAAAGTCACTGAACTGGTTGGTGGTTACAAACAAAAAAATATACATATATTTCAGCACAAACTCACAGAAAAAAGTCTTCCTCTTCATCAGAGTCTTCCTCCAGCAGATTCCTCTGTTAGAAAAAGAAAAAATATTGTGGCTCAGAAAAAGATAAGATCAACATTTTTTCCCCCCTCCAAAACACTATTTCAATGTATATTTTACATTTATTATTAACATGAATAAATTCGGTTTAGAGTTGAGTAGACACCTGTTTATTTGGATTATTTTGTTTCGGGACACTACCGCGCACGCAGCATCTCGTCTGTTAGGTGGATGACAGGATGCGGTTCATCCGCGGCGCCTAGAGGTGATGCTGCTGATGCAGAAACGGAAACATTTCCGTACAATACGCCTGAAATAAGCGATCGATAGGAACCTTTTCCCTTTTGCTCTCTGAAGGCAACGGCAATAGTGAGATCGATCTGCGATGCCTGGATGTCGCCTGTGCAGCTACGCATGCCAAAGCTCGCGCCCGTCTAACTCTGAGCGAAAACAATCAATATGCTGGGAAGTCAAAGTCAAACTACATCAACTAAACAAAGAACAATGCAAAAATTATGAGATCTTAAAGTTGATTACTCTTCTAAAGCACAATCTTGGCCCAAAACCTCTGATTGCTTTAATCTGGGCACACAGTGTTTGTGTATAAAATCCTATTCAGAGAGAGAGAGAGAGAGAGAAAAAAAAAAAAACTGCATTAAATTCTTATAGGAGCAGATGGATGAAGAAAAACAAAATCCAGCTCTGCTTAGATGAAGTTTCTTAACTAATAGCATTCCATTCATAGAAGCTGCAGCCATTACCATCATCTTCCGAGCACTTCAACGCTACAAAGAGCGGAGAGAGACGAGGAAGGACCCACATACCTTATCAGACACCCAATATACATTCTACACACATGCTTCATTTCCTCTGCAGGTCATGTGCAAGAAATCTGAAAAGACGGCAGCCACGTGACTATAAAACGCTCTCCTTTTGATCGACCTCTCTCCCGGTACCGGAGATGCGAGGACAACTGGTAATAATTATCAGAAGCCGAAAACTAGGAGAGGACGATGTTACGTAAGCGTCCCACCCCAAACATCCCCCCGCGTGGCTTTGATCCGAGGTAAAAACACCACAAAAGAAGAAGGGATGGGTGAGGAAGAGGAGGTGGGACAGGAAGAGCAGCCTGATGAGGAGCAGATATTTGGCCGCGAGACTTTCTGGAGACTCCACCGTGTCGCCAATGTTTTTATTGGTTGTCTGCTGTTTAATCTAAACCGTGATTTTTATTTATTCCATCTCCCTCTTCCATCATCGTGTGTGTTTGCTTCTGTCACTCCTTGTTTACTCGAGCCGTCCCGACAAACCAGAACCCCAAAACGTGTTATTTTTCCACTGCGTCTGGACCTCACCCTCTCGCTGCGGACGGATCCGGTGACCTCGTCGTCGTTGAGGTGTCGCTTAAACTTGGGGGGCATGTTGTCTTCGGGCTGCTCCTCCCGTTCTGGCTCCCTCTGTAGGACAGGAGGAGAAGATCACGAGTTTGGAAACAAGGGAAAACGAGTTCGCTGTCAACGCTGCCAATTGATCTACCTGAAATATAAAGACTGACTTCTGAAGTCAATTATTCAAAGAGGCATCTCAATTAATTAGATTATGAAAAATAGATAGAACCAGGATTTCCTGAACACCTCTCTGAGAGGTTTTGCTTTTATATAAGCTAAAAGTTTTCCAATAAAATGTATCCTAAGACGTAATATTTCAGTATTAAATTATTTTGTCTTGGTGTTTTAACATATTATGCCTTAATTATCACCTTAAACAAAAACAAACTCTTCCCTTAGGACTGGACAATAAATCAAGAACAACATACATAATGTCAGATACTTGATCAATATCAATAGATAATATGGCATAGGAATGACTTTAGCTGTTCAACCTCTCATGGCCAGCTAAGAAAGGTGGATCGCATCAACTGGCTCATTCACATTCACTCTTTGGTTACCTAGCAACAGCCTGTTGAGTACCTGGCGCAGCAGCAGTTTCAGGTTTTGCCACCGTGCCACATAGCTCCTTAAAAATAATTTAAAAAAAAAACTCACAGGAAAGGTCATAGCACCAGTTTGGTAGTATATCCAATATTAAAAACAAAAAACTAATCAATAATTACCAATACCGATTGACATTAAATGCTTATATTTTGATACGTTTTCAGCCATATCGTCCAGCCTAACCTTTCAAGTAACGAGTCACTACATTATGTATTACATAAGTATAATATATCAACTGAAATATGTTAACTTTTAGCAGATATTCTCAGAATTTGTATGAATTTGTATAGCTTTAAAATTATCTTTACTTTTGAATTTTCTGACAGATTTAAAACTCAGATCTATTGGTTATTAAAAAAGGAAATATCATCACAGCTCTGGATGCCACTGGGCCAAAAAACAATCCTACGAAGCGCATCTGGAAAACACGCTGTCCTTCCAAAAACACATCCTTGAATCTCAGTTTGGGTGCTATGTCTTCCAAAGAGCGGCGTGGGGAAGGGGGGGAACACACAAACATATCTCAATAAAATCCCTCTGTGACACTGAGCTAAAAAACATGTGACCAAAGAACAACAAGCAGTCATTCGAGGGGCAGGGAAGCATACACACACACACCACCCCATTTCTCTCTGCGACAGTAAGACTTGTACCATTGATTCCGGTTAAGTCTGATACTTTCTTAACGTCCGTTTCTGGCGTTGCGGTTGGAAAAGAAACAGCCTTTCCCCAGCCAAGAGAGCAGAGGGGAGAAGAAGCAGGGGACAGATCTGAAGAAAGTGAAGAAACACAGAGAGAAACAGGAGACTGCAGACCGAGCTAAAGGAATGATTTACAGAGACAAACGTACTAATTCAACTAAATTCTTTGAATTTAGTTCAATAAAAAGCACAGCAGAATTCACATGTATTTTTTAGCTAAACTTTCACAAAGATTGCTTGATAATTAGGCTTGTAAAATAGTGATAATTACAAGGGGGTTTTATAGATAATAGTCTTAATTAAATGGAAAGAGAGAACAGAGTTTCTACACATTTTTCATTTCAAAATTCTATTATTTTTTTTACCCTTATTTTCCAGTTCTGGACATTTCATTTGAAGTCATTAACACTCATGCAGCAGACAGATTATTTTCTCTGAATGTCACATAAAATACAACATAACTTGAAGGAGACTTTTGAATCAGCAGTGGAGTGAAGTTCTGTTTCACAACTCTAAACAAAATTACGATACTTCAAAATGACTGAGGCACAGACTTCTCAAATCAGGACAGGTTTGAAACTTTGAAATATTTTTTATTTTTTGAAATGGAACTCTCTTAAATTAATTAAAAATAATTTTAAAAAGCAGCTCTTCCATTGCCTTTTCATTTTCAAATGAGTGTGTGTTAACGTGAGGTCTCTTGGCCAGAAGCTTAAAATCCCCCAAAAATGATGACTAAAATATTAAAGCTTCATCTGGCAATTGAAAGATAAAGAACGTGAAATATATATTGATGGAAACTGAGATTTGTATCTACAACAAATTACGTGGGAACAGTGGGAAACATCAATTTTTCTAAATAAGCTGTCAGGCTGCTGCGCTTTTCCCCTGAATTATGACTCATCTTCATTAATGTAATTTCCCTTGCGAATTAATGAAGTATTTCTGAGTCGAAGTTGAACTGAAAAAGTATTTATGGAAACATTTAGACGAGAGGTTTCCATCTCCAGTCCTCAAAAGGCAACACGCTGCTTCAACACGACTGAATAAATGGATGAATTCCCTGCGACGCATGCTGCCAAGTTCTGCACAGGCCCGATTTCACTGCTGAACCAGGAAGACGGAAAAACGTGCAGGACTCTTGAGGACTGGAGTCGGACACTCTTGGTTTGGATGCATGTGTGTGTCCGTGGGCAGCCTCTTTCACATGGAATTGTGAAGATGCTGATATCGAAAGTGCATTAAAGTTAAAACGAATAAACTCATAAATTCCTCACATAGTGTACATGAACGCAAAGCACTTACTTGCAAGCTGCATGGAAATATTAGTCTCCATTATCATTTTTTAAATAAATGTCATAATAGAAACGCATTGTCTCCTGTTCATTCTCATTTAATATTTTGAGTCATATTGATTAGCAATGCTCACATAAGAGCATTAATGACCAATGTTTATTTCCATCCTGTTGACATTTGTGTATATGTTTCTGTCGCAGTGACAGTGATGCAGTAAAGGACTGTGGGATGTTTAACTGAGGTAAAAAAGTAATGTCAGCAGTGTGGTCATTTTCCATGGTGGCAAAAGAGTACAGAAATATATACAATATAAATAACATTGGTAAATATCAAATGTCAGCCATGATGTTGATAAATGTTCATACAGGTGCATCACTAGTATTGACAAAGACATAAATGATAAAAGCTGAATTTGATATATTCTTAGTTTTTATACAATAATGCATTTATTTCTTTAATAATTAAATCAGTGTATTGGAAATACACTTTCCAATAAAAACGTAAATAAATTCCTACAAAATGTTTCCATTTTTGTAGGAAAATCTGAAAGAACAGAGCTCCTCAATATTATGAAAACATCACTTTGTGATATATTTTTTAAACGAGGTAAAAGTTTGTTGTTGCTTCTTAATGTCAAACCCAAACAGCGTTTTCTTTAAAAGGTTAAATGACCTGGTGACCCTACATTCAAACATCAATTGCCATTTCTCTTTTAAGTGCTTTCTATCTCGTTGCTCGTGTCCACAAGCTATTATTTCAAAGGCACAATCTGCACAAATGTTCATTGCGAAGCTGTCGTAGCTAGCTGTGTCTTCTTGTGAAATAAAAAGCAGATAGCGAAGCAACATGATTATTTTCAACCTGCGCATATCCAGAAACACTGATTCATGTCACATGACACCCATTCCAACTTTAGCTTTTCATTAAGCTTTGTTTATATCACTCTAAACAAACAAACAAACACTCGAGTCTCGTTTTCTGCAACACACCTAACTTATTATAGGCTTTTAAAGCAGAAATTACCATAACAACGAGTCAACTACAAACCCCACAGAGTAATTACAATATAATGAACCCAGGTAAAACAGGCCGCTTCTAGGCTAGGCTAGGCTAGGCTAAGCTAAAGTAGGCTAGGTTCGGCTAAGGATGCCAACGTCACCAGCTACCTGCTGTTCGTCCGGAGATCCGCTGAATAAACTCCAGCACGCACAGCTCCTGTCGCCAGTTCAGAGACTTCGCACTTTTCGAGGCCTTATAGATCGCTCTGATTCATTTTACAGGCTGTCCTGGACGATGAGACGCCGTGATCATTGTGGATGTTGAAGACGAACCTCCGGTCTCTTTCCTCGGTCTGAATCAGCTGACCACAGGCTGGCCGGAAGTGGCAAACAGCTGGACGAGGAGAGATCGCCACGGATTCTTGAGGGTAACGAGATTATTTCAATATTATTTCCCGTGCTTTTATGTGTTTCCGGTTCTTACCGAATAATGTCTTGATGATTTATTGTTTGGTGGTGACTGAGTGGAGTAAAAATAAACAGAATCGATCGAGTATAAACCAATTTTTTTAGGTCATCTTCCCCTAAACTGCAGGTCTGCAGTCTGATATAATTTCTGATAAATATCTACTATAAGAAATTAAGAAATATATTGCCATGTTACCCCCATTTTATTTTTACTTTTAGGTTTCAAAATGATGAAAAACACAAAACCTTTTGCAGAAAAAAAGAGAAAAAAAAGTGTTGACACATTTTATTTTATTTTATTTTATTTTATTTTATTTTATATCACGTTGAAATTTGTGGGAAATTGTGTAGAACAAAAAATAAGACATATTAGTACAGTTTCAAACTTAGGCCCAAAGAAGTACTTGTGGTTTTATGTTGCTTTCCTTCCAGACTTCTTAGTTTCAATCTGTCTGCTGTTGTCAGATTTTTTTTCTCAGCACGTTTGGCGCTCCGCGTCCTCCTCGCCTTTAGGGGGCAGCAGAACGCCCGTTGAACCACATTGGAACCAAAACACGAAGCAGAGCAAAGTTTGAACCAGAGTGCATGTGGATGTTTTGCATGACGACGCCGCATGTAAGTCAGTGTGTATTTCGGTTTTTAATCCTTTAAACATGTAGTGTTCGTGTGTCTGCGGTCAGTGCGTAATTACTCTAAGTGTTAGCTGACGTTTCTCTTCCTCGGCAGCTGTTTTTAGCCCTAACGGTGAGATGCAGACCGCAGCAGGAGCGAGCTCTCCTCAGCTTCGCCCTCTGTTTGGCGGAGCTCTGTCGGCGGTTGTCCCGGACAACGTCACCGACATGAGCGAGCTCAGGGAGATCCCCGACAACCAGGAGGTGTTCGCCCACCCCCACACCGACCAGAGCTTGATCGTGGAGCTGCTGGAGTACCAGGGCCAGGTGGCCGACGAGGACGCAGCCAGGTACCACTTTGAGGACATCGCGGGCAGCAACAACGCCCGGGAGCCGGGAGCCTTCGAAGTGAGCAATGTCGTGGCCCTGCCCAAGGACGACGTGTCTCTGTCGGAGTGCAGCAGCGCCTGGACGCTGAATGGGACACAGTGTGTGTCCAAGTTCAACGAAGAGGCCAGGAACACGGTGGGCATTCACTTGGGTCTGCTCCGCCTGCCGCAGTTCTCCACAGACATCCTGATAACCTTCAACGACCCGCAGAGCATCAGCCGCGAGAGCAGCAGCGCCTCCGCAGCCCAGACACTCAGAGACCCGTGGACCGTGGACGACTTCCGGCGCACTTTACTGTCTCTGACTTTGCACGACCCTGGCCTGTTCGGCTAGAACTTCCCCTTCTTGCACCACCAGACTATTTGTTGCTTTTCTCTCACACACGTTAAAGAACAGACATGATTTTAAGAGCCAGAGATCATAGGTGAAATACGGTCTCGTTTGTTTCTGGCAGGCAGGCAAATTAAATTAGAATCAAACTTCTTGTCATCTGGTCATAACTTTGTTATAAATGATGTTTCAAGTAACTCTGACCTGTAAATGGCTGGCACACAAACGTCCCCTTTAACATCCGTCCCATTTAGTATTAAAAACGACATGCTTGTGTAATTTGATCTATTTTATGCATCTGAATGAGCATGCTAGAAGTTCATAATTAAAAAGAATAAGATTCTTAAGTTTGTCTGACTGTAGCATGCCAGCAACAGTTGCAAAAGCATCAGTTTGTTGAGATTTTGTACACCACAAACTTCAGTTTGTTTCCTCGAGTCTCATGCAACGCACCACCTCGCGTTAGAGCATGATTGTTGAGTGGAAGGGAAATTATGTGTTCATTTTCATGTCTATTTTGATTCCCGTAAACAGAACCCAGTGCCACTAATTGACTTCAGAAGGAGCAAATGTAAAATCGTCCTTACTAGAATAACTCCAGTTCTTCCGTGAGGGCCTGAGAGGTTTGCTAGAGAACAAGCATGTCTTGGACATCTTACGAAGAATTCTTCAAAATATCTAAAAACATAAAAAGTTCCAAGAACACTGAAATCCACCCATCATTCCCTGCCCCCCCACACTGCCCGAGGCGTCACGCTAGCACAATGTTTTTCTTCAGCAAAGACGGGGAAGCTCAGAGTTGATGGGAAGATGGAGCTAAAACATGAGCGATCCTGTAAGAAACCTGTTTAGGCCTACAAAAGACTTGAGAATGAGGTGGAGGAGCTTCTTTTGACAAAAATGCCAAGCATGCAGCTATAGAGGCAGCTATGGATGTATTTGTGGGATTAAATCTTGGCTTATGCCTATTGAATTCTGCCGCATCAGGATCTGCATGTATAACCACAGGCTTGAAGAAAGTAAGTACAAAAACAGAAACTGTTTTAAGATTTTTATGTTAAATGTTAATTGGAATGAAAGACATAGATATATTTATGCTTGGCTGCTGTAGGACCTGGCCTGATCATCACCATTGAATCATTATGAATTCTTTTTTTTTTCATATACAGATATATATTTATTTTTCCAGTGTTTTTTTGTGGGCTCTAGTGACCCTTATTCAAAAGTAGGCTGACAGGAAAGAGGGGAAGACACGCGGTAAATGTCGCCAAGTGCCAGCAAATCGAAGCTGCGTCGATGACTAAGGCCTCCAAACCTGGGTGACGCTAAAACCCCTACGCCACCACAGCACGCCCAGAATCATTATGAATTCTATCATGTATCAGAGAGTGCTTGGGGAAAATAGGAGACCAGCTGTTAAAAAATTAAAAACAAAAGATTAAGTTAAAGCTGAAGCAGAATGGGGCCTGCAGCACGACGACGACGACCCGAAACCTGCCAGGAAATCCACCGAGGACTGGTTGAGACTTAACCGGAAGAAATGGAAAGTCTTGGAAATCAGTCAGAGTCCAGACCTTTTTTCTATACAGACTCTGTATAATAGTTCTTAATCATTAATTTATTCAACACAATCTTTGTTGTTTACTTGAAGCAGTGTGGGTTTTGTGCGTGCACTACAGAAATGCCAGAACACATTCTGGCCCAGAGCGACTCTTTAGAAGTGCACTTGAACCATAACCTTCCATCGCAGACTATATTATTAGTCCAGTTAGTGACTGCCAGCTTGGACTCCACAGTTTAAATCACCATATTTCTAAGGGTACAGTGGTAATACAAACTGTCTCAATGGTGGAGTTCATATTAGTTGAGGGGAAATATGATCACACAGATCCAGGAGGGAGAAAAGGTAAACTGTTAAGTACTAAACCATGAAACTGAGTGTTTCGGTGCTCTGGATTTGGTCATAAAGAGAGCAGCCTGGGGATGACTCTCAGCAGGAATATGTATTAGGTCATGTGTTTCCATCATTCACAGCAGCGGGGTTCATGGTGGAATAATTCATCCTTTTGAGCCTCTTAAGTGTCTTGGAGAGACTTCATTCACAAGAGGGTTTGTTGAAACGCAAAATTTATGGGACGGAAAATGGACGTCACTTAAAAGTCTTTTCAGATTTGAAGTCACGCGTGACATAATTTGAGCTGTTTTAAGGACGTGGTGCAATCGTTAGAAAGAAGAAAAACAAACAAAAAAAAAAAAACGTCAAGTTTCAGCAGGTGTTTAATGTTTTAATAAAACTCGCCACAGCGGGAGACAGCAGGTAAGTCTTGCATACCAGTTAAAAGGAAGTGCAGCTTGTCTCCCCAAAGCCACATCAAACTCTCCTCTTCCTCTGGCTTAATCCTAATGGATTAAAAGCTCATAAAGTCAGGCATCCTTTTCTCCTGGAGCAATGCATTCCTTCAGCAAACACAACATTGCAACAGCAAAGTCTCCTTCAGATCACTTTGGATAACATGACTTTGACTGGTTCTGTTTGTCATAAAGTTGATAATGTCCCGTTTTCCGGGCCTGATGAAGAGATTTCGGGAAAATGCATCCAAGTTCATGTCTGGAGAAGGTTTTCCAGACTCCATCAGGCTGAGGCTTTTCCGGAGCTTGAAAACATCAAGTTTCCCTACTCGTAATCACAGCAATCATTTTTAAATGCTTTCACGATGGTTTAGCTACAGAGAATTTTGCCAACATATCCATGCAGAAAGGATTGCGAGCATGAACGCTAAACACGCTTTGCTCCAGCATATCCAAAAAACCACTTTGTAAATCAAAGTGGTTTTCATTAGTCAAGCAAAATGCATGAGCTTTTGCTGAAACATAGCAGTTTGTCGAGACGTTTCTTCACTAAAATGCTCCGTTTTACAGTAGGATATTTCATATCTTACATATGCTTCTTGCATATTAACCCAGAGCGAACCTGAAGCGTAAACAAACTGACCATCTGCTTCCTAAAGATTCTGCAGACAGATTAGAGAAGTTTGATGTTTTTTAGTTTTTTGGCCCGTCTTTTGTAACTCTAATAACTTCCACTCTTTTGAAGAGGCTTTCCACAAGGTTTATGGTGATGCTTATGGGAGTGGTTTTTTTTTTTTTTTACAATTTCTTCATTTATAAGGCCTGACTCACAGTCCTTGCTTCATATTTATCCCAAAGGTGCTCTCTTGGGTTGATGTCAGGACTTCATATTGAAGTCGTGGGGTGGTGAGGAGTCATGTTGGAACAGGAAGGGCCCCATCCTGAAGCTGTTCCAACAAAGTTGGGAGTATGAAATTGTCCAAAATGTCTTTGTTGTTTTGATCTTTGGGTAAGTTATTGAGTTTATATGCTGATGCAACATATGAGCAAAAAGAAAAAAAGTTATTTTCACATCTTATCAAGGTTCAGAGACTAGTGTTATTCAGGATTGAAAAAAATACAACAAACATTCATTAAATTGAAACTAGAATTAAATGCATAAGTGTGAATTCATTGTGTTTTTTATCTAATTTAGTCATGATAAAAAAAATACCACCACATATAGAACAAAAGGATGGTATAACCAGAAAGTTATTTCAGAAGTTTGTTGATGGCTTCAGAAAAATGTGTGAAAGGCACAACATGGTAAAGGACATTTGATTAAAGATTGGTGAGTGTGTGTGTAACTTTGACACCTTTTAAACTAGACAAAACTCTGCATAAATTCTAATTTGTCCACCGAATTGTTTTTAAAAACTCGTTTAAGTTGTTAGCTGGATTATCATCTCATCTGGGAAAAAAAGCAGCTTAAATGAGTCATCCATCCATCCATTTTCCGTCACCCTTCTCCCTAACGGGGTCGGGAGTTGCTGGTGCCTATCTCCAGCTGCGTTCCGGGCGAGAGGCGGGGTTCACCCTGGACAGGTCGCCAGTCTGTCGCAGGGCAACACAGAGACAAACAGGACAAACAACCATGCACACACACACACACTCACACCTAGGGAGAATTTGGGAAGGCCAATTAACCTGACAGTCATGTTTTTGGACTGTGGGAGGAAGCCGGAGAACCCAGAGAGAACCCACGCATGCACAGGGAGAACAAGCAAACTCCGTGCAGAAAGACCCCGAGCCGGGAATCGAACCCAGGACCTTCTTGCTGCAAGGCAACAGCGCTGTGCAGCCCTTAAATGAGTCACTAAAAATCAAATCTGACCAAAGTTCACTAAAAACACTTATGTGATAAGCATCAGTTTTTATATATATTGTACCAGAAATGTACCAATGTAAGTATTCCAGACATTCAAGTTCCAACTGGTCTAAAAGAAAACATGTTTATGTGGTTCTAATAGGCATCAGTCACAGGTGAATGCATAGTTTCTGTTCAGAGACCACAGGCATTTTTTACCAAATCTCTTCTGGTATCACTGTGCTGTGTCCACTGAACATCCCACTCTCCCCTTCAGGGTCTGTCTCCTCCCAAACTCCCCTCGCTCCATCTTTTTTGGACTCCATCCTGAACAACTTTCTGCTTCTTGTGCCAAAATCCACGGGCCCAGCCTTAGAAACGGAGAGATCTGCTGCTCTCATCAGGACCCTGGAGCTTTTCATTTCATGAATTATGGTCTTCTCTGAGTCTATCTTCGTCAATCCCAGGAAACTAGAACTCAAACAGGCGACTTGGAGATTCAACTTTGGCACAGGAGAGCAAAACTGGAGGAAGTGATCGCTGCCTTTTTTTTTTTTTTTTTAAAGTTACCTTACAGTTATTTTGATTATGGTTGTTATAAATAAAACATATCCCAAAACAATTTGCGTCAAAGATTAACTCACAAAATAGAACCTTTGAAAATAAAAGTTTATTAAAATTAAGAGAGAAACAGATATAACCCACTCCCTGCTCAGCGGTAGGCTTTGCAACACAGAAATTACAATGGGAACCTTCTAATTTCAACCCAGGTTGGCACACTTTTTTGAAACCAAAGAACTTTTAATCATCCTCCTTCTTCTTCTTGCTCTATTGTGAGGTACGGTTGATTTTTTCAAAGTGCTCGGACATGGCCGCAAGAGCCAGGTAGCGGTGAGAAATCGAATTCTTTACCTCTTTGGGGAGTTCGGCGTAGCTACAGATAAGAGAGAAAAGAAAAAGTTAGAGCAACAAGAAAAGTGAGCATTTTTAAAACACTTGACAAAGACACTTCATTCTAAATAGGATGGAGGGGTTCTGATTTGGTATTTTCTATATCCACTCCAACAGCGTGTTATCCTCTGGCTCCCTCTTGTGGTAGAATACAAATAGTTGTTTACGTTTTGTCATATCCGTCCGGCTCGAAACAGGGATCCCATCCAAAGTCTGGAGGCCCCCTGGGCTCCACAATCATCCCCTAAATTATGTTGAGAAGAATGTCAGATGCAAAACTACACAACGGAGACACTGAAGAGATGTCTGTGAGACAGAATCTAACCTCAATTTTTCCTCTGAAGAGCTCCACAGGTTCATCTTTACCAGCACTGAATCCAAAGGTGCAGAGAGCCCACGCTGATTTATCCTCAAAGCCAGCTAAGAGCATGTAGAGGCCTGGATTACAATCCCACAACCAAACACCAAAAGATTAGAAACATTGCAGAGCTTTAATCACAATGTGTTTACCCAACATTAAAGTAACAATTACTTCACTACTTACCTTGTGGCTTTAGTTTCTTAAGAAACCATTTGCTAGAAACAAACAAACAAACAAACAAACAAACAAAAAAAAAACTAATTCTGGTAAAGTTTTATGATCTGAGATGTGCGAAGTCATTAGGATTAGGAACTGCACTTACATGTAAGGACCAGGCAGTCCTCCTAAAGCCCTGAAACACAGGCAGGTGTCCTCCACCATGACCGGTCCGTCAACCTTCAGGATGAAAACATTCACTTTTATTTTGACAAAAATAGGTGAGACAGAGGGGGATCTTGCGGTTTTTACAGTTACGATATAGTGTACCTGCCGTGCAGCCTCCTGACACTTCTGTATGCATATTTCATCCGGCTCCCCCTGGAACTCAGGCACTGGGTTCAGACAAAGAAGAGTGGGCAGAGACAGAGAGTTATGCCTTTATATTGTTTATATGCGTCATGACTTGTGGTGCACACGTTTTCCCCCCCAAAATAATAGCAATAATAATAATAATAGTGTTTTATAAGAAAGGGACTGTGAATAGAAATTTGAAGTTGCTTTCAAACATTTGGTCTGCATTTACTGATGGTAACCATATAATTGTCTTCTTTAACCATAGTTTCTTCTTCCACTTAACGTTCCATTAATATGCTTTTATCATTACTTTCTTCAGGTATGACCTTTTGAGGCTCACCCTCCATGTGGAGCGTCAATGAACATCTGAACATCTATCAAGTCTTTCCAATAATTGTGCGGCCCACATTGACCCACACTGGGGTTCAGGAAACCTCTGTATTTGTTTTGGGTTAGCTGAGTTAGGGTGCAACCCCAATGGGTTTCCAATGTCAAACCTTTTCAAGTTATCCGAATTTTTCGAGACACTTTTGGGGGGTTTTACTAGTTGCACGCCATAATCATCAGATTTAACTCAAATCAATTCTTGAAATATTTGTCTATGTGTTTTCTCTTTTTTAACTGAATTAATTAACTCAAGCAAAATCACGAAAAGACCACAAAGTAAAACTGGGCGTTTTACTTTGTGGTCAAACGTTGCTGCCTTAAAATAAAAATGACGCTATTTATTTTAAGTTAGGTGTCTCCTTTAAGTACTTACAATCCATCTTTTTCGACACAATTTTGTAGGGAAATTGGTCTCCGAGTATGTGGACAACCTGAAGGATGGAGGGGGAAACGAAATGATTACATATAAACGGTACATCTAAAACGCAGCTCACGGATATAACAAACAAATGAGATAATCGTAAAAAGAATAGAGACTTTAAACATTAAACAAGACAGTAGCAAATAACAAAACGTCAAACTCTTACTTCTTCGAGTTTCTTTGCGTTTCCAGTTACAAAGACCACCGTTTTTCTTGCTGGGGTAGCCATGTTTAACCACACCGGGAGAACTAAAAAAACCCGGACTGCAGCGTTCCACCTTAGCCAATGAAATCACTCCCTTCACCTCGCACCGAATCAGATACTAGCAAGCGTCCTCGCCGACGAAAGAATCCACCAATCACCTCGAGGTACTGTCAGAAATGTTGTCCGGGTAGAAAACTGAGGCGGAGGAGCCATGCGGAGTGAAAAATAGTTCTGGAAAGTGGCTGTTGAAACGAGTTCACACCCTAGAGGACAAGATGAGCCTTTTACCTCGCACCGCCGAGGAGTTCAGCTCTGCAGAGTACTGGGAAAGGTTCTTCAAGAAGCGAGGGGAGAGAGCTTTTGAGTGGTACGGAGACTACAACAAATTGTGCGGCGTTCTTCACAAATATATCAAAGTGCAGGATAAGGTGGGAGAGACAGTACCCTGCCACAGTTTAAAACTTTTATAAACCCATGATTGCAGAACGCGAGCCTTTTGTTTACAGTTCTCCACGTCGTTGCGTTCCTCCCTTGTAGGTTCTGGTCGTCGGCTGTGGTAACTCTGAGCTGAGTGAGCAGCTGTATGACGTTGGCTACAAACACCTGACTAACATAGACATCAGCGAGACCGTAGTGGCTCACATGAACCAGCGAAATGCAGAGCGCAGACCTGACCTGACCTTCCACCAGGTGGATGCCACCCAGACTCCCTATGAGGATGCCAGCTTCCAGGCCGCTCTGGACAAAGGCACTCTGGATGCAATGGCATCTGAAGAGGAAGGAGCTCTGGCCAGGAGGATGATCACTGAGGTAAGACAGCAGCAGATGCAGCACCAGACAAAATAAGAAAAGGATTTACGTTTTTGTTTTTTTGTCCACCCGTCATTGTGTGCTTGCAGGTTGGCCGGGTCCTTAAAGTCGGTGGGCGGTATGTGTGTGTGACTCTGGCTCAGGAGGCTGTGATCAAGCTGGCTGTGGAGCACTTTGTTCACATGGGCTGCGCGGTCAGGCTTCACTGCCTGCAGGAAGAAAGAGGGAAAGAAGAAGAGGACACCTTCGCTCTACCCGTTTTTGTTCTCATCTGCACCAAGTTCCGCCAACCCATGCCTACTCCCATTCTGGAGATGTGTGTTGGAGACGACGGGGCGCCTGTCAGGCACACACAGGTGTGTGAGCTTTTGTCTGCCGTGAGGGAGTATCAGGCTTATTCTGTTCTGAGGAAGAGACTTCGTACAAGCACTGACCCTGGCTCGAGTCTTTCCCTGACGCTCTGTAACGCCAAGACAGGTCTTGCCAGATACACTCTCACGGTGCAAGATTGTCCGCCTGGAGCCAAAGTGCCGAGATCCAACCAATTTGCTATATTCATAGGTGAGCTCTTGTTTTTATGTTTTGTTTGTTCTTACATTGAGTCTAGTTGCCTGACTGTCTTGATTTGACAGTACCCAGAGGGAGTGAGACGGCTTGGCTCTATAGCTCCACCGAGGGCAGGAAGCAGCTGGCTGCCAGCGCCAATTTTCGTCGCCTGGTTATTGCTTCGATGCACAGGAATCAGGAGTACACAGATATGCAAGCGGTCCAATCAGAGCTCTCGCCGGTGGTGATGGACTTGGCTCCGCCGGGTATGCCAACCAACCAGCAGGTAAACACGCAAGTTTTCGTGCCGCTGAAGTCTTTTTTGCATTTTCTCACTGTACAGCCACAAATTTCAAAGATTTTATGTGACAGATCAACACAAAGCAGTTTAAAAAAAAAAAAAAAAAAAGCATGGAATGCATTTGTATCTATATCTATCCCTGATGAGTAAGTAGTTTGTAGAGTCACCATCTTTTGGGGTATGTCTGAGTTAGCTTTGGACATCTAGACTGAAGGGTTTCCCCATGATTGTTTGCAAAATAGCTCAGACTTTCATAGCCTCAAGTTTTTCTGCCACACATAGTGTTTTGTATTCAAGACAAAAAGTCAAACATTGATCCAGAGCGCCTTCCTCTGCGTTCAGATGTTGTTTTCTAAAACTGCCTTTCAACAAAAATGAGCTTGCTGCGGCTCTAGAAAAGCTCATCCGGTGATCCATTTGGACTCCCGTTCTTCATTCAGGTGCCGTTTCTGTCGGTGGGAGGGGATCTCGGTTGGCGAGAAGAAGTCAGCAGGGGTGTGAGTCAGCTCAGTGGGGAGTACTGCGTGGAGAACGTCAGAGGAGAAGACGGAGAACTGTATCGCAGGCTCATATTCCTGTCCAACATTTCCTTGGTTCAGTCAGAGAGCCGACTCATCCCATCAAGTACTGGTCCTTCGTTTTTTATTTTGCATTTAGGTTTTCAATGGAGTATTTAAGCAAGGTCAACACATGTGCAGTGCATTGTTAAACATTTAGTGGGACATTTTCCTAAAAAGACGAGTACATTTTGTGGTAAAATGGAACCAAATGAAAATCAACAAGGCAACTGTAGCCATAATCTTAGCAGTTACAGTAACCCAAGAAGCCGTTGTCTTCTGGAAAATCTTCATATTATTTATGGAAAAGAATAAAAAGTGGGAAAAATTCAGTCATAACATTAATAAATTGATATATTTACCACCAAGACATTTGTAGTTTAAATTAGAGATTCAAATGGGTTTGTTTGCAACTCTCAGCAAAATTAGCAGCATATTTGAAATCTCAACATTTGGAATATGTATGTCTTTGGCCAAAAATAGTCTGCATTATTTAAAAGCTAACTCTGAAGCCTATAAGAAGTATTTCACCCTTTGGATATTTTATCTTTTTTTTTTTTTATTGCTTTTACAAATAATGGTCAACAATTTTAGCATGTTTGAGAAAAAAATCATAGAATAAACCGTTCACTGTCAAAGTTGAAGCCGATTTCCGTCACTGGGCTCCTTCTTGCATGGATACTCAGTTTGTGAAGATGGCTTGATTTAGGACGATTTATATTCCCTCCGTCTTTTGATGATGGATTAAACTGAACTCCAAATTTTTTTTTGTATCCATCCCCTGACATATACTTTTTCAATAACCCTTTCTCTGATTTGCTTGGAATGTCCTTTTGTCTTCATGCTATAATGGTAGCCAGTAATACCGATTAACAATTAAAGTTTTGTCCTATTGTTGCAGTCACAGGAGCATCTACTAAATACTGACTTGAAGGTGGCGAATATTTAAGCAATCACTTATTTTTATGCTACATATTTTTATTGAACTGTCATTATGTTGTATAAATTTGTTTTCACTTTGACATTAAAGGCTTTATTTTAATATAATTGAAATGGATGAAAATTTGTGTCTCGACAGCATCAAGTCACAAGAAGAAAAGCAAAAAGAAGACCAAGGCAGCAGTTACACCTTCAGCCTGTGTGTCAGTGGACAGCGGCTTCCTGTGCTGTGCTCACCATGAGGTGATGGTGGCTGGTCTTTCTATGCTTGGCGTGGGGACCCCACAGAACAAAGGTGTGCGTCTGTGCAGACACACGCCGTTTTTGGATATACCAGGACCTCTGCACGACTTAGCATTTGATTCGTCTTAACAAACGTTTTCTGACCGTGTTCCTTCCTAGGCGTTCCGGTTTCGGTGCTCCTGGTGGGCCTCGGCGGAGGAGGCCTGCCTCAGTTCCTCCGAGACTTTGTGCCTGACGCTGCCGTCGAGGTAGTGGAATTAGACGCAGTCGTGCTGGAGGTCGCAAAGGAATGGTTCGGATTCCGACCCGACGATCGTTTGACCGTCAGCCTTGGCGATGGCCTGGAGCGCATCTGTTTCCTGGAGAAAGAAGGTCAGTGTGGAAATGAGGAGACAGGAACCTTGACAGAACAAAAAGTCGATATATCAGCAAACTCACATCTGACTTGTTTTTTTTATTTTTATTTATAGGTGTCCATTTGTTTGATGTCATCATGTTTGATGTAGACAACAAAGACAGCTCTGTGGGGATGAGCTGCCCTCCTGCTGCCTTTGTGGAAACTGCTGTTCTGCAGAAAGTTTTTAACTTGCTCACTCCTAGAGGTAAACAAGGGTTCAATTTTACTTTATATATATTCCTGGGGAAAAAAAGTTTAGAACAATCTGCGAGATCAAAGTGGAAGTAGACATCTTGCAAAAAGGTACAACAGCACGTTTTGATAAAACCTAGACCCTTCTTAAAGTCTTGACCTGCTTGCAATTAAATATCTCTGATGAGACTTAGATGTTGCTAATCTCAGACACTCACTATTAAGTATATATGTGATTGAACTATTTTGCAAAGAAGACTGATTTCAGTTTCAGCTGATAAAACGTTTTGTCTTGGGGTTGATTACATATGCATGCTGCACTTCAGATTTATATTTATGAAGAAAAACCCATTGAAAACCTTCATCACTCTCCCATTTAAATTGACTTCATTATGCAGCACTTTGTGTTGATCTGTCACATAAAATCCCGATAAAATACACAAAAGTTTATAGTTGCAACATGACAAGATGTGGAAAAGTTCAAGGATTAATAATACCACTGGAAGCCACTGAAACCCTAAACATGCTTTATTGTAGCTTTTAATGCCAGAATGATGTAAGATGTGTGTCAGTGTCGTTAGATATATTTTGGGATTATGTTATAATTCTGGAATGCAGAAGTAGAGGAATGTGTGTGCGTGTGTGTGTGTGTGTGTGTGTGTGTGTGTCTGTGTGTGTGTGTTTGCAAAGTGGGAAGTGCCAGACAAGACCAAACATGAAATAACTTGGGATCATGTGTCCGAAACAAAACTGAAAGTGAAGGCAATGATTTTATGTTCATTTGAGTACATTAAATGTTGCCAGTGCATTTTACACACATCCTCAACTTATTTAGATTTGAGGCTATTAAAACAGAAATATAGTTTTTCATTTGTTTGTAATGCCGTCCTTTTGAATCTTTTGCCGCCAGGTCTGTTCATATTAAACCTCGTGTGCCGCGATCCAGTCCTGAGGGAAGACGTGCTCCAGCGTGTCAAGAGCGTGTTTCCCACTGTGCTCTCTCGAAAGATCGCCGAGGAGATCAACGAGGTCCTCCTGTGCTGCCGAGAAGAGAAGAACGCCGCGCACATCCTTCCATCCCTGAGCCAAGCAGCCAAGAATTTCCAGAGCATGTTGTCCTGTGACAGAACTGAACCCAATCGAAGGCCACTCATAGACATTGCAGAGATGATAAAAGATCTAAAACTAGAGTAACTTTTTAAGCACAGGTTTAGACTGATGGGGGGGGGGAAAAAACAACAACAAAAAAACTGAACATGCATTTGTAATGTGTCAGTAATAAATATCGTGTACATTTTTTTCTTTCACTTGTCTCTGGTTTCTCTTTCACTCCACTGTGCACACTCCCTCACAGGCTAAGAATGCAGCAACGTTATTTACAGTAGATGAACTACACACTCTGGCTCTGGTTGCTGTGTTTATAGGGCTGCAGCCTGTGCCCTACCCTACTCCAGATCTGTGGGAGTTTAAATAGCTGCAGCCTAAGAGCAGCGATTGCACTTTTAGGTGCTAGCTAATTGGCTACAAAGTTTGTCTGTCTTCTGATATCGGGGAGGCAGGGGGGGGGGGCGGAGGGGTGCAGAGAGAGGGCTGCTCAGGGGGAGGCAGATTTGTTCGCTTGTGCGCATGCGCAGAAAACTTCATTCCGTTAGCTGTCAAAGCAGAACGTTCCTACTTTGTTTTCCATGGAGCTAACTCGGGCAAGGGGGGAAGCGACGGAAACCTGTCCAGAGTTTTAAGGAGAGGCAACACCACAAATGTTTTAAGGTTTGAGTGAAGAAACATGTCTTTAGCGAACTTTATAGGGGATATTCTTTCTTTGACAACGACAAGGAGCGACGTTACTTTCTTTACTCTGAAGTGCTAACGGCTGGTCCTGCCTTGGAAAAAGCAGCAGCAGTAGCAGCAGCTCTGTTCGCGTGTACTATGTTTTAAGTTTTTATGTTTTCATAGAGACTTTATACCACCGGGTGACATGAAAATATGGTAGTTTCGCTGTCGAGTGGCGTTGACTAGAAAGGGAGGAAAAACAGGGAACATTGGGGTTGGACAGGTAGCAGCCCTCGTTGCGATGGGCAACCGTGGGATGGAGGACCTGATCCCGCTGGTCAACCGCCTCCAGGAAGCGCTGAGCACCGTGGGGCAGAGCTGCAGCCTCCACCTGCCGCAGATCGCCGTGGTGGGCGGCCAGAGCGCGGGTAAGAGCTCCGTGCTGGAAAACTTTGTTGGCAGGTAAGATCATCATCAGTCAAATGTTAACAAAAAGGAAAGAAAAAGACAAAAAAAAAAAAAAAAAAAAATTCCCCTTTGCTTTGCGCGTGAATCACTGCACGTGGAGTTTCACTATCTGCAGGGGCACATCCAGACTGAAGGGGGACTCTGGGGGGCTACCCACTGAAACAAAAAAGCCAAAACAGAACTTCAGGTTTATTTATGTATTTACATGTTCTGTTGGGACTTTAACTACACACCGAAAATCAGCTCTTTTGATATGTTAAGACATTTTTAAATCCCTGCAGAAAGTTGTAAATCATGCTAAATTACTGTTCCTATTTCATGAATATCTATGTTCTGTGAAGGAGTTTTTCGTTAAAGAGAAAATGTTTTATTTGCATCAATCAGGGTTCCTTTATGTGTCACATGAAGGTAATGTTAGTGTATCACAGTCAAGATGTTTTTTTGTGCGGCTGCAGAGGGTGTAGAAACTAATTGAGCAAGATGTGCCTGCTGAAGTTTCCCAGGTCTGCTGAACTTTCCCAGGCCGGTCGTCTGGGAACTTGCTGTCTCTCCCGTGGCCTTCCCTGCATGGAGATAGAGTGTTTAGTTTTCGCATCCCGTAGACATGATAGCAAATGAGCATACAAAGTTGAATTGTTCCGTCTGTTTTTTTCTTTTTCCTTTGTTTTGGTCCTTGAAGATTAAATCTTCGCCTCTGTTAGCTGAGAGAGAGGTGAATAAAGCAACTATGTAACTGAGTTCGTTAAAACAGATTTTTTTCTCAGTTCATCTATTTTCTGTTCTCCTGGCCGTATGCACATTAAAGATTGATTTTGCTCCCTGTCTTTTGTCTGGATCTCAGTCTCTGAACTGTGCACTTCACAGTTCGCAGAGGAATGTTATTCCTCTCCATGAAAGCCATGCATTAAAATATTATGAGCGGAGGTGCTAATATCATAAGACGTCCATTCCTGACCACCTCTTGGTTGTCCAACTGCATAACTGTGAAAATGTTACTTGTGATGACAAGTGCACAGGTGGGGTTAGTTTTTCAGCCAGTTATTGATCACATCCTTATGTTTGGGTTTTATTCATGCCTATCTAATAATATGCTGTAAGTAATTTGACATATTTTGTAGTTAGATAACTGATGATTCTATTGACATAATGACATACAGAGAAGAAACTCTTGCCACTTAAGAAAAATTATGAATCATCATCTGTTGTAGAACTTGGAGGAAGACTGAAAAGACAAAGGATAAATGCTGTGCCTTCCGCAATCTAGTACCAGTGGTTCTAACCTGAATCGTGTGCTGGGTGAGCAGCAACAAGAGCCTGTCTTGTTGATACCTCACACACATTTGCACCTAAAAAAAAAAACACATTTATTTGTCCATTATCTATACCAGTTACATTTGCAAGGTGCCGGACCACAGTGGAAGAAAACTGGAGTACTGGAGTATCTGGTGAAAACCCACTTACGCATGTGGAGAACATTCAGTCTCTATAGAGAAAGGGTGCAGGCTAGGATTCAAAATTAGAACCTATGTACTGCAAAGCAGAAGTTCTAACAACTGCTCCACCAACACATTTCATTATGTTTAATGTCAGAAACATCGAAAAGAAATCTGAATCCCCCTTTTCCAAATATATTGCTTTCAGTATAACCCTGCTCAATATAAAGTGGTAAACATTGACATAAAAGCATTCAAATTCTCTTTGGTATTTACAAAAAAAAATATATTTTGTAAATCTCAAATTGTGTCTTACAAACCTTTGCTCAGTATGAAGTAATTTTGACATCTGACTCGTCTAAATATGCAAGATACTGAACTAGAGATGGTAAAATGTCTGCACTATCTAAACAGCGTTTCAATTTCGAGTTGCGTCACGGGCCTCAAATCACACACCAACCTCAGTAACTTATGCCAATAGCAATATTTTCTCCACTGTGCGCAGCATAGGTGGTGGCTACTTCCTATTGACTGGACATGCAAGTAGGAAATAGAAAGCTATTTCTGGGCTTAACTGCGTTAAAGCCATACCACTAAAATTAAAAACCACCACTGCTACATTTTATTAAATACTTCTGAACGCCAATAATTCAATGCTCTTAATTTACAGCGTAAAAAGAAGTGTAGGGATTGAGGAATAGAAAAGGTCGAATGAGTATGATCTAAGCTTCTGCATAATTTGTAGCTTTCTAGTTTAGATTTTTCTGCTTTTGTTTGTGTCTCACTCTGAATATGACTGTTACAACCCATCTAGGGGTGGCCAGGTCATAACACTAATGATCCATCCTCTTCAGATCTCAAGCGGTTGACACACACAAAGTTCAACATTTTATAATGTTATTTATTGTAAAAAGATGTATTTTTGGACTAAGATGTTACAGCCAGGGGAGCATATGACTTCAGAGTGAGCTAATGCCAAAAACAACAAACAAAAGGAACCTATCTAAATATTAACCAACTTACCTAATTAAAAGTAAAGAAACCAAATGAAAAAAAAAAACTCACCTCCCTAACTAAGAAAAACAGGAGAAAACTAATGAAACATAAATGGCAGCTCACTCCTACAAACTCCAAGACTTTACATGATTTTACAAACAAACAAACAGTGCAGCCGGTTGAGATGAGCTGAGGATGGATGACAAGAAGTGCGCGTCTTCAGTTTTTATATCTGTCACCTCCGGGAGGCCACCAATAGGACGTCCGTCATCTTCCGTCAACCAATCAGAGACAGGCACCTGCACACTCATATTTGCATAATTACGACGCCAGTCATAACAATGACCCATGGGAAGGACGGATATTTATTTGCTGGTGTTTGAGTCGTCACTCTCTTGTGGGTCAATTTATCAGGAATTTGTCCTTCAAAAAGCTGTATGTTTGTTGTTATTGATCACTCAGAACTACTTCTGAGTACTTATTCATTTTATTCTATTCCTTTAATCTCCCAACAAATAATCAAATCTATTGATACTGCATACATTTGTAAAGCACAGTGGGGTGATTTATATGGTCAAAAGTAAAACTATAAGGGCCTCTCAGCGACCAGGACATGATCAAGTGAAACGTATATTTCAGGCATCTCCCAGTGTTTGTATGATCTACATAATCGAGTCCGAATACAGTGTGAAGTGGTGGATGCCAGACGTGGCGGTGTGACTGCACTAATAGCAGCAGTTTATCTCACCCGCAGACTTTTTTGAAGGCAGTAAAGAGGACTGAGGTCAACGTGCCTCCTGGAGCGCAACCCTAGTCAGCCTACAAGTTATTCATATGAATAAAAATGGCCCGAACAAAGACTTATTTTGTCCCATCTTCCCTAGACGGATGAAAGATGTTATGGTTTTAAAAATATTCCTGCTCTCTGGTGAATAGCGTGGTTGTTTACACAAGTTACAAAGCAAACTGAAGCAGCAGTTGTGATGAGCACACAATTAGTGTGTTCATCACAACTGCTGTGTCCATGCTGAGATTTTAGCCTTGTTTTGCAGGCCTTTGTTTCAGGATTGTGTTATGACAACCCTTTCTGTAGTGAACTGTCTGACCGGCAACAGGATGTAGTAAAACAAACTTCCTGAATAGGATTTTTAATAGGAAAGGGGAGGGTTATTTTGCACCCTCTGCGTCACTTTCTTCAAACAATAATCTGTATGTTTGGTGAAAACCATTTTTTGTGGTCTTTGTCAGCAAGTTTATCCTGTGAATGCTGCGTAAATTGTATGACGCTTAGTATGAGGAAATCATGATATCACCATAGCAGTTATTGTCATACCTTGGTTTGTTCCAAATAGAATTGAAACCATGTTTCTGAAGCACTGACTGCTGCTTGCCCAATGTCTGTCTGTGTGTGTATGCGTGTGTGAATGGGTGGGTGTGTCTCCATTCTTCTTTTTTTTCAAAATTGATCTTCTTATCTAACAGAGACTTCCTTCCACGGGGTTCAGGAATTGTCACACGGAGACCGCTAATCCTTCAGCTCCTAAACTCAAGCGCAGGTAAACATCACAGATTAAATTCATGTCTCATTCCCTGTTACCACTAGATGGCAGCATATGTTACACCTTGAAACGCTGGAGTTGGGTTCAACACTCCTTTGCTTTTTCTCGTTTAATAAAATGCTTGCAAATAAAAGTAGAATTGCTTCAGCACGGTGTTGGTGATGTCGAGAGTCAAGCATTTGAATGAAAATGCTTGACGTTGCGCTTGTTTCACTGATGTTTCTTTTGCTTACTGTGTATCCTTCAAGAATACGGGGAATTCTTCCACTGCAAGGGAAGGAAGTTCATAGATTTCGGTGATATCCGCAAGGAAATTGAGTCAGAGACACGCAGACTCACAGGATCAAATAAAGGCATCTCTCCTGTTCCCATCACCCTCAAGATTTACTCACCTAATGGTAACGCAGTTTGTTTTTCTGTCACTCATTACCCATCCACTAGATACCATATATATCTAGTATAGATGGGATAGCTGTGACCTGCATGTGTTTATTTCTGTGCTTAAAGTGCTGAACCTGACTCTCGTGGACTTGCCCGGCATCACCAAAGTACCTGTGGGAGACCAGCCAGCAGACATAGAGTACCAGATTCGAGACATAATCATGCAGTATATCTGTAAGGAAAACTGTCTTATTCTGGCTGTCACGCCCGCTAACACTGACCTGGCCAACTCAGACGCACTTAAGCTGGCCAAAGACGTTGACCCGCAAGGTAACTTGCATCTATGTTGGGGATGACTGGCAGATCAGTGTTGGCATTAACTCTTTTTCTTTCTACTGTTGCTCATTCAGCTACATATCTGCGTACAACTGTTTGGATAATTGTGTCTGAACTTAAAACGCACCAGGCATGGCGCACTGGTGCAGTAGATCCGCTCTCCTCTTCTCAAAACTGTTAATTCTATAATCAACAACTGACTTGCGCTTGGACATTTTTCCTAATTTTTACTCATTACTCATTAAGTCAATTGTGTGTAAATATCCCCAGCAAATGGAATGCCAGAAGCGATGCTGACCCATGAAAGTGTTAAAGATTCCCCTACTGACAAACACCAGTTAACGTAGCTCAGCTGCTTAGTAGCCAGTATAGATGAAAAGCCCACTGAAATAACTTGAAACTGACAAAAAGGAATTTGTTGATACAAAATCATAAAAAAAAAATAAAAAAAATGAGACAGGCCTGGGCATTATGAAATCTTGAGTAAAACACTTAAAATCAATACGATTGATAGTAAAACACTAGGACTGAGACAGTAAGCCATCTTAAAGCTTTACTGCAGAGGCTGTCTTTGTAGAATAGCTTTGTTGCTGATTTATTCTTATAGATGGAACAGGAAAGCTAGTTCCAGAAATATATGTGCAACAGGAAGCCTAAGTAGAAAAAATACAACAGTAATTGTACATCATCAATCAATATATTATGTTTCCAATATTATGTAAAGTGCGTGTAACTGTTTTTGTGATCAATTTATTTTTTCAATGCTGTAGACCCCAGGAAGAGTAGCCATTATTACAGCAATGGCTAATGGGGATTCAAATAAATAAACAAACCATGAAACTGTGTGGAAACAAATAAGCACACCTTATATCCTCCTGATTAATAAAAAAAAAGATATTTGGTGAAGTTTTAGAATGTATCTGAATACTGATGTAATATTTATATTATGCATTGTAAAAAAAAATATTTTAAATACATATATATTTTTCCTCGCCCCAGGTCAGCGGACAATTGGTGTAATCACAAAACTGGATCTGATGGATAAAGGAACTGATGCCAAGGAAATACTAGAAAACCGGCTGCTCCCCTTACGCAGAGGTGTGTTGACAAAAATAAATCTTTTTTAAAAAAATAATTTGTCACGCTTCCAGTTTTACTCACTTTTTTTAATTATTATTATTATCACCGAAATAGTTTGCAGATGATGCCTATGTGCATGCATTTGTACTTTGTAATGAGCAACATTGCTGTTGAGTGGTGAGGGGTGAAAAATGTGGACAATGTAGACTGCAGGCATTTCAGTGTATGAGGGAGAGAGTGTATCTGTGTGCAGAATGAGTAAAGCACCTCCAGTTGGTGGGATCCTTCATGCTTCTCCTGCAGTGGCAATCCATTAGCCATGGGAGCCCACTGGTATAAGTGCTCATGTAGCAGCACTGAGCTGCAGCATTATATTTGAAGTCTGCTGCTATTACATCTATCACTGTTCTAAGTCAGGGATTTGGCCCGCTTCGTACAACATGTCCCTCTGTTATACATGCACACAAATTTCTCACTGTTGTCATAATGGGAAAAAAATGGCTGTCAGGGGAAAGTTGCCAAGGACACATCAGAAAATGCAAGCTGAATTTGTCTCACTTGAGAAGACTGTCTATCTTGGAAAAGTGTCCATACAATTCAAACTTTTCCACATTATGTCATGTTACACTTTAGCATGTTGTAAATGTTCTATGATTGTCATACACAAAATAGTACTTTATTGTAAAAAAATTGATGCGTGGTTACATGTCTTTTTTGGTGTTTTATAAATAGTGTGGCATGCTTTTGAATTCAGTCTCCCCTAGGGAATACATTATGGATCCACCTTCTGGAATCAAAACCGTAACTCTTTCTGGGGTGTGTCTGTATCATTTGGTTGGAGGCTGAAATTGTTGCTCATAGCTCAAGCTTAGTCAGGCTGGATAAAAAAAATACCTATTTTTTCAAACATATTGCCATAGTCTATTCGTTGGATTTGAAGTCTAGACTTTGACTGGGCCATTTTGTCTGTTGAAAAGACTTTGACCCAAACTGTTATATTGCTGACAGGGTGTTTGTGCACTTGCAGTTGTGCCACACTCCATTGTCAGATGAATTAAACAGTTTGTTATTGAAGTTTGGGGTATTGTCACATATAGTAACATTAAAATACTAAGAGGCATAGAAGATAATTGTAAAGGAAGTTGGTTGCACTGTAGTTGATTTAGATGTATCAAAGTCAAAGTGGCTATCCACACATAACATGCACTCCACAATTTTTTAAATGATTTCTTATTTACACGAAACATATAATTTTCATTTTAACTACTGACATCAAAACCAGATTAAATCATGAAAGTTTGTGAATGTAACACGTACAAGGGTGAAAAAGTTCAAGTGATGTGAACTTGAACTTGAAAAAGCTCACATCGAGAGAAAAAAGTTTTATGTTTGATTTTTCCTCGTATTAGAGCTGCGCAGATAATTTGTGCCATTTTTGGTTGACTGCAGTACTGAAGAGAAAGTTAATGCGATCTGAAAATAAACTCCGAACAAACAAAAGTGTTGTTGGGAAAACAGCATGAAGTCTCAGCAGACAGCTGCGGCTCAGTGTCCACTCTCCACTGGTTAACTGGCACCACATTTCTACATGTCGTGCCAGTAAAGATGATGTTTTTGTTTAAAATACACAAAAATATCAAACTCACTTCCACAAGAAGCATAGTAAAGCTTGTACTTATATACACATGTATGTTCTTCATATTACTGTTGGTGTTGCCTATAGGGACCAGATGCTCATTGCTTGTGCTCTTCCTCCCTAGGTTACATAGGGATTGTGAACCGCAGCCAGAAGGACATTGATGGGAACAAGAACATCAAGGCAGCCCTGGAATCAGAGAGAGATTTCTTTTTGTGCCATCCAGCCTACAAACACATAGCTGAGCGCATGGGGACCCCATATTTACAAAGAATACTTAACCAGGTTAACGTCAATTCACGCATGCCCACTTGGGAACAGAAACGCATTGCACTTGAGCATTGACAGTACTTGTTTGCAGCAACTGACAAACCACATCAGGGAAGCGCTGCCGGCCTTTCGTAGCCACCTGCAGAGCCAGCTTCTATCCTTGAATAAAAAGGCTGAAGAATACAGGAAGTTCAGTCCGGACGATGCTTCACGCAGGACCAAGACACTGCTACAGTTGGTCACTCTTTGTCGTTTACTCTTATGTACACCTTTTCATTGATGTGTATGTGGATGTCCAATGTGTTTTTCTGCCTTTAGGTTGGTTCAGCGTTTGGCTGTTGACTTTGAGAAGCTCATCGAAGGGTCCGGCGACAAAGTGGACACAGTGACACTCTCTGGAGGGGCTCGGATCAACCAAATCTTCCACGAACGCTTCCCCAATGAGCTGGTCAAGGTACGTGTGTTTGAGTGGCACTTGGCAAGCGGCTACGCAACTGTTCTCTGATAAATTATGACCCTCAGTAGCTGTAATGTCGAATTGTAATGATGTGATGTCCTCACCAAGATTGAGTCTGACGAGAGGAAGCTCCGCCAGGAGATCAACTATGCCATCCGAAACATACATGGAGTCAGGTGCAGTACAGAGTTCGGCCCCCTTTCCTCATTTGTAGTTTTCAGTGCCAAAATATAATTCTACGTTTTTTCTCCCCTCACAGGACAGGCTTGTTTACACCTGACATGGCATTTGAAGCCATAGTAAAGAAACAGATAACAAGTCTTAAACGGCCTTGCATTAAATTCATTGATATGGTCAGTCAGGAACTGATTACGACTGTTTACCAGTGTATTAGCAAGGTATGAAAATGCTGTACTTTGCAAATGTGTTCAGACCCATTAAACTCTCTCTTTTTACAAAAATGAAAAAAAAAAAAAGTTTGAAAAGTGTGGTGTTCATTTGTGTTCAGCCCCTTGTACTCTGATACCTCTAAATAAAATCCAGTCCAACCAAATGGATTAGGAGATCACCTAAGTAATAAATTAAAACCATCCCAGTTTTGACAGTTTCCTGTAAAAAACGAAAGAGAACAAACATATCATGAAGACAAAGGAACACAACAGACAGGTTAACAATAAGGTTTTGGGAACATTTAATGTAATGTTAAATTACAAAAGAAAAAAGAATAGACTGACTCTTAAATCCATCATCAAAAAGGTAGAGAATATGGAACAACTGCAAATCTAGCAACAAACGGCTGCCCTCCGAAAACTGAGAATGCAGACAAACAGAGGGGAATTGCCAGAAGGCCCATTATTACTTTGTTGCAGCTGCGGAGATTCACAGCTTCGGTGGGAAGATTCTGTTCACAGGACTGTTATTAATCCTGTAATTCACAAATCTGAACGTTACGGAAGAGTGGCAAGAAGGCTAATAAAGTCACAAGCCATACAGGAGACACAGCAACCTGTGAAAGAAGGTTGTCTGGTCACATTAGACCAAAGTAAAGTCTTTTGGTCTGTATGTGTGGAGGAAAAGTAAACACTAGACCTAACCTCGAACACACCATTGCTGCAGTGAAATACAACGGAGGTAGCATTATGTTGTGGGGATATCATTTTTTTCAGTAGGGATCATCTTTTTCCCTGTAATAAAAGATGATCAGAGGATGAATGGAGCTGAAAGACTTGAGACAAATGTTCTACTTCCAGCAGTACAACAACCTCAGATACCTGAAATATTTCAAATAAATTTTTTTAGACAGAAATTTGTTAAACAAACGTTTTACAAACACGCCTCATTTTCCTTCCACTTGTCGTACGTTGGTTCAGGCTGTCACATAAAATCCAGAGAAATTACGTTGGGAGTTTGTGGTCATATCACTAAAAATAATGTGGCGGTGTTAGAGGGGTTATGAATACGTTTGAAAAGCACTCTGCGTGGCTGGTGTGCGTTCGTTGTATATTTACACGGTGTCAAAGCCCCATATGTGATTTCCGCTCTGTTTCTTCCACACAGCTCAGCGCCTTTCCGCAACTGCGAGAAGAGACGGAGAGGATTATTATCACTGAAATCCGAGAGCAGGAAAATAAATGCAGAGACCAGGTTGTTCACACACACTTGCACAGTGCAAAGGAAAATATTTTAGGTAATTTAGCTAAAATAACAACGTGTATAACGGCCCATTTCTCTGATTAATGTCTCCTCTGTTTAGGTCTTGTTGCTTATTGACATCCAGCTTGCCTACATAAACACCAAACATGAAGACTTTATTGGCTTCACTAAGTGAGTTGCTGAATTTGTATTATTGGGAAATAGAAGTTGAAAAAAGGAGTGAGAATATGTGCTATTTATCCCTCTCAGCTCCCAGCAAGTGAGCAGCCAAAGCAATGTGAACTCGTCAGTACAGATTGCAAGGAACCAGGTGAGGTTTAAGCAGATAAGTTCATTTCTTGTTATTTGCCGTATTTCACAGAAATTAAGACGGGCCAAACATGCTTTTTAAAGAGATTTTCAACTGAACTATCTTGTAATGTTCAATTGTTTTTCAGTGAAATCGGATTAATTTAATCTTTCTAAGTTTTACTATGTCTTAAGTTATATCATTGTGTCGTGTGCTATTGATGGGAGTTTTTTTTTTTTCTGTTCTGGTAGCTTCAAATGAACTTGTTTTGTATGAACTGCAGTCTCGGGTCCTGCAATGAAACCATAATTGTTTTTGAATTTTCCCAGAAATGAAGACTTTTTTTTCCTTTTTTTTTTTGTCCCAGTCTGCCATGATTTATTCGTAACACATTTGTGCAAAAGCAGGAATAATGGAAAACACATTTCCCGTGCCTTGCATCGGGAACCTTGACGTATGAAGCTGACAGTATTTGTTCAACAGCAGCAGATTGTAACTACGGCCTGGGGAAAATAAAAAAAAGAACATCGTGCTCTTGCACAATCTATCACAGAGCTTTTACAGTAGTTAGCTTAGAAAGGCTCAGCATCTATGAGAAATCCTCAAAAACGCAGTAGACACAAAAGCCAAGTTAACGTTAATGGTGGTACTTTACCTTCTGCTTTTCTACAGGGTGTGGTGTTTCGCCCGAATCGAATAGTAGGAGACAAATCTTTTTTTTTTAGCTTTTTTTTTTTTTCTTCTTCTTCTTCTTTTTCACTGCCGCTTCTTCTGTTAAAGATTTGTGTGCCAGATTCAGGCTCCAGGGCTTCGGGGTCAGCATGCTGCTTCTGTTGGACCTCGTTACTTCTTTGCTATTTTTCTCAGTCGCAGTACCTACACTGCCCTACCGTAACAAAATGTGCTGTTCTTTTCTTATTTTTTGAAAATATCTACAGATGTTATGCAAGGTTTTCCTATTTGCAGGATGTATGTGCCGCATCATGGCATTAGCTCCTGTTTCCTCTGGTTTTCACTCATGGCACATCTTTCCTCTGCAGCGCATTGTCTGTCACCCATATTGAACTCTTCCTTCCTGTTGTTGTGTTTTTTTTCTCTCAGATGAGCTGTTACTCCTGTCTTTGCTTACTACAAATAATAGAATAATAATAATAAATAATAGATCTTTGATTACTAAAACCTAACTGGTTTTACATCTTACTAATTTGCATAATCTTCTTTTTCCCACTTAGGTTTAAACTGTTTTCTTGGGGGGGAGTTTCTACCAGCAAGGTCTATTCTCTTTGTGTTACTGTGGGGAGAATAATCATTGAAGCTCTCAGTGTTTTCTCAAGTGAATTTATTTCTGAAAGGGCCAGTTGACATGAAATGAAACAGACCAGTTGTCAGGACAACCCAAACGATACACACATACAAAGAAATCAAAAATAATTGAATAAATTAGCCAACTTATTAAGTTATGTTATTTGTGATAATGGGATGCAAACTCCAGAATTATTCACTCAAGTGTTGAAGTTCTTTCCATTGGATTCTTTTGGCGATCGACTTGAGCAGCTTTGTTTTCTTTAGCTGAAACCATTTAAAACTGTATTTGGCTCTGCGGTAGGACTCATTATCTAGCTGAAAAAATCCACTGTTGTTTTATCTTCACATTCTAATGGAGAACATTTAAGTTAAATTTCTAAATTCATTCTTTCTTTAATTATATGAAAGCCTGCAATGCCAGAACTATGTGTGAAAAATGGAGATGTTATAATAGTCCCACCTCCAAACTTTACTGTTGTTTTTTTGGGGTGATGTGCAGCTATGTTCCTGCTCTAGTTATGGTCCATGACAGATGTATCGAGAAGGTTTAGCTTCGGTCTAATTCTCAAAAATATTTGGAGAATTAAGTTCTCTAAATATTTTGTAGCAAGCTTCAACATACTTTTTCTTCCACAGTGGAGTCTTGTGCAGTGAGTTTATGTAGAGGTCATTATAGTTAAATACAAAGCTTATAGTTTTTATGGAAAACTGTTAACTGCTGAGCCCAGGTTTTCATGAAGCTCTCTGCCATAAGCAGCTCTCTTTACCGCTTTATTGCTATTCTAATTATTCTTTTTGACTGTCAGAAATTTCACAAGGAAAAGCCGGTTGCTGCTGGTTAATGTTTTTTTCTTTTTCACTTCTAGATTATGACCTAACATTTAGAAATTTAGAATTATGCCTGCAACTTCTATCATTTGTATTTTTTCCATAAAACAATGTTCTGATATTCTTTTCTGTTAGCTGTTATTGTATGTTTCTTTTGAGAAACTTTGATAATAAGAAGCATGTTTTTGGCATCCATTTAGATCTGAATCAGCTTACATTAGTTTCAATTTATAAGATGCAATAATTCTTTCAGCCCCAGATTTCAGCTATTTTATTTGCTCTCACTAAGCAAATAAAATCTTTGCAGCTCATTTTTTTTCGGTTGTTTTTCATCTTTCCCCCCCACTTCATTACAGATATTTTCTGAAATGTTTATTGTGGTTTATGTTTATTTATTGATTTCCTGGGTTGCCACCAACATTTGGTGTGAGTCTCACTGTGCCCATTAGAAATATATTTACTGAGATGGTCAATTATTATTTTCCCCGCTGTATTTGCCTTGCCTTAGCGTCTCACTGCTTCCAACAAGCCAAACCTGTCAACTTTTCCGCGGCGTTGTCATTGTGCTTTCCCAGCTTCTTGTTCTTGGCTGATTTTCAGGTCATACAAAAGGGCTGGCTCACCATCAGCAACATTGGCATCATGAAAGGTGGAGCCAAGGAGTTTTGGTTCATCCTCTCAACAGAGAGCCTGTCCTGGTACAAAGATGGAGAGGTGAGGCCCCAGATGTTCACATTTTTTTATTTTTATGTTCATTAAACAAGAAAATCAGCAGTCCAGTCAGTTCACCCAAAGTTTATTAACACACATCACAGCTTGGAGATTGCTGAAGTGGTTAAAGCACAGGGAATTAGACAGAGTGACGAGCTATTACTTTTGTGATCGCAGCTTGGTAGATTTGGTCAAGCCGTTCTGATGTCAGTGGGGCTGCCATCTGTCTGCCTGTCTGTGCCTGCTGTACAGGAGCAGAAGGTCTGCACAGCAAGTGTAGACAGGCAGACACACCACAACAGTCTCATCCGGTCACTCCTGATGACACTGGGAGAAGGGACAGCCTGACTATTGGGATGTGGATCAGAAAAGATGGAAAAAGGCATAGCAGCAAAGAGTCCAATCAACACCCTAAAACTTAGGAAAAATAATAGTAATGCTAATAAAATTTTACTTCACTCCTAATCAAATTTCAAATAACGTGATTTGTTTGAACATTTACCAAGCAAATGCTCAACAAACTTTTTGCATATATATACTGTGGCTGAATAGTTTGAAGACCATGTTAAATAGATATTAAGGTCTCTTTAGAAACGTTATGACCGCATTACTTGCAGAAACGAAAGAGCATCTTGAAGCTTTTTTTTCTCTGACTGGCTAACCTTTGCTCTCCTCTCCTGCCACCTGGACCTGCAATTGACCCCCACCATTTCACCCATTCATTCCTCCGACACCCCCCACTTCCCCGTCTTCCTCCCAGTTCCCCCCGCCCCCACCCCTCTCGCTCGTTCCCCCTTTACTCCTCCTTTTCTTCCTCTTCTGGGAGTTCAGGCATTTGGAGCGGCTCACTTTGACACAGCTGGAGCTGCCCCAAGCCAAACTAAGACACACACTAACACTGAGCGGCCAGAGTTGTATACACAGCATACAGAGCACATGTTGGCTCTGATGTAAACAAAGTGGCATGCAAATAGCAGAGAAAAATATACACTCACTCAGACATACACACGGTCACTTTTCAGATAAACAGTGGATTGCTTGAACGCAACGTTCCAGATGCAGCCCCAGGCATACACGTTGTACACACACTGTGTGTGTTAGAGAGGCCTCTGCTGGTATGACCTTACTAAGCACTTACTTACTCATAGAACATCGACGAGGAATTATATAAATACGAGCGCCCTTTGGTCACATCAAAACAACAATGTCTTGCTGCTTGCTACCATCTGCATCTAAGTTGCATCAATGGATTTTGGCACTGCCGGACAAGTTCTTGGTCAACGCTCACATCCCCTCCCCGTTTTGAGGTTTATCAGCTGTTTGTGTTTGGAAGGCCTGATTACATTCTCAGTCACGCGTGTTGTCAGGTCAGATCCGTGGTCTTTGTGTGAGCACCCGCGCGTAGTCGCGCACGTACCGAGAGTTGCACAAATCAAAACTTCTGCTTCTTCTCTCGCTCGGTTCCCGCCTTCGTAACTCCCCCGCCCACGCACTACCTCCACAGACATTTCTCTTTTCTTTGACTGCTGCCTTCTTTTATTTTCTCTTTTCTTGGGCCTCCGTCGCCTTTTACTCCTCCTTTACTCTGCCTCTCTCAGTCTGGCTCACCACCTCCCCAAGCCCCCCCCCACCCCCCCCTCTCCTCCTCCCCACCTCTGTGGTTGGCAGTCTCTCTGGGACTGTGCACATTCCTGGCTGGAAAATCTGAAGCTTTGTCCAAACACCAGCGTCCAAGATCTGCCCAGAGAAATCCCACATGGCTGAACCTATGCTGCAGACCTCCCCTTTGTGACTCTCCCCAGCCCCTCCAACTCAGTCCCACCTTTTCTTTTCTCAACTTCTCCACAGCACATACACCATCTTCCATCTCTCCCACCATCCTTGTGTGGATACAGCTAATTACAAGTATCCACACTTTTACAAAAACTGCAGCTGTGCATTGCATCTGCTTTCTATGCATTTGTACCCCGCCTTGACCTCATACCGAGGGCCTAGAATAAGTTCAGAGTTTAAACTGAGTAGCACACTGAGCAGACACACATTCCTGCACCCATTTCACTGCCAGGGCTCCACCAGGCATCCTGAAGAAAAACAGACGGCTCGTGCCTATATACACTCCATCTCGATGCTACTACTCTGTGTGTGTGAGAGAGAGGCCTGTTCCACATCACAAATCCATTAGTTTCAAGAAAAAGGAGTGGACGACTTCAAACACCACAGCTTGGATGGACAGTGCTTCGCAAACCGCCCCGATACCACAGAAGACGACTTCCACACACATATGCTCCAACGTACGGTACATTCCTGCAAATAAAAACTGTGATTAAGAGCTGTTGTGTTGCAATTCAGATCCACACACAGAAACTCAAACAAAAAGCTAAAAAAGAAAAAAAAAAAAAAACCCAAAAGGTTGCTGTACAGTCTTAATGCAAGAAGTTTACATTTAATACTAAGGGATTATCACAGTGGTAGTCACTTTAAGTCATGCATTCTCTTCCTTTAGCTTGTACTCTCTGACTTAGATATTCCTTCACTTTTACAGACCACAGCTGAAAGATCTACAAAATCAATATCACTTGTCTTGACATTGAATTGATTTCTATGTAATAAAAATTAGAACTGAACCGACTCTTGAAAGCATTTGCACATCTTGAACAACACGACAATGCTAGACCGACAATGCTAGAGCATTCCGACTCAGGCAACTGAGTCTTTGCTCAGCTGCCTGAGCAAAGACTACGTGCTAGTTGTCATGTCCTTGCAAGCAGATGCTGCTGATGTCTTGGCTGTTGATGCTCTTCCATGCACAGTCTAACCAATGTGCAGACTACTGTACACCAGAAAGATCCTGAACAGGTAGTCTGAACACTGGGATGACGGAGCAGGACCCCTTTTCTCGTTTTCTCTTCCCTCTCTCCGGCCTCGCCCCTTCCATCAGTGGTCATTTGCTAGCTCTCCCTCCAGAAGCCAGAGGAAGAGTTGGCAAAAAAGTTTCCTCTATAATTCAGCTGCTTTTCCCGCTATCCGGTCTGGACGCCAGGTCAAGGGAGCAAGAGGTCTTCATGTGCATCGGACATCCACTCCAATGGATGCCTGTCCGGCACGGGTGTTAGCGCATTTCAGGCCGGCTGTCCGCAGGACTGCGTCCCAGTTTAGTATCCAGTCTTGACGTGGCACATTCGCTCATTCAGCCAGAGATCTGCCTGTTCACTCTGGGAAGGCATAAGGAAATAAGGGGAGTGAGAGAAGGAGAGAGAGTTAGGGAGGAACTTAGCAGCCATATATGGGTTGATGGAACCCATGGGGAATCAACTTTGCTGTGGTCTGGATTTTTTCGCCATTTCTTCTTCACTGCCTCCTCTGCTTTCCATGTTCCTCAAAGTTTCCTTGTCTACTTTTGTAAAATTCACTTCCCTCTATCCCTCTTGTCATCCCCTATCCGTCCTCCTCCTCTCTTTTTACATCTATACTTTCTACTTCTACCCCATCAGAGCACCCTATACTCACTCCATTCCCCTCCCCTCTTTCTAAAGCGATCCCAGATGTTGCTGTACTAGCGCCAATCGCGTTCTGTCATTTTTTTTTCAATGTCTGTTACAGGAAGTGGGCCTCTTTTGGAAAAAAAAAAAGGGGAGAAAAGGAAGAAAGTCATAGGGTTCAGGGGAGCACTGAGAGAGGGAAGACCCAAATGTAGTGTCAAATCTCAGTACGCATATTTGCACATCTTTACTCACAGAGCATCCAGGGCAATTAGAAGATCCTCTCAGAACCCAACTTTCTATGGATGTCATTATTGTTTTACAACATCCATGGCTGTTCCTATGACTAGTCTTTCTGGAAGGCCTCTTCTCCAAGGTTAGTCAGAGGGGCTGGGGAAGAATGAGGGGGAAGGGCTGCGTTTCAGGAGAAATGTTGTGTTAGAGCTTTAGTCCTGAGTAATGACTTTCACATGTGAGCCCGGCATCTTTCTTGCTTTTTTTTTTTTTTTTATTCTGCCCTCCCCTCCTCACTTCGACATCATACCCTGCCTCCATACCGTCTGGTTCTCCTCACACCGGCTTCTCAACTCCTTCAGCTGTTTTCTGCCATTCAAGAGTCTCAGTGTAGAAACTTTTAGACATCTCTTTGGTTCTTTTCTGTGGCGTATCTGTTGTCTCTCTTTAATCTGTGTGTGAGTAACTGGGTAGCAGAAGAAGAATGATCTCAAAAACCGTGCCTTGAACTGTATGCTTACCTCTTTTTGTCGTGTTAAAAAGATGATGTTGAATTTAGTTTATTGAGAAATTATGGGATGGTTCATCACAAAGTAGTGTGGAAGGAAAATTATACATGGATATCAAACGGTTTTACTAATAGAAATCTGAAAAGGCGTGGCACCCATTTGCTTTCAGTTTCCCAAAAAGTCAATACTTGGTCAAACCACGTGAAATTATAGCTTCAGGGTTTTTGCTGTATGTCTCAGCCAGTTTTGAACATCTCAATACTTTTTTTGGTCCTTTTTCAGCATGTGCATCTGTGAATGTCAGTTTTCAAGTCTTGCCACAGATTCCCAATTATATACGGGCCCAGAGTCTGACTATACAGTTCTACTACATGATTATGCTCTGATCTGAACCAGCACTGATTGTACAGAGCATCCGGAAAGTTTTTTTGACGCTGCTTCACTTTTTCCACATTGTTACAACCTTATTCCAAATAATTCATCTCTCTCCTCAAAATTGTACACAAAATACTTAATTATGGCCATGTGGAAAACATTTGGGAAAACATTTGTCAATGTCTTTTGCAAATCCATCCATCCATCCATTCATCCATCCATCCATCCATCCATCCATCCATCCATCCATCCATCCATCCATCCATCCATCCATCCATCCATTCATCCATCCATCCATCCATCCGAGGAAGGATACAGGAAAAATCCTGCTGCTTTGAAGGTCCCAATGAGCTCAGTGGCCATCATTGGTTAATAAAAGGACCTTGGAACCTCCAGGACTCTTCCTAGAGCTGGTCGGCAACCTGAACTGAGCAATCTGGGGAGAAGGGCCTTAGTGAGGGAGGCGACCAAGAACCTGATGGTCACTCTGTCAGAGCTCCAGTGTTCCCAAATGGAGGGAGAAGAGCCTCCCAGAAGGATAACCACCTGCAGCAATCCACCAGTCGGGCCTGTATGGTAGAGGGTTCAGACGAAAGACACTTCTTAATAAAGGACACATGGCAGCAATGCTGGAGTTTGCCAAAAGGCACCTGAAGGACTCAGGATCGGGAGAAAAAAGATTCCCTGGTCTGATGAGGCAAAGATTGAACTTTGGTGTGAATGCTAGGCACATCATGTTTGACAAAAACCAAGCACGACTCATCCCCAGGTCAATACCATCCCCACAGTGAAGCATGGTGATGGCAGGATCATGCTATGGTCATGTTTTTCAGCTGCAGGAACTGTCAGACTAGTCTTGACCTCAGACTTGGGGTTCATTTCTTAAGAACGGCCCAAACTCATGGCCGAGATCTCAAAGGAATCATTTCAAAATTACTCACCTGGAGTGGCCAAACCAGAGTCCAGACTTGAATCTGAATCTGAATCTGAATGTCTTTGGAGAGAAATGTCTGCATAGACATCTCCATCCAACCTGATGGAGTGTGTGAAGTACTGCAAAGAAAAAAGCTACTTACAGATAGATGAGCTAAGCTTGCGGCATCAGTTTCAAAAAGACTTCGAGCTGTAAATGCCTCCAAAAGCAGATCAACAAAGTATTAAGCAACAGCAGTGAATAATCTGCATAAATGGGATTTAATGGTTTTCTAATTAGGTTCATATTAGCAAAAAATGTAAACTTTTTTTCCCCATTTCCATAATGAGATATTTGTGTATAGAATTTTTAGGAAAGGCATTAATTTAGCTCAATTTGGAACAAGGCTGTGACGAGGCAAAATGTAGAAAAACCTTTTCCAACCTCAAATAGATTATCTTATAGAATTGTCATGTATGTAGAAACTCACAGTTCCTCAGTACATTTTTACAAGCTTTGTTTTTTTTTTTTATAGTCCAACCCTACTTCAAATTAACTATAATTCTGACTTTCCCGGAGTGGTCCTTGGTCTTCACGATGTTCACTAATATTCTTTCACAATCTCCTGAGCCCTTCATTGAACATGATGTTGGCACATCAACGTAAAAGGCGCTCATTATAAACGCATGCTCAGCTTTTCATATTTGTATTCGGAAAATAACTTTGGAAACCTAAACCTAAAGTGTAATTTCTCTGATTTACAGTTTAATACAACTTGGTGTTGGTCCATTGCATAAAAAACCCCCAATGAAATCTGTTAAAGTTTGTGGTTCCAACAATGTGAAATAGCTCTGTGAAAGTACTGTATAATTGAGAGGCTCTATTAATACAGTAGTCAACAAGTCCTCCTCCCCTCTCCTTGCCCTCCTGTCTCCTGGCCCTTCTCTCTGTAACGCAGAGAGCGGGATGTATTTAGTACCAGACAACTTTTTATCTTTAGCCCCAAAATGAACCTGCTTCAGCCTCTGTTGTCTCTTGCTATCAACACTAATGTTGCCTTTTTTTTTTTTTTTTGTGATGTCATATTTTACTCTGCGTGCCTCTGTCAAATTTTATCTTTCCACGCTCTCTTTTCCAGGAGAAGGAGAAGAAGTACATGCTTCCTCTGGACAACCTAAAGCTCAGAGATGTGGAAAAGGGCTTCATGTCCAGCAAATTTGTTTTTGCTATCTTCAACACAGAGTTAAGGTTTGTGTGCGTGCACATGTGTGCGTGTGCGCGTGTGTGTGTGTGTGTGTGTGTGTGTGTGTGTGTGTGTGTGTCTGTGTTTGTTTGGTGAGTCAGCGTCTGAGTCAGAAATGGGAGTGCTGCTCATGTCACCTGTGTGTTCGGTTGTGGGATTTTTATGGGGTGGACAGCGTCAGGCGAGGAGAAGGAGGAGATGTTGGATTGGTAATTTGCCCTCGCACTAACCCTGTTTCATTCAGCTTCACCACTTTAAGCAAAAGCATTTGCATTTGGGTGCTGGAGTATGTCCCAGGCCGTTAAGGGGAAGATTTTATGAGTGTGAAAAAGGGAGAAAAAAGTGAAAGCAGTTGAGAAATGAGAACAACAGTGTTTAGGAGCTGGAGCTGACCCAAAGCCTGGCTGATTATACAAAAGCATATGGGCTTTGTCTATAATTCTGTTCGGTGCTGCGATTCGGACGCAAAAAAAAACAAAAAAAACCCCCCAAAGTTTGAAGGTGGCCGCAGGCGTTTGTGCGTTTGTGTACGCGTCTTCGCAAAGAATGCGCCTGTGGACCGCAGCATACCGACGGCAGGCTCATTAAGCAGCTAATCAAAGCCAGAGAGCTTGGATCAGAGATGAGGCTGCTCATGTTTGGAAAGAATTGCTCGACTCACCACAAAAAGGATAGGGGGGGGAGAAGAATTGGAAGAGCAGAGAGAAGAAAGAAGGCAGGAGAGAGAGTACCAGAGCCATCAGCCAGGAATGTGTCAGAGTCTGTCCTGTGCCCCCCCCCCCCCTTCACACACACACATGCGCGTGCACGCACGCACACACACACACACTCCCCACCTCTTTCTGAGACCTCATTCTCTCTGTTTCTCTTTCTGTGTTTGTGTATGTGGAGGGGGTCCCTACATGACAGTAATCAAAAACCTCAGGAAACTTTAAATCTGAGGCGGTTGTGGCTCTGCAAAAATTCCCAAAGTGAGTGAGTGAAAAATAAAAAAAAAATTTTTTTTTTAAAAACCTCCCAATGCTTATGAGCAGAGCAGAGGCTAGTAAAGAAAACAAGAGCGAAATCACAATGTACGTGATAAATCAGAGAAGAGAACATTTATAGCGTGTGTGCGGATGTTAGTGTCTTTCTTGTAGCGTAGTAGCGGTCCAGTATAGTCATGGTTGGCCTAACTCTCTTTCTGTTAGACCACCACACCCTCACATATTAGCCTCACCCATCATAGGCCAGTTATAAGCCTACAAACTGAAAGACCATTTCCTGATCTTTCTATATAACGCTCTCTCTTTTTTTTTTGCACAGCTTTCCCAGTTTCTCGTCTTTATTCCTGCTGTTTTTTTTATACAAACGTTTCGCATTTTTGAGGTTCAATGCTGCATGTTCCGAATGTGAGAGAGGAACAACAAAACAACTGGGCGATTAAAGAAAAATGTTTAACAGATGGGCCGTGGCCCACTCCGCGGCCTGAAGTTGTGTCTTACTTTGCCGTGCTGGCTCCACAGCCGCTGCACGGAGACGACAATGCCGACTAAAGTGGGTGTGATATTTAAGACCAGCGGCTAAGGGAAAGATGAGCTTTAAAAGTGGGAAGGTGCATGATGGAAATAACAGCAAAAGGCTTTCAAGCAAATTTATGGGGGCTGAAATTCAGAAATCGTCTTTCTCTGTAAGTGCGGGACTGTTCTTGAACGTCTGCATTAGGGGCTGTTGCTGGTATCAGGGTATTCCAAGGATTTAATGCATTTAAGAAACACAAAACCTTTACAAGATACCATTCCCACGGTTTTGAAGTTCTTGTAATGAGACGCCACAGAAAGAATGAGTGAGTGAGTGGGTGAGTGAGTGAGTGAGTTAGTGCGGTTTTTCCCAACTTACAGGAAAGCACTGCCGATCAGCTGGCAAGAAAGAAGACTCCCACATTTTGCCCTTTCTTACAAGAAAAAAAATCATTCCTGGTATGCAAACTAAAAGAGCCCCACCTATTGCTCCTATTATCTACAATCCTTCATTTATGTAACTATCTAGTATTTGCAGTTTTCTTGCTTATATTTGACTTTACTCATTTTTTAAAATGTATTTACAACATGCAAAATTACTTTTTGTTTTGTGGGGTATTTTTTACACTTGTAAATCTCCTCAAACCTAAAACTAATCCCTTCTTTTCTTTGGCTAACATTTATTTTTATGGGAGTCTGGTCTCCATGGGAAAATCGAGAAAAATGCCGCAAAAACGGATCGCATGGTGAATGCATCACAAAATCAAAAATGCGAGACTTTAAGTAATTTTCAAGTGTTTGGTACCCATCGTAATTTTTAGTTCGTAGGATACGAGTGCTGTGTCTGTAAGGCAGCTGACTGCAGGCTGTGTACCCAAGAGATGGCCCATCCTCGCATCCAGCTACCCTCAGTTCATCATACTCGCACTACCTTACAGAGAGTAAAACCATTAGAATTTTCTGCATAATAAGCACTTTAAAATCACATTTAATTTTGGGGGATGCTTCTTCAATATTTTTTCTGTAGTCTATGACTCAAAATCAGATTAACATATAATGTGTTATCATCACTGTAACAATCAAATTATGCTATTCTGGCCCCAGTAGGAACAATTCCTGCATCCTGACACAACCAGTTTGCGTAAAATGTTTTTTTCTCTGTCTTCTCCTGCGTCTTTACACTTGATTTGACCGTAGCCCGCGCTTCATGTAAATCTGCTGAATACACCGCAGCCATAGAAATGTTTTCTGCTTCTTTTTTTTATTTATTTATTTATTTATTTATTATTATTTTTATTTTTTACAAGAAGCTGTTATCCCTCTGCAGTTCCCATATTAAAGCTGACCCAGCTTGGGTTTACACAGAACAATCATGCCGAGGTAATCGCTACTGTGTCTCCAGTCATTCAGAGGGAACGCGGGGGAGGCCACTCCGACTTTCACGAGTCTTCACGCCGTAAATGGGATTGGTCGTAAACATCGTTTGGTATTTTGTTCAACTGATATGTTTCTAATGACTCAATAATAGTTTTCCCTTACCTTTTTGATCCAAACTGAGTCCAGTGGCTGAAATCTCGAAAACTTATTAGCATAGAGAGCAATATTTACAACACAATTTAGGGTATAGATGTTCTGGTGACGTTTACTGTCAAATACACCTCAATCAATAGGAATGTGTCCTCCAGTGAAGGTTGCTGCCACGGTAAAACTACATTTTTGTATTTACCTCCCTGGTCAATGCAAAGTAGAGCCACACTTTCCTGCAATCTCAGCTACAAGTCTTTAGGGGAATGTCTCTTACAACATTGCAAATCTAGATGTCGCCCATTCTCCCTTAAAAATACATGAATCTCAGTCAGAGTGGAGAGAGAGCATTTGGAAGCACGAATTACATTTTTCAAAGATTCTTAATTGGATTTAAGCCCAAGTTTTGACTGGGCCATTTTAACACATCGATATGCTTTGATCGAAGACATTCAGTTGAAGCTTTGGCTGAATGTTCAGGTTCCGTCCTGCTGGAAGATGAACCTCTGACTCAGCATCAAGTCTTACGGAGTCTGCTTCTCTCTCTCTCTCTCTCTCTCTCTCTCTCTGTCTCTGTCTGTCTCTCTCCCGGACTTTCCTCCATCCATTTCCCAATCAAATCTGACCAACTTCTCTGTCTCAGCTGAAGAATGATCCCCCACATCACGAGGCTGCCACCTCCATGTTTTGCAACGGAGGTGACACGATTAATGTCATGTGCAGCAATGATCAAAGTGTGCCCATGATGTTTTGCTTGGTGGCCCAAAAGCTAAATATTCAGCACCTTCTTCCACATGTTTGCTGTGTCCCCAGTATGGCTTGTGGAAAACTCAAAAAAAAAAAAAAAGAAAAGTGAAGGCTTTATTTTTTTCTCCTTCTACTCCACAAATTTGCTTTGCATTTTGTTGGCTAATCACATAAAATCCCATAAAATGAAATATACGACAGTGTGTGGTTGTAACCTGACCAGGTGTAAACAAAAAATGAAAGGTATAAATGATCTTCTACCAGCCAGTGTTTACATTTTTTAGGGATTTTGAAATATCTGTCTGTGTGTGTGTGTGTGTGTGTGGGTGGGTGTGTGTGTGTGTGTGTGTGTTTTTTCCACCTCCACTTCTAACATTATTATAATGAATTGCAGAAACGTGTACAAGGACTACAAATGCTTGGAGTTGGCCTGTAACTCTCAGGAGGAGCTGGACAGCTGGAAGGCATCTCTGCTGCGGGCCGGAGTCTACCCCGAGAGAGACGCCGTCAGTACTTTAACCCCCGATTCAGCCTAAATAAATCATAGCCTGACCTTTGACGCACCGGGGCACCACCTGCATGCACCGTACCTTTGTGTCCCATGCACCTCATTGCCTTTGCTAACCTTAAACCCGAGGAACAACCCTGCAGCCCTCTCTCTCCATGCTCCCCCTTTACTCCCCCCCACTTTGCCAAAGTGAAAAAGTGAGCCCTCCACCCCTTCCATCCCGCTCTGTCGTTGGCTCTTTAGCCCGCATTCTTGGTCAGTGATGTCACTGCAACATGTGTGTGTGTGAGAGAGAGAGAGAGAGCGTGTGTGTTCTAGTCTGTTTCAAATCAGCAGCTCTCCAACCCTTACCAGTTCAACTTTTTTTTTTTTCTTCCTCTCCCCCTCCTCTCTCCCTCCATCTTTTTTTGTTCGCCCCATTCTTGTCTCTTGTTCTTTTTCTGTCAATTGTGTTTCTTCTTTACTCCCTGCATGACACAATATTGCACCGCGTACACATTGATGAGTAACTTTACCCCCCGCACTACTTCATGCCGTGCTATATATTGTGAGTATGTCAGGTGTACTGAATTGTTTCCTGTGTCACGCAGGCAGATGAGCAGGAAAACGGAGGTCAGAACTTCACAGATCCTCAGCTGGAGAGGCAGGTGGAGACCATCCGTAACCTGGTTGACTCCTACATGAGCATCATCTATAAGACCGTGAGGGATCTGATGCCAAAGACCATAATGCACCTCATGATCAATAGCGTAAGCTCTTTAGACCACACCGTTGGATCGTTTTGTCATTTGTGCTTTCCGCCGTATGGTCTGTAGCACGTGAAATTTTAAAAGTCGAAGCCAGATTGCTTTGCTCCGCGGTTGAGGCCCGTCACGCCACTGTTCGGTCCCTTCGTGCAGGTGAAGGAGTTCATTAGCTCCGAGCTCCTGGCTCAGCTCTACGCGCTGGGGGAATGCTCGGCTCTGATGGATGAGTCACCGGAGCAGAAGCAACACCGCGAGGAAGTGCTCCGTAAACACTCCGCCCTGAAAGAGGCGCTCACCGTCATCGGAGAGATCTCCACCTCTACCTTTACCACCCCGCTTCCTCCACCTGTAGACTCCTCCTGGATACAGCACCAAAGGTACGAATCTGATGCGCTGGAGGATCTTGAAGCTACTGAAATGTCAGGTTTTTATGATGTAAAAAAATTAAAAAAGAAACATTGACAACCTATTGTAGACTTTCTTCCTCATAAATCCAAAGGACAAAGCACCTTCTTCGAGAAAGAAAAACGCAAAGTTGCAATAATCTTGCGTATAAGTGAACACTCTGAAGCGGACACTTTTTCAAAGCAGGTTTTGATTTCTGGATCCAGTTAGAGTGAATCCGATGAGCCAGAAATAAATTTTAGCGTTCCACGTGGAAATTTCATGCCATTTGCATCTAACGTGAGTCTTTAAAGGGATTTCATTGTATTATGGTATCAATCAGGACAAGGGTAAAACAAAATTGACCGCATCACATGTAGACAATGGCACTGGGAAGCAACCGGTAATAAATGACAGACCATACTGAGAAAAAAAAAAAAAGGCATTTCAGAAAATGAGAGAAACTGACCAGAGAGACTGACACGACGGAGGAAAGGCCTGCAGAAACTTCTTAACAAGTACTGGTTGTGTTGTACATGTGACAACAATCTCCTGCACTCCATGTTTCTGGACAAGACGCCGTTCTTTTCTTCCAAAGTGACCGAAACAAAGCTGAACTTTTTCGCCACAGTTCTATAAAGTACATTTGGCTGGAATAGTTAAGAATCCAGCAGAATCTTGAATCTTCACCAGATTCAAGATTCTGCTTGGTCTCACAACCAGACCAAGCACACATCCAAAAAAGAAAAGAATGACTTCATTCGATGAAAATTTAAAAGGTTTGAAAACTGTCTAGCCAAAATCCAGAGCTAATTTCTCTGGTAAATTTGTAGGGTTACCCAAAGAGTGTTGTGGACGAGAGAAGTTCCTACAATCCGATGGACTTGGACACAACTTGGTGTCAAGACAGAAGCATGAATACTGATACTGAATCAAAAGTGGTTTTTATCAAAGGCTTACTGCCGATTGTTTGTTTTTTGTTTTTTTTTTGCCCATCATAAGAGACGTAATTCCATTTGGGGGGAAAAAAAAGTTTGAGAAAGTTTATCATAGTTTTGATTTTTACATCACAAAAGCCTGGAATGTCAGCAGAATGTCATGGACACAGGAAATAAGGGGATGAAAGTTAATTTATTTGCAGTTCTCTTCTCCCTCCAGCTCGACACAACCCAAAAACTCGGCGACCGCTGGCAGGCCGGTGATCCGGGGCCACGCTCCGCTTGCTCCTCGTGTAAATCTCTCCGGACCCAACTCTTCCTCTGACGGTCTCCAGCAGCTCACCGGTCAACACAACCGCGTCACAACCAGCGTGCCAAGGTGACTTCGAAACAGAGAAACCCTAACCCCCAAACGCGACACTTTGTGTCACGCTGACCCGAAGGTCTCGAAAGATCTGGATATTTAGGCTCGCACTCTACGCAAGTACACAATCACCAGCTACTCTGCAGAAGCACAGGGCAGAGACTTGATATTTGAGCTGGGTGGGGGTCTGCTGGAAAATGTGTTTCTCATATCCCCCCTCTTTCCCAACAGCGATGGTAGACAGGACTTTTCTTCTCGCAGCTTTCTACCAGAGCCAGAAACAACAGGCTGAGTTCTTTGTCAAGTTTTCATCTTTACATCAGTCATTCATCTCCCCCCCCCCATTTTCCCCCTTTTCCTCAAGCATGCATTTGTTTTATGGCCGTTCAGAGTTTCCCCTCATGCAGTAACAATTATTTTTCCGTTTCTCCATATGCCGTTTTCTGGTGCTTTTTCTTCATTTCTTCTCACTGGTTCCTCCCCTGCTTTTGGCGTGGCTCTTCTTTTTCGCTCTGCCTCATTTCCTCTGTGCTCTCCAATGGTTCCTGAGGTGCTTTCGTGCACTCAGTCTTTCTTTCACTGCTTCTTGCAACCATAATAACCTCTCTTTAGGATTCTCTACTCGTTGCAGTGCTTCTGGAATTATGAGCTAATAGAAATAAGTCTTGCAAAAGTGTTCATAGCCTTTGAACTGTTTTGCGTTTTGCCTGCAACGAACGTTTGAAGCCTTCGGAAGGAAAATAGGCCTGCTTGCTTTTTAAAAGTGGTTTCAAAGTAAAAGTGACTGAGCACAAAATGGACGACAAGCTTTTCAGATTTTATTTGAACAAAAATTTTGAAAACGTGTATCCTTTTCCGACCAATTAGGTTTATTTCATGTTGGTCTTTCGCAAGATTTGAGGTTAAAATGTGAGACAATCTGGAAAACGTTCACTTCGCCATGCCCTGCATGCAGAGAAAACTGCTCTGGCCAAAGACTGTCCAAATGATCTTCCTCAAATGGTTTCTCTCAAACATGCCCCTCGTTGTCCAACCCTACAGTGATATATTGTGTCTGATCTTCCCTCCAGGAGGCAGCCGCCAGCAATCCCAGGTGTGAAATAGGTCCGTTCCGCAGAGCTGCCTTCCAGCTCTCGTTGACCACTACCAAGAAACGCCCATGACCTGCATGATGTATAATCCGGCTGAAGCACTTTCCTGGGCTTCTCTGCTTCTCCGCTGGGAACTGATGTCTGCAAAATTCACTCTGTTCTGAGCCTGTTTTTGTATATGATGTGTCTGCCCATTAAAAGCTGGAATGTGCGCGGCTGTCTGCTGATTTTTCTCAAGTGCCTCAACTATGTATTATACAAAAAAATATGCTTGAAATTATTCCAGTACAGAATATGTATTGTATTGTTCTCACTTCTATTGTTTGTGAATAAAAATGAGTTTGTTTTCCATATGTTTTGTATGGAGGGGTACAAAAAAAAAAAACACAAAACAAAAAAACACTCACAATCACTGTTAGTTATTTTGTTTTTCAAAATATGTTTACATTGCTGGACATTTTCAGCCATGCATCCTTTAACTGTGTCACCACCAGGAGAGGGCCAGAGGTCCTTCTATGTGGGTTGAAAGTTTGCACTATTAGCAAGTCTGCTGCTGTTTTTGCGCCAACTGCTTAATCTGTGATTACGCTGCAGATGGCACGTCCTCTCAAGAACAGCTTCTTGTCTGCTACTGTGGAGTACAGTCAAGAAAATACCCAGAATATCATTTGCTGTCTCCTTTTTCAGCACCATTAGCCAAACTTCCTGCGACTTGTTAATTTACTTGAAGATGGGTGGACTTTTTTTAAAAGTTAAATACTATGGTATGTTTTCAAGTATCCATATGGTACAGTTAATTTAATACAGGAGCACAGGCCCAATTAACCTACAGGTTCCAGGTGCTATTGAAAATCGTATTTTCCGAATTTGTGTTTCTTGAAAAAGAACATTTTATATATATATATTGTAATTTTTTATTGGCACATTTCTAAGTAATGAAAATATGTTTAACATTGAGTGTGACCTTTTGGGAAAAATAAAACTGTCAATTAACTAACATTCAGCTACAAAAAGAAAAAAAAAAAAACATCCAATGTTTAAAACGATGTTTATGTCATGTTTGCGTGTGTGTGTGTGTGTGTGTGTGTGTGTAGCTTTTCATGTGAGTAGCACAAATTATCCTAGTTTCATAATGTAAAACAGTCTAAATTTTTAATCTTTCCCGCTCGCTCTGATTGGATAGATATTTGAAACCATGGGGAAATTTAGAACGTTCTAAACTACCTTGTTAAGAATGCGGCATTCTCACCATAGCAACAGCATAACAACGCGTAAATTCCGTTATGACTTTTGTTTTTGTCCTAATGACTATTACGACTCCGTTTGAACTATTTCTTTGATGCTCCCCCTTTTTTTGGACTTAGGAACATTTTGTGTTTTACGCGAATAAAACTTTTTGTTCCCCTCTGAATTTCAAAACCGGTGATCTCAAACCCTCCTCCCTCCCCAGCCCCCCGCCCCATTCCGACGCGATTCGCTTGATTTAAGACCGGCTGTTTCCATGACGACCTCTGATTTTTGCCGTTCTCCGAGGACGCCACACTGCCTTAGACGGGTGAATCCGTAGTGAAAGTGCAGTTTCTTCCGCAGTGCTGTTTCGACCATGGCACCGACTCGGTTGCCGGTTTCAAAGCCCCCAGTCACATCCGGAAGCAAGAGCCACAGAACAGAGGTGAAGGTATGACACCTAGCGACCACAGCGCACGACCGGTAGAGCGGCTGCGTTCAAGTTCTTTGTCGAGTTAGCGCAACATGTCATTCATAACTGACAGCTAAAAACATACAAACAAAAAAAAAAACCCCACCAAAATCTTCGCTGTGGCTGTTTTATAACACATTGCCTCTTACAACCGCACTGAAAGGTAAAATGGAAGAAAAAAAAAAAAAAAAACCCACCTTGTCTTGATTTGTAATTTATTTAGACCCACTATCAAAACAATTTTTTTTTAATTATTTAACATTAAACAACAGTAAAAGTCAGCGACATAATGTTTGATCAGCTTACTAAACAAAAGATTGAAATTGGCGATAAAAAGTGACTTTTATGCGAGAGATTTCAATTAGCCGAACAGGTGTTTGTAATCAGCAAAAAAACTGACGTCACTGTCTTTTAAATCAACATGGCTGACTTTCTGCTCATCAGGGACCGAGTGAGCCAGATATAACCTGAGCCTAGCTGAGGACTCCGACGTAAAAACAGAACTCCTGCTTATGTAAATGATGGCTAACGTGAGGAACTTGACCTTTACCTAAAAAAAAAAATAAAAAATAAAAAATAAATAAATACATTTAAATTGCAACATTGACAGTGATTTTTAAAAACATTTCTGCCATTTATGTTACAGAGTGATTAATTATTCACATAAGAAAACGAGGCAAATTGTTCAACTGTGCTTTTTAAAAAAAATAATATTTCAAAACATTTGGAGTTATTTTTTAATGTTCTTTAGCGTCCTATTTTGTCCAGTAGTGTGTGGATAGCATTACTAACTGTAAAAACAAGTTGAGTATTCCCTGCTGAGGGTAGGCCACACCTAAACTCTTAAGACGTATAGAAGGTTGCCAGCATTTCTAAAAACGGGATTTTCTAAAACAAAGAGCTCAAAACATTAATGTTTCTGTTATGAAATAAATTTGGCAAAATGTTGCAAGGTATTTCTTTTTGTTTGAAACGATGAAGGAGCAAAGTGACAGCTCGCTTGATGAAGTCTAGTTCTTTGTAAAGGAGCCGGAATGAACGCCTGCCAGAAAATACAGTTTATTTTTAAACAACTGTTGTGGCTCCTCTGACAACAGATTTGAACACCTCGCTGAACGTTGAAAACAACAACATGGAGTCTTCTCCCCACAGTAACAACTTGCACAGTTTGGACTTTGGTACTTAGTGCAACCTTGAAGCACTGAGCAGGTGTATTCACTTATCAAAAAAAAGAATGGATTTTTCTAGTTTTTGGCAAACTGTTTTTTTTGTTTTGTTTTTTTTTTAAGTGCACCTCTTAAGAAACTGTGGAAATTTCAAAACTGTTTCTAAGTACCACATTTTAAGCAAATAAAGTTACAATCAGGTACATGTCACTGTTAAAACCGAGCTAAAACTTCCACCATAAGTTGCACACGGCACCACCACAGCCCAGATAGAAAAATTATTCTCAGTACATCGTGAGGTTTACCCAACTGAAGTAAAATGACCCAGGTAATCGGAGCCCTTATTCCTATGTACAACAGAAGTCAATAAAAGTCAGAACATTAAAAACTTGGTGCATCGCTTCATATTGTTCAGTAGCTCAGGTCAGCCCAGCACACTGGTTCATACCGTTTATAGAAGAATTGAGGTCAGTGCTTAGAAAAACAGTAGCAGCGTTATCATTAGGAACCATCTGTGGAAAGCACAGTTTGCTGTGGCTGTCCAAACAGACCATTGAGAAAATCTGTCAGAAAAGATGTACAGTACAAACAGGAGTGGTGTAAAATTAGCCAATTGCCAGTTTGGTCATAACTAGCTTAGTTTGAGCTGTTCTTCAGTGGAGGAAGCGGCTGAGGTCCTCGTGAATCTCAGCCTCGTCCCACGGCCCGTGGATGTTGTCCTTGTGCCTTTGCAGCCTGACCAACAGCAGGGGACAGATTAACGTGACACTAACTAAAGCCAGGGATAAGAGCACAGCTCCCCCAAGTGACTGGGATCCCAGACCCCCTACTCCTCCGACACACACTCCCACACACACCCCAGTAAACTGGGAGGGCGCATTCGCCCTTATCCTCTGGAGCAGACAAGGCCACAGGGCGAACACCAGCAGTGCACAGGTGAGCATGGCGAAGGTGTGCAGAGCACCAGGTAACCTCGAGGCCAAGCACACAGAGGCAAACAACGCAGCGTTCAAAGAGAGGCTGCCCGGGGGAGAGGGGTCGGCGTAGGGAAACGACACCAGGTGGGCCAGCAGCATCAGAGCTGACATGGCGTATACAGTGTCCGTGCTAACAGACTCCGTTAATGTTTTGAGAACTGGCGAGAAGCCGAAGGTGAAGGAAAGGAACAGGACGGCGCTCTGTGAATCCGCCAAATGTGTGCGGTGGTCACTGCAGGATTCAGTCTGAGAGGTCAATGCTTGGTAGAGTCCATAACCCAGGAGGGCACATGTGAGACTGGTCCAAAACAAAGTCTCAGGAACAAGGAGACCCTGTGAGAGAAACAAAAGAACAAGATGTCGACCAGTCAGATTTCCTTCAGAACAAAAACAGTATGAAGTTAAAAGCTGTTCTTGAGGTGTACCTGCTCCATGTAGAGCCAGAGGGTGATAAAAATGGCCACACAGGACAGCTGCTGTCCCACAAAGCCTGCTTCCTTCACTACGGCCCAGTAGCGGTACTGCCGGATTCCCTCGTTCCTCCGTAATTCCTCCAGGAACCTCTGGTCCACGTAGTTGTCAGGAAACGGCTGCCGTTCCCACAGCACCTTCCGCCAGGGCACAGACTGACTCGGGGCCCCATCTGGCCCCATTGCCCTCTTTACCAAACAGAAACATGCAGAGAGCAGTACGGTCAAAGCAGCTATTACTTTATTTTTTCCTTTTGCAAAAAGGCAAGTAAAGTGAACAGCTAACTAAATGACAACTAAATTTAATTACTTTAGATGTCTTGGACACTTCTGTGAACAGACATACTTAGTGGTGTTTATTTGTTCTTCACCCATGAAGCTCTTAATCAATGATCCCCAAAACACACTTTGCTAAAATCTGTCATGTTATGTGTATTTTCACCAGTCCTGGGAGAAAGTTTGTGTTTGTACAACATACCCCATGGATGTAGGAGCACCTTTTAAATAGTTTATAAAATTTAATTAGACAAAAAAAAAACAAAACACTAATATCCATATTAGTGGGAGTCGATGAAGGGGTCAGCGCTTCTCGTTTAAACCTCCCTTCATTGACCACTAGGTGTCCTACTTGAGCAATGTTACTGAAGGCTTGAGTAATAAACCATTTTATGAATGAAGTGAGGATCACTTCATGCATGGTGGGGCTAACAGCTACGGTTGGACTCGCAGGCAACTCTTGTCTGCCTGGCAACTGTTTTCGAGTTGGACCCAAGTTCTTTAGAAAATTCTTGAAAATCCTCTTGCTGTAACACAGTTCAAAACGATCAATGAATATATTTTATAATCAAATCTGGCCATTCCAATTTGTCCTGTATGTTTCATGAACGCATACTATGGTATTCATATGTAGTGTTTTGACATGAGGTCATCTAACTGGGCGTGGTCATATAGAACATTTGGGAAATGCAAAAACCATGGAGCATTTTAGTTGGTCACCGAAATCTGTCTTTCAAAGTCCAACAAAAAAATAAAACATAAGTCAGTAAAGAAAAAAAAAATCCAAATTCAAATCGCTCTTAGTCTGAGATAAAGCAATAGGGACAAGAAGAATACAGATAAACACAAGTCTTATAATGTCTTGTATGCCTTCTGGGAGGTCACCAGGGTACATGTACTTGTGTTTGTTTTGGAGAGAGATTTTAGTTTCTTAAAATCACAATATAAAACAAACAGCCAAACTAATAGAAAACCAAACAGACGGCAAGTTGCTGCTTCATAGATGAAAAGAAATCTGTACTTGAAATGAATGCTAACGCCAGTAGCTTTAACGCCAGTGAAGCATCCAGGGATATTTAGCCCAGCAAGCGAATTTAGTTTGAAGTTATTGACAACTTTGGCAGTAATTTAAGAAGTTGTCATTCCTAATCACTGCTACTCCTATTAAAAGAGCCAAGTAAAGGATAAACCTGGGATGTATAATTAGCGTTTTCTGTTTTATTGATGTGAAGCTGATCAGGCTTGATGCACAGGCTCTTCCGGTTTGGTGTGAATGTAAAACTAGCCTTGTTCTACTGAACACGCATTTCGAGATACAGATATATTCAGGGTTGGTTATAATCTTCCTGTAGTTTAATATTATCAAAAGCGTTATCCACATACCTAGGCTGGGTTTATTCGTCGCTATGGGCGCAGATGCTTTCACTTCATCCCCTGCTTGTCCCGGAAGTAAATCAGTCGGTTGGTGCTCACAGCGCCCCCTGCTGTTAGAGGTTGATAAAGTAATGAATCGATTATTTCTGCTCTGTCCAGCTCCAGAAGTTTCATTAATTTATTTGATAAACGAGTTGCTAACTTAATAACTATGCGTTTCTTTGATTATATTTTAAATGATTTGCACAAGAAATGTAGAACATCTATATCTTATATAGTATAGAGTACATGGCAGTTAAGTTTTAATTCACATTTTGCAAATGTGAATTTGTAAAATTCACATTTGCAAATGTCAAATGACACATGATTGTCATTTTGACAGTCATTTTGACAATCATGTGTCAAAATGATTGACACATTTATGTAAATACCGTTAGATTTTTCTTGTATTTGTTCATAAATATGTAAATAAAATTGCATTTCTAATTCTGAATATTTGTCAGCCATTTTCTAATTAATTTTATGTTTTTTTTTTGTTTTTTTTAACAAGATGTCTATAATAAATATACATAGCCCATTCTCCACTGAACTTTTAAGTCGGAATGAACAGATCAGCTCATCCCACAAAAGGTATCCTGATATTTTTCAGCTTACAAGTCTTACAGTTAAGAGGGCTTGTGTCCCACTTTTACTTTTACACATTCTTGTGTTTTATACAGCTTCTCAGAAACGAGATCTATCAGCAGGCGATTTGAGGAACTGCAAACCTCCAGAACAAAGGTAAGTTCCACCAAAATCCCAACCCAATGGATAGAAATCACTTCAACATTTTAAAGGCAGTTAATGCTTGAAACTTCTCCAATGCTTCTTAATTAGGATAATTATACAAATAAGAGTGAATCCAATTAATTGCTAGTAGTTCTAAATGCTCGATGGTACTTAGCAACACCAGTTACTAAGCTTAGGAGACACTTTTTCCCTAAGAGGGGAGTTGGTCAGAGTAGTTTCATTTCATCTTACTAAACTCAGTCAAAGTTTGCAGTTACTGAGATTATCTCTTTTTTGATGATATAAAACATTTAAGTTTGGGGGGAAAAATCCCAAGAATAAATCTATAAGCTTATCTATTCCTGTTCTCCGTATGGTTCACCAAATATTTCTCCACTGCACTTTTACCTTAATCTTAAGTAGTTTTTGATTAAGCCAAGAACAATATCCTTGAACAATTCTTTTTTTTTTTCTTTTGCTATTAGCTCTTCTAAGCTCTTAATTAATTAGATCACATTTACCTAAAATAGATAGTAAAAAGACAATAAATCTCCCACAAAGAGAGATCCAGTGGTGATTGTATGCCAGTTTGAGAACAATTGAAGGTCCTTAGAGTTTCATTTTAGAAAAAAAACACTAAAAAATAAAATACTCCAGACATTTACTGGTTTGCATTCCCATTTCACATGACATATATTTCTTTCAGACGGTGTCACGCTTCAGCAGCGCTTCCAGGACTCCTTCATCCAGATGGTACAAAATAGAGGGTTAAGCATTATGGGTGAAAATGAAAAACATTTCTGACAAGAATCCCAAATATTGTGTTTTGCAAGGATTCGCTGCGGAGAAGGACCGTCTTCTGCTGCACTGAAGAATTGTCTGATCATCTCTTCTCTGCAGCTTCACTCAAAATGAAAAGCAGCTGACCATTAAAGCTTTTCGCTCGACCAGTGAACCAGAAATACTTTATTCTGTGACATCTGAACTACTGACTGATACAGAATCTCTTTAGCAGTCCAGCATTATTAAAACTTCTGACCTCAAGTTTAAAGCGTATTTTTCATGAGATAGCAGAGAAAGTGCTAAAGAGTAATACTTGTTGCCCCTGTTGCTTTTGCTGCTGCACACTACCACCTAGCAGGCAGAAAGAAGCTATAGGACACTGTTCTCATGCTTACTAAAAAGACAAATTTGTTGTTTGGAAATATTAACAATTGTAAAAACAAAACAAAAAAAACTAAGACAGTCAAGGAGTGAAAACTAAGTAACCGTCTATAGCTTCTTTTTCAAAAACAGCATTTTTTGAGCAGTTCACTGCAGGCTGAACGGAGTAGATAGCCTAACTAATTTTTACACCATAATTATTCTATTCTTGAATTGTGATGCTCATGGTGGCAGCATGCTGATGGAGCTCTGCATGTGTAGACATGCAGTGCTTCAGTAACAATTAAAATGTTACATAAATATAGTTTAAAATTAAATCTTCAAAACTGTGGTATTTTTACCGAAGGTGCCCTTAAAAAAAATCTGCCTGTGTAGACACACAAGGAGACACACAGATCAGAAAAGATAGACTTGTTTAATTTATACACATCTACAAGTGCAGGACATTGGTGGAATAAATGCCATGTTCCCTCAACCTGCCTCCACTGCTTCATCAAAATAGTAGAAAATATATGTTTTAAAAGAGTAACAGAGTACTTTATTCCTTCTCAGTAACAAAGAAATACTATTGGAAATTTTTTTAATCTACTATGATTGCAAAAGCATTTTAAATCGATCTGTTATAAGAATACCAGAATCTTAACAAACACGCCCACACAGTGATGAAAGCTGAGCAGATGAACGCTTCGTATAGATTAAAGACAAACAAAAGGGGAACAAGTTACACAGTTAATTTGCATAATATTAACACAGCTAGTAAATGTTTGGTTTTATGCACTTTAAACATAAGGCCCTGAAGTAAAGGCCTGATCTCATGATGTGTCTTTACTCTTATAGCATAAGTTATTTAACAGTGAAGTCAAGTATAAAGAAAACATTTAGGGGAAAAAAAATTTTAAAAATCAGCATAATTTTAACAGAGAAAAGGCAAAAAAAACAAACAAAAAAAAAAACGAATGAAGACCTTTAGTAGGTGTTCTGAGATGGACCTCTGTTCTTTACTGGACCTTCGTCTAACCCACCTCCAAAGTTCCAGTGCCCAAAGTCAATTTGTTAAAAATGTTTTTCAAAGGCAGTGCAATAATCAAGAGTTTTTTTTTTTTTTTTTTTAAGTATAGATTTAGCACAGATAGAAGCATCTAAGAGAATGCTGACGTTGTAGAGGATCATGTTAAACCGAGCAGGTGTGGCATTGACCTTCCAGGTGTCAGTCACACAGAAATAGCCCTCTGTCACTAGATAGACAAGCGGACCCGCCGTCTTCACAGAGTAGGTGGGCTGTAAGCAGACACCCGCCAGCAGCCACGGGCCTTCACAGCAGGACGTGAAGGCCTGTGGACGCCGCGGACCCCCGTCTCATCCGCTCCACGGTCGCTAGGGTTAGCAGCGCAGCCCCACCCCACCTATCCACACACCTGACTGTTCAGCAGCTGTGTGGGAACAAAGCACGGCTAATTTTCAACAGCATTCAGACTTGCTGCCAACTTCACAGACCTCAGAGATGAGTTCAAAACTGACATGTAGATTATTTCTTTTCTCTAGAGTAGTTAAGACATGCCACCTAACTGGTTGTCCCTCCTCTTCCTGTTTGGCAAAAATAAGTTATCCCAGCAGCAACTGACTATTTCAACTACCTTCACTCAGGATTAAAAAAAAAATAGCAAGACAATATTTGCAAATTGGCCACTGGCCTGGTGACGCTCCTGCTCTAGTAGAAAAGTAGTTGCATATCGTAAACTTGTTATGACGTGTCGTGTAAACCACTACAGCAGCTAAGAAGGACCTTAAAACAGTATAAAGCTCTAAAGAGAGAGAAGAACATTTTCCTTGTAAAAAGGTTGTTGAGTGGAGGTCTGGCTAGTCGACACTTGTGATTCATTCCCAAGCTCCAGTGGACAGAAAACCTGAAGCAACAACAGTGGCGAATCAGTCCTGAACCACTGTTGGTTTCTGCAAACATTTGAAAGACAGAATGATGCTGAGGAAAACAAAAACAAACAAACAAACAAACAAAAAAAGCATCCCTAATATAACTGTGTTAACGTGTGTTAGTTTCATGGTTTGTGTCCGTCCAGCTCTAGGTGATGTTATGTGCGAATTTTCCTCTTGTCCTCGAACAACGAGCGGACTAAATAGACCTGGACGGCCGACACCACCATCATCACGACGAGGTTGACCACCGACCAAAAGTTCACTCTGTCAAAGTTGCTCTCCTGGAGGTTCCGGTCGCGAGCCTCGAACGCCCGTAGCAGCGTCTGGATCTGCGAGCTTTTTCCCAGGCGAGACTTCACGTTGTTGATGGTATCCTGGGAGACAGAAGATGGAAAAAAAAAATAATAACATTTATTCATAAAATTTTTGAAGAAAACGAGGGCCACTTTCACAAATACTTTTTAAGAGTGTCATGTGCATTTATGTTTAGCTCCCTTCACTCTGATGCCACCAAATAAAAACCCAGAGGAACCACTTGCTTTCAGATATAACCTAATTAGTGTATAATTAAAGTTGATAAAGTTGTGTGCACTTTAATCTCAGCATAAAACCACCTGGATTAACGAACAATTAATGTTTGTCGACATCGGAAACCAAGGACCATAGCAGATGAAGTCATCCTTATCCCCTTATAAGGATAAGTTTCCCGTTCAACCTGTTCAATTTGAACAGGTTGAGAAACTTGTTCGACTTCGCTTATATACTGCAAAAAAACAACATCTTAACATCTTTGTGTTCTAGTTTCTGGTGTAAATATTTTGGTACACTTGGAATAAGATAAAAGTCATTCACAAGTGACTTTTGAGCAAGAAACAGGAGCTTGTTTTAAGTCAACAATTCCTTAACATTGATAAAACAGTGGTAGTTATGAAATAATCTGCCAGTGGAACAAGACATTTTTGCCATATTAGAAGTTAAAAATTGCTTTTCCACCGGCAGACTATGTCTCTTATAACTAGTACTTTCTCAAAAAAAAAAAAAAAAAAAGAACGTTATTGACTTAAAACAAGCTCCTATAACTTGCAGAAAATGTACACGAGTTAGTTTTGTTTTATTTCAATTGTCCCAAAATATTTGCACTAGAAACTTGACCAAAAATACTGGGTAAGACTTTGTGGCTGTGCAGTCGGGCATGTTCCTTCCTTTTGTAAGATAGCAACTTCCTCCACATCTGGAAAACACGTTTCCTGCTCTTTACCACGTCATGGCTCTGTGACTTCTGGCAGAAATAAGAGCCATTTATAGGGACAGGGCAGTGCTAGTCACTGTGGCGAAACTAACAACACGCTGTGTGTTCGTGACGCTCTCTGTTCTTATGACACGCTGAATCTCTCAGGATGCTGCTTTGTGGGGGAGTTATTGGGTCATTAATGGGTCTGTGTCAAGGCAACAGAGGGACAACGTCTAAAACACTGAAGTGGAAATATAAAGGAAAACTATGCATGTCAGATTTTTGATTATGCTACTGAGCTCAGACGGTTTAGAAACATGTTAAACTACACGCTGTGTGAAAACGTCTGCCTCACCATAATGTCCTCCAGCTTCATGTCCAGCGAATCTGTCCCGATGATGTGCTCCTTCCAGTTGTCTGGGTCTTCCTCCTGATCCATGTTGTCCAGGATCAGCTCGAAGAAGACGAGCTTCTCGGATATGGAGCTGAACGTGTTGTCGAAGCAAAACACGTAGTCCCCGTCCTCATGAGCTTCCACGCTGAAGGACAGAACGAGCTGTAAGGACATCTGGGACGTGCAAAAATAAATCAACGGACGTGCTGTTCGAGACGCTCACGTGTGGACGCCGTCTGACTTGCGCTGATCGCTGAAGAGCAACTGGCCGGAAGGAGAAGAGATGGAGAAGTCCACGTCGAGACCGGCACCGTCTAACACCTGTTGATGGCGAAGGTAAAAGAAACGGCCACAGAGCTCAAATAAACAACTTACCAGAAGACAAAATAGTTAACTTGTCAGTATTCGGAGCCTTGCAAAAGTATTCATACTGCTTTAACCTTTTACATGCCCACATATTCCAATCGCACATTTCAATGTACTTCGTCAGGATTTTGTGTGGTACATCAGCATAAACCGGTGCAAAACTTAAAAATGCGGGAGAAATAACAGGTTTTAACATCTTTTCGCCAATACATTTCTAAAAACTGTTCTATGCAAAGCCCCCTTTAATCTGATGTCCCAAAATAAAAACCATCACTTCATTTGTAAATAGTGTGTTGATTTTGCTTTAACACAAATGTTTACTGGATTATTTTGACAGAACAATTATTAGACATATTCTCCACAAATCTCACCTTTATGGTAAGGTCACAAGAAGAAAACCATTATTGAAAGAAACCCATAAGAAACCCTGTGAGGCTCAATTTCAATTGATCATTTGTGGAAAGGCTTGAATATTTATTCCAGAATGGGCATAAATGTTATTCTCTATTAGTTTAAAGCTGATAAGAGACATACTCAAAAAAAAAAAAAAAAAATCTGAAGCTGTAGTTTTGCAAAGTATTGACTCGGGGGAGCTGGATATCATTTTTCAATATTATTAACACTTTGAAAACCACAAATAATTGAACTATTGTGCAGTTTGTCATGACGGTTTCTCACATGAAATCCCAAGAGCACACATTAATGTTTGGGAAGTAGTGAGAAATTATATGAACAATTCAAATCATGAATACATTTGTAAGGCATTGAATATGCTGTAGTGAGACGTCACCCGAATATGAGGAGTTATAGTTTTTCCTCATTTCACAGTGAAAACAAAAACCCTCAGTTAATCTTAGAAGCTACACGTTGCAATGCCGAACTGCTAGGAATGTCCATCATGTCCAGACAGTCAGATTGCTAAATGCTTGTGCACATCAGGGTCAAACAGAGAGATTCATTTTGGTAAATTATTTGTGCACTGACAGGCAAAACTGGTTCCTGACTATATGAAACGTCAAGGTGTGAGCCACAAAGCCAACTGGTTCTACTTATACGTAGCAGTGTAACATAGAAAAGCAGCATTGTGGGTAACAGACAGTCCAATATTTATGTATGACCTGATATTCAATCTCCAGGGAGGCCTCTGTCTTCATGGTTTGGTAGAAGCATTCTTTCCGGCCAGCAGGTAAGCTGAAGGTGAAGTCGCTGTCCGTAGCCTGGGAGAAGGAAGCCGACACCACCAACCGGTCCGAGACCAGCGAGATAAACACGGACAGCAGACACAGAACCATCCGGACCGGCTCCATGCTCAAATCTGTGATCCCGAGAGTCCAAAAAGATAAAGTTGTTCCTCAACGGCCAAACGCAGAGTCACAGGGATGAAGCAAATGCTTCGGTGAAATGTTCTGACGTTCACCCAAAGTTGACTTCTGTTGAACTGTGCTCAGCCTCAGCGCAGACTGCCAACGCGTCAGGACCCCGCCTGATCAGAACAACAATTTTATGTATGGCTCAAATTAATATCCCATGAAGCTACAATGTGATTCAAAATATGTCCTACTCTTTTTAGTCGATATGTTCGGCTAATAAACAAAACAAAAATAACTCTAAAAGGCAGCTGTAAGGGCCTTGCTCGAATTGCATTGTGGGATATGGCGTTTATTTGACAGACGACTGAATTCGATGTAATCAAAAATAATCAAAGCAAAGAAAATTAAATTTTGAACTTTAACACTTTACTTTGGTGTTAAAATTCCAAATTTGTTTGTACCTATAAACTTATAAAATTTTCACATTTTTGCAGTTTGGTGTGCCAAAAGCCTCACACTGAGCATGCGTTACTGATTTCGTAACCCGCAGAGTGAACGTTTTTAAACCTTTTCATGTTTCGTTGTAAATTATTTTCCTGTCATCTGTTCTTATCTCAGCTCACAAAATAACAGTTAAATTCACGAGCCAATGAAAGCCAATATATTTTTTATCTCTTCTAAAATGTTTCCTGTAAATATCCTTTGCATTGACCCTTTTTATATACAGTTTATTTTGAAGAGAAGAAGATCTGTAAACTTTGGTTTTAAATTTATTTTGAGAACCACAAATCGATTGTAATGTAGGGAGTAATGAATGTGATTATCAGTAAATAAATTATCTTGACTTTACAAGCAAGAGTTGCTCAGAGTTTGTCGTAATCTGCTGTAATAATAAAAATAATTCTTGTGGAAATAATATACAGTTAACTTATACGTTTACATTGTTATCTATCACCATATTTTATTAAAAAAAATACCAATCAAAGTAATCAACCACACAAAAATAAGCCGACATACAATGAATATGATGGTTTGTTTATGGGAAAAGTGCAAACTAAATATAAGAACGAAGGGACAATTTCGCAACTCTGGTACACAAAATGGGTCCAATAACAAGCACACGTGTACAGACAATGTTTTCTCTTTGCAGTCATAAAATTAGTTATTTATGGTTAGGTTAAATAACTAAGATAAACAGAAAATTCTAGAGAATAAATATCAGTCTAATTCATACTAAAACATATTGTAATTTAATCAAACGAAAATGGTTTTAATGACATAAATTCCGATTACATACAAAAAAACAAGTGAAAAAACAAGTAATTTCCAATGAAACGTAGTGTTATTGTGCAATAAGTCGAAATATCGCGTGCTTTGCTGATCAGTTTATCGAAAAGCGTGACGCGTCCAGTCGTACAGCCACCAGCTCATCCTCAATACTGGAGGCGGGGCTTCTTTTCAAATACGACACAACCAAGTCTCCTATGATTGGTCGATAATTTCCTTTCTGTGATTTGATTGGTTATCTTTGGGGCAGGCGTTACATTAGCCGGAGCACGGCAACTCGTCTGTAGCAGTGGCTGTTGAAACTGAAAAGGAGGCGGACGAAAGGTCCGTGGAATGAATTATACTCCTCCTGAAGTGTGGGTTTTACCTTCAGAGCGTCGTGGCTTGTTTGTGTCCTAGTTAAGGCAGACTCACGGCCAACACACAGCTGGTTTTCGGTGTATTGTGCAGCCGCGACAGACCAGAAACAAACCAAATAGCGAGGATGTCGGTCCCCGCTGGAAGATAATGAAGAGGCTGCGCGTTTTGTTGGTGTGCCTCATTGTAGCTCTCCTGTGCTGGTAAGCTTGGCCTCATGTTTTCACCCAGTATTACAAAATGTTTAGCAAATAGGCGTTTAAAGAATAGGTTGACCGCGTTAAACACACATTTGTGCTCGGGCTTATTTATTTATTTCTTGTCTTTAGCTGCTCAATATTTACCAGAATACATGTTTACTGAGACGAGCCACCCCTGCTACATTAGCTAACAATATATTCCTATTTCAGTGTGTTGGATTCAGGGTATGTGTGATTTTAAAGAAAATAACTGACTTTAGTTGTGCTTGTCATCGTAGCTGACCCCCTTTGCTTGTTAAATGGGTGTGTTTGTGGGTCTGGTGATGAGGCCAGCTGTTGATAGCAGCTCAGCTAGCTAAATCCAAGTTGGTCAGTGTTGACATATGTTACTCAGGAGGACTCATGTAGGTTAAAACAATTCAAAGAACTATGTTGCACATTTCATTTTTTACTAGTCTGTAGTTTAAAATGGCCAACAAAGATGATTTATGTTTATTTTTCTTAACTACAAACAAAATATCACAACACATACTGAAAAACTATAGGAATAAATCAATGTATTGTCTTTTTTTGGTTATTATAATATTTTTGTTGAATCATGTAACTAGTTTTGCAAAGATCAGAATCGTCCCATTTTCTTTTAATTGACATTCAGCCTCCTCCAGAATAAAAAGCACCAAATCTAAGAATTTCCACAATTTTATTTACTATAAACGCACCATGACACAGCATGCACGGTTTTGAGTTTATTAAAAATAAGATAAATTTTGGTATCTCAAGCAGTTCGAACATGTACTGTTAAATATGCTGCTTTGAATAAACTCAAAGAAATGATCAGTTTTGTTCCAGGTAGTAAGTTTAACTGGTAACTGGCAGGTTTTAATTAAAAGAACAAAGGTAAACCGAGGCCTGTAAATGAGTTGTATACTTGAAATAATAAGCTTTTGCAGAAGTATAAGTTTTTCTTTCATAGCTCCAACACAGCTCATGCATTTGCTTAATCTCGGAGGCACACAGCAGGTAACAATGTGCTGGGTTTGTAGAATTGGGTTAACAGTCCAGCTAACATTCCAACATTATCTGGATTGTTTGCTCAGGACAGGCAAACTATCCCATTGAACTGTACTTCCGATTCTATCTACTCTGGAGATTTTTTTTGTTTTAGCCTATTGTAGTGTTTGTGTTTGAACATTTGAAAGGTTTGTTTCATCCACAGTTGAATAATAAACGGCTTATTTTTCTTTTTTGCTGTCTTTAATTGACGTCCAAGAACATTTCCAAATTGCTTTTAATGTCCAGTTTTAGAACTAAGTTTGTTTTTGTACACATGGCATCAGACTCATTTCCTCATTCCTGAGGCCAATGGACAATACAACAGTATTTGGCTCATTTCCTCATTGCCTTAGAATCAGACTTTTAGTATTAATATTTTATTAATCGTGCCAGGGATTAGTGTTTTGTAAAGCCATCATTAATAAATAAAACCTTTCCTAGCTCAGGAAAGTGCGGGACCACAGCAGCATTCATTCCTCAGAAAGAAAATTCTGTTTTGGTTCTGTATCTGATGGAAATGAGAAACAGAATTTGAGTACTATATATTTAATCTTCCACATAATCGCAAAATATTTCTATTTTTTTCCTCTAATGAATTCATTCCAATTCCTTTAGATTCTTTTTTTAAAAAGTTTTGTGAGATGGTATCTGATTACGTTTTAGGTGAAATGTTTTGTAGAATTCAGTAAAATTAATTATTTTTCTTTTACAAATATTTCATTCTTCAATATTTTTTTTAATCCTATCCTATTCAGTGTTTTTAGATGGACATGTTTGTCTCAGAAAACAAATGCTGCAGGAAAAGCCTCAAGAAAAACAGCGCGCAAAAAGAATACAACAGACTTTTAAGGCAACGTTTGCTTGTCAAAATCATTGGTGCCCTCTTTGGACTTTCCTGCGTAGCGCCTAATGGCTACGCTCTGACATGTTCAGCAGTCATTACTAATTCAAACTCTTTTTAGCGTGCTGCTGTTGGCTTCTCCTCCCCAGTGCCAGCTTTCAACAAATTCTCTGTCGGAGCAGGGAGAAAAACAAAAAGGGAATGAAGTCCTTGCAGCAAAACCAGGGGTTTTCAAGCAAGCAGGGATTTTTAGGTTTGAACAGCAGCGTTTTGTTTAAAGCTGTCAGCATTAACCAAATACAGCTCTAAACCAGGGCTAATACTGAAATTTCTGGTGTCTTGTGTGAATACACAGCCCCACAGCAGACTGCTTTCTGTCATGCTACTCCTCCACTCTCACGTTGTCAGCACAAGAGATCTCACTGCTTCCACGGCATGCTAGCTCCGGCTGTTGACATCAGTGCTGCTGAGGCTCTGTGTGAAGGTCTTTGTGTGAAGGTGCACATTTCCAGCCAGGTGCATTGTCGGTAATAGTAGGCGTCTTGCAAACCTAACCAGTAACTCTCCATTTAAAAATTATTATTTATTTTTTACTGCATCAGGTTTTATGGCAGGTTATTACTGTTTATGTTCTGAGAAAGCTAGCATAAACACACAAATAAAAAAGGAATTAGATCGTATTGATCATATTTGCAGCGCAGAAATTTAAACAGAGGGTGTCTTCATTAGCTCATTTGTCGATTTTCCATAAGCTTATTAGATTCACAGTCATTGGAAGAGTATTATTATGTAATGTGATTGGATTAAAAGATAATTCAACAGTGGGTTGATCAGTAATGCTCCCTAGACTGTGGACGGTTGAGCAAATACAGGTAGAGCATCTGCAGGAATCCAGAAAAGCAGAATTTCTGAAGGCACATGAGTCTTTCTGTTATCTAAATATTAATAATGAAGATTACTATTGTTTTCCATTTATTAAGCATGTTTTTTTTAATTAACACCTACTAAGTTTAGTTGTATGTTTAATAAAAAAGAAAACAATTTTGTGGCACAAAATGGCTTTTAGCACCTCTGCTCTTTGTAACGTCAGCATAACAAGCTGGTATTAGCCGGACAATTAGTCAGTCTGCTGTTTAGCAGACGTGTCGTTTGTATTTTGCCACCTTTGAGCCCCTATGGACCAATAAATCACAAGTGAACACCGCAATATCTTGTACAAAATGTGAATGTACAAAAAAATAAAGCTAGCAGTGCAAGATGACGAAACGTCATTCGACATCCACTATGAATGTGTTCGTTAAAGTGTTCCTTTAAAAATATAATCATGGATGAACTTTGTATCTGTGTTGCTAGCCAAAAATATTCATCCTAAATTAAGTTGTATCTCAGCTTTATCGTCTTATGTCTGAGTTTTGTTAACGCTTGTAGATCCTGGTGCTGTTTGGTTGCTCAAACCCGTTTCATCATTACGTCATTGCGTTTACCTGTGAAGGTGGCTTTCCCTTATGGTAGTCAACCGAGGCGGCCGTTAGACTACATGGCTTAACGAATAAGAGGCAGAGCAGAAGCAGGCTGACTTTAATACTTTTGCCACAATGTCTTTGTTGTTATATAATAATACAACAATAAAGTATACAATATAATGTGAGGTGGCAAGTAAACGCCTTAACCAGCTTGAAGTGTTTTGTGTGAGGGGATAGTAATGCATTTTTCAACTTGTAAGGCAATGGACTATTGATTTATAGCATGTGTCCATGTTCATCTTAACTCGGCCTTTATCGAGCTTCCCCAAGTTGTTGTTGCTTTTCTCTGGTGTTGTCCACTTGAGGCGACTGCTGTCTGTTATGTAAAGGTGAAGGAGTTTGAAGGCTCTCCTTTGTGTTAATCCTCATTTTAATACAGGTTCATCAAGTGCAGATTTTATTGTCTTCCTGGTTTTGAAATAACACATTGGTCAGTAAAAATAAATTCACTTGATGAAATTATTTTTTTATTTGACATTGATTTTATTTAGCCAGTTTTACCTGAGATAAGGTTGTGTATGTTCTGTATTTAAGCTAAAATAAAACAAATGCATTACAAGGGTTACTCAAAACGAATATCTGATATTAGGAAGAAAAAGTATTCCTCTAAATGTAATGAATAAACATTGTCATAAATATATATATAAAACTAGTTCTTTGTCCTTTATACATTTTATTTTAATATGTACAAGATAATTTAAAGCACTTGTAACTCTTGCTCAGAAATTTAGAGCAGTGGAAACTTTGTGAAGGGTTAAATCAACAAGCCTGTGGGGCGTTTACCTAACTAATTTAGTTTAAAAGCCAAATATTTCTCAACTTCTTCTCACTACGTATCTATTGTCCGGTCTCTGTTATTACAGCCTTAGGTTCAACACTGGTTTGGCATGTCCGGTCTTATGTGATGAGACCGAGCCAGTCCCGACACGGGGTTTTGTTCCTGCCCACTGGCCATGGCGGCTAATGAACACAAAGAGCTTTCTTGCCCCACTTTTCGCTGCACATTTCTGATGTGATGTCAAAAGCCTTTTCATGCAAGGCTTCAAGATTACAGTTACAACTAAATATGGTTTGCATGGTTTGTCTCCAGCTCTAAAAAAACAATGTGAAGGAAGTCTACAAAGCTACGAAGTTGAAGGAAGGTTTCTCACTTGAGGTGTGATCTGCAACTGCACCTGGAAATGGCCCGGCTTTTAAAAGAAATCGCTATTGTTTTTGTTCAAGTTAAAATAAAAAGACAGAATCCTCTCCTGTTTCTCCCTTGCAGAACGGTGATATTTTTCTGGGAAGAGGTAGGCTTGCGTTTTTAATTGAATTCTAGCTGGTAGCCTGAGGCTTTGTCTGTGGTTTAAAAGAAAAATACTTCTGTTTGGTGTGCTGGTGAGTCATGTTCAGAGGGTGGGGAGTGTAATTTTTTATGTTTTTTTAAGGTAACATCATAAACATTATCAAGCATATGTTTGCCTAAATGAAAAGAGGGCACAGAAAAACAGGACAGAGACTGGATGAATAGAAGCATATAAATGTTTTATGATCAAACATATCATAAAAAATTTAAAGGCTTTAAATGTTTTAAAGCTTTGAAATGTTTTAAAACATGTTATTGTTCTTTGAGAACATTTAGAGGGTGTAAGACTTACTTTTTGTCTATTTAAAATTTTCCCCCTTCATTTTTGTTGCTTCATTTTTGCAGCTTTGGCAACTCTTACTTTCAGCACTGTATATTTTTCCTTTTTTGGTTTTTCCTGCAGACAATTTTTGTATCTTTTTTTTTTTTTAAATTCATGAAAAAAAGCTCCGTCAATGGCGGACTCATGGAACAACTAAAGAAAATTGTGTACTGAGGGAGGGATGTTCGGCTGGAGCGTTTTGCATAAAACATTCACCATCAACTGGCTACTTGAAGCAAGATGCTGAAATAACTGGCTGTAATTTCTAGATGGTGAAACACTAGACTTAAATACAGACTATGGCATTGTTTCATTTGCTAAATTAGAAAACAACTAAAAAAACTAAAAAAACAATCCAAAACCATCTCTGGTGTTCAGATCCAAAATGTGATCCTTCAGTATTTATTTTAAATAACTTCACATTTTTTGTTCATGTGAATCCATGACTCAGCTGTTTGGTAAAATGTGTTAGGTTGATTTTTAAAAAAATTAATTTATTTTTTTATTGTTCGCCGGCTGTCCCGACAGTATTGTGGTATTGACGCTAACCCAAACTAACCCAGACGAGGACTCTGGCTTCTGCTTTCAAACTGAATTATGTCACATGAATGAATCCTCCCAGCCCATTGTTCTGCTCTGATGTTCCCAACATCACATTCCCAGGCCTGTTGGATCCCAGTCTGACTGGAACCAGTGAGATGCTCCACAGCACTACACTGTAATTCTGGGTTATTAGCATAGATAGATAAAGACCCAGAATTACAGTTTCTCTAAATTATAAAGCAAAATTATACGTTTTAAAGCAAAATTATACTTTTTGTTTTATAATTCAGAAGGCAAAATTATAAATTGCTTTCAGAAAACCTGAAAAGTGTGGCATACTTTTGTTTTCCCTCTTTTTAATATGATACCACACATAAAATCCAGTGATCCAATGGCCCTCAGAGGTCTCTTAAGTGATGGAGTCCGTCTGTGTGTAATTTAATCTCATCAGATATTTGTCAAAAGACCATGGGACAGAGGAACGCAGCAGGCAGGTCAGGGATGACATTGTGGAGATGTTTTAAAGTGTGACGTATTAATTTACAACCCCACTGTGCTTTAAACCCCTCAGGGGGCACCACCACATCTGCTGTCTGTAAATGGAAAGAGTATGGCACCACTTTGTGGACATGGCCATCCACCTAAAGCCATTTTTCAGAGAAAACCTTAACAAGTCTTCAGCAGGTGAATTAAAGCAGGTCACAGTTCATGGGAAGATGAATTGAGTGAAATGTGGAGCAATGCTGGAAGAAGCCTCATGGAGGGTGTTGAAAACTTGAGAAGGAGGTTCACCTTCCAGCTGGACAATCACCATAAACATAGAGCCAGAACTGCAATGAAATGATTTCGATCAAGAACATATTTACTTGTTTGAACAGTCCAGACTTAAGTCAAACTGAGAATCCGTGGCAATACCTGAAAACTTGCCAACACTTTCCATTTGTCCAGTTTTTTAAAATAAAAATAAAAAATTAATTTCCCTTTGGGATTAGTAAAGTATTTTTGAATTTGAGCTTGAGCTGCTTTGCGGTGCAGAATGGACGACGCTATCAGTCTGTACGTGTTCAGAGCTGCACAACGTGTTTCTACAGAGGAGAGTTCTGTAGAAACACAAGCTACACATAAATCCGTGCTAGACATTTTAGATTTTTTTCCTGAGTTATAACACACTGTGTACTACTTTGTGTTGGTCTATCATGTAAAATCTCAATTAAATAAATTGAAGTTTGTGTTTGCAATAGGACAAAATGTGGGCTGTATAAAGGGATACAAATGCTCTTATAAGGGACTGTAGATGGAAGAATATAAAGATGTTCAATGTGATCAGACTTTTTGTTTGTTTAATGGATAACTGGGTAAGGCTAATTGTCTTTACATGACGTGTAAATCTCCATCCTCTCTGGTCTGTGTTGTTCTGCTGTTCGTCAGAAGGATTCTGGCTTGTTAGCTTAACAGGATCCATTGCCTTGTTCTTCGTCACCTGGTGACTTGACCCGGTTGACGTTGGCAGGAGTGCAACCAAACAGAGGTGTGTCTGTTCAGCCCTCTCAAAGAAAAGCTTCTGTGTATATTTGGGAGGATTTGTGTGTATCAGAGTTTTTTGTTTTCAGACAGGGATTCTTGCAGATCAGATGACCTTACAAGAGGCCGAAACTATAGTGTATTAAGTTGGTTGGTGACCTCTTAATATTAAAATGTACTTTTATTAAATTCTTGTCTCCCATTAAATTAAAATCAAGTAATTTAATTTAGTCGGCAGCTAAAAAGGTCGTGCCGATGCACATCTTTCTTTTTGCCTTCCAGCAAGTTAAAAATAGAATCTCTCGCAACTTTTGTTGTAAGCAACACAAAGCTGTTGTTGCAGACGTGACATTAAAACAGTAAATCCCACCTCTATCGTAAAATTTATAGTTTTTTTTTTTTTTTTTTAAGTCATTTTTTAAAAAACGTATCACTTAATTTTGCGTACAAAATGACAAACTGTCTGGAAAGTGTCGGCATCCTTTTTAAAAAAAGTGTTTGTTCCCTTTTAAGCAAATGAAGTAGTTCTAAAAAAAACCCCTGTGTTACTTTTAGTGGGTAACATCATTTGCACAGTCTATTGCCGGGTGAGTGTGCATGTTCATCTGTGCTGAAAGTTGGTGCTGAGAGCAGCAGGTTTTGGTTGCGATACCTCGATTTAAGGGAAACGGAAAGCAGCATCTTATTTTCTTTGGTGTGCATCCTAAAAAAAGGTTTAGTTTGTTACATGAAGAAGTGTTTTTCATGTCAGTAGGGTTTTATCCTGGCAGGATACGTATTCATATTTTAATACAAGTTAAATTGTGATTTATGTGTGTGTTTTCTGGGACTTACTGACATATTTTTGGCTCAAACATTGACTTTCTGATCTGTAAAGTTATTTAGCTTTCTATTTTGGAGCCTTGGGTCAGGAACCACCGTGGGTCATATTTCTTAAAGTGTACTGTTGCATCTATTCCTCCAATACAGCAAGTCAGCACAAAGCACCGAACTACTTATGGAAATAAACTGAAACTCAGATATTTGGGGAAGAAAATGCAGTTTTCACATCATCACTGAACGTTGTAGGGACAATAATTATTGTGATTAAGGAAGATTTATTTTTCATCCTGATCCATAAAAAATGTGTTGGGGTTAATGAACAGCCAGTCAAACATTGCATGCAAGTTGGGATTTTGTTAAAATATTCCACAGCTTTCAAGATAACTAATGTGATCATTTCATTTTTTTCAATATTCCAATAATTGTGACATATTGGTGCTAAGTAGCAATTAGCATAAAATTATTGATCTCTTTGCCTGAGATATTTTTTTTTTTTATCTTTTGACCTTCAACAAAGTAAAAAGAGTCTGGGATAAGGTAGAGTGAGCTTCGCTTCTTGCACCAGATCTGTGGTCGCAGGAGGCCTCAGAGCGGCGGCCATGTGGGCAGCAACAGAGCTATTTGCCAGTTCAGCCACTGTCTCCCGGCTGCTATGACGACACACAAACGGGTGGGGGGATTATGGCGGATCAGCAGGCTTTAAAACAAACTGCTGCTCTACATTGTTTCCTGCTTTGATGCGGGAGAAAAGTAGTCCTGACTTGCACACGCATACATCCAGTCGTCCCAAAGCCGGGCATTTTCGCCTCCCTCTCCCTCCTCCTTCAAATAGTGATGGCATGTTTTTGTCTGCTGGCCAGATGCAGTGGCCTACTTTGTCTAGGCAGGCCTGGCACATCTCCCTGCTCTACAATCCTCGTCTGCCCGCATGGATCCTGGATTGTCTGCTGTTCTCTTTTTTTATCTCTACCGTTGCTTGCAAGAATGTAAGGCTTGTACTTACTCTCACAGAAAAATAAAGCCATCAGCTTGACTGCTTTGTGCCTCTTAGTTGGCATTTTTTGCCCCCAAAGAGATGACGTTCAACAGCTTGAAATCTGTCTTTCTGGCAGAATTAACTACATTCTCGAGCTCCTAACTTCACATAATATGATCAGAGAATATGCCGAGAAAACATCACAAGACTCTTCTTTCCGTCAGAACGCCAGACTGCAGTAATTTAATTCAGCTTTTGTGACTGCTCAGCTGTTTGATGCTTATTGTTGCATAGATTAGATTAAATGATTTTTATAAACTTTTTTTTTTTTTTTTTTTTTTTTTTTTTTGTTTTAGCAAAGAGCTGACATCAGGTTCAGGTCATCAGCGATAAAGAGAGCTCCTCATCTGCTCCGGTTAGGTTACCACCAGTGAGAGTTGCAGCGTAATGCTTTGACAAATGGGTTTGAATGAGTGGGCAGAATTACAAGGTCAGCTTAAAGTGTCACGCTGGTTAAAAATAAACGTGAAGACGAGCAGGACCTGGAGCTATCAGCTAGTTACATGTTTGCACACTCGTTGCCTTTGAAAACTTGCGTTCGTCAGGAAAACATCCTGCCTCCGCATGGATGAAAGCACACTTTGCATGTCGGGCAGCTGGCGGCGATTTTGACTTGCTGCATCACAGCCGCTGTTGCTTCATCTCCTCTGCATCAGAGCTGTGAGCCGTTGCGGCGCACGCAGGCGGTTTTTACTATGTTCCCTGATTTGTAATAGTCTTTAAGCCAGAAGGAAATGCGAGGGGCTTTGGCAATGTGGACCCAATTCAGCCAGCGTATCAGAAGACTACAGCCAGAGAGCCTTTTGTAGCCTTCACACCAGCTTAAAAGCTGAGGGATGTCTTGTAAAATCCCAGGATTCTTCTCGGGAGGGACTGGAAATGGGGATAGAGACCAAGTGAGGAAGATGCTGAGTCATTTGGCGTCCTGCAAGCTTGACCCTCTGTTTGCATAAAACACAAATAGCTGCAGTAATAAGAGTGATGTGTACATTTCTTTAACTTTCTGTAAATATCAGTGTTTAAGCTGAAAGTAGGTCATGTTGCCCCCAAATACGCCCCCAAAGTAGATGCTCTCCGATTGGCTCCCTGGTTTTCTTTACTCCTCCTCCCGTCACTGACTTTCCTTTTTTTTAAAAAAAAAAATAAAAAAAATAAAAAAACCCTGTGTAGGAATGTTTGGCTCTGAGGACTTTCTGTTCATTCATGACTGTGATGTTGAGGAAGCCCCAAAAGAGCAGGCAGCATGTTTAGTTTGGCTTGCATGTATTTGCGTAAGCATTTTATGCTTTTGAGTTAAAACCTCTTTCTAATATCTCTTTTTGCTCATGTCTATAATTTCAGTATGAGACTGTGTGACTGATAAAGTCCAGTTAAACATTGGTGCATGACTCCCATCATAGAAGTCCATAATATTTGCATTTGTCATCACGGAAGTTCATGAGGATGCTGTGCTTCATGACGTGTCCAGAATTGACGCCATCTGTAGCTTATCTTTGCTTAACTGATTAGTTAAAAGCCAAAGGATTTTAACATGCAAATTCAAGAAGGGCAAATGACTTCAGACACAACTTATTTATTTCGGAAAATGTACATGAATGTAGTTTGGAATCATTTCGATTACAAAAGATAAATATTTTTGCATTTCTATTTAAAACCAGCTTTATCTTAAGAAGTGGGACGTTAAACTTTGATGTGAAAAAAGGAAATCGGCATCTGTTAAAGTATAAATTCTTCAAGCATTTTAACCACAGATGTCACTCTGCCACATGAAGGCTTTGAGTAAACTGAGTGACGAAGAGGCACTTGACTGGTTGAATGATGCAGCACATTCTCTCAGGAGTTATGCGTTGTAGCGTGCTGGATCTGGCATTCTGCGATGGCAGTTTTAAACAGTCACTTTCCAACATTCACTTCTAGTGAATGTTGGAAATGTTGATCATTTTCATTTTCGCTGCTTTCTCTAACATGGCAGGCATAATCCAGTTTTGCTCCCACTAGTGTGAACCGGTTATGGCAGGCAGGGTTTGTATTTCTGAATTTTGTTGTTGCTTGACATGATTGCCGTAAGTCAGTACATAAGCTTTTTATAAACATATCCTGTTGTTGTTGTTCTTGTTGATAGCATTTCACATCTTTCCTTTTGTAATTTTCTGGCAGTTTTAAGACGTCACCATTCAATTATTCAATGTGCATGATAGACGCTTGTCTAAATGTTGACTTGGATATTGTTTCTAATTTCCTGTAGTTTTTTTTTTTTTTTTTGTAAAGTTTGTGGGATTTTATGTTGCTTGTGTATTATATCCACTTACAGCTGACAAAAGTGGAATATAATCAAAAAGTTGTTTTATTCAATTAATTTGCATTAAAATGTGATATTCCTAATTTATACTGATTGAATATTTGCAAATTTCACGCATGTATTGCTGTTCCTTTTTGTGAACTACGGCTTACAGCTGCTGAAAATCCAAAATACAACTATCTTGTAACCTGCATATATGACTGTGTAGGTTGCAACTTGTATATCAAGACTGCAGACTTGATATTGTCAATGATGTGTGAGTTGCTACAAACAAATAAATGGAAAATTAAGTGGAAGAAAAAAAAACAGGGGTAACTCCAGCCTCGAGACAATTGACTAGCAGGAAGAGCAGAGGAACACAGAATCAAAGTTATGTTTAGTGTGAAGTTTCCACAGTCGGTGATTTGGAGAGTTGCATCATCTGCTGGTGTTGGTCCACTGCGTTTTATCGAGGAGCAAAATCAGTGCCGCTGTCGGAAATTATGCAGCACTTTCTGCTCACAAGCTTTATGGATGTATTTTCCAGCAGGACTTGGCAGCTGCTCACACTGCTAAGGCACCTGTAGCAGGTGTATTAATCACTGTGATTGATTGGCTACTAAAACTTTCCCGACATAAGCCCGATTAAGAAAAGGTGTGTTTAGTTCTCGAGAGACGCTGTCCTGCAACCTTTAGATGCACCCCTGCGCCGAACCAGTTGAATCGAATGACTCGTTCACTTTCTCAGCCTGTCATCAAGTTCTCTAGTGGCCTGGTAATGAGCCATTGACAGGATTTCAGGTAACACTTAAGTTCAAAAGTCTCACTGAAGGCAACATAATCAATTTGATAAATCAGCATACAAATGGAGCACATCTATAAATAAATCTTTAACAACTTCGGGTTTTACTTGTTTGTGAACGTGAAAGAACTTAAGCAGAATAGCACTTAGAAACTCTTAATGTAGCCACATGTTGTTGTTGTCCATTATCTGTCAGTTCTCAAGTCCCTTTAATGATAAATAAATGAATAAAAAACAGATGGCAAAGTCTCTCTTGATGGCTGGAAAATGGGTTTGCACAGATGGCTGGATCTTATTGCTTGTGGGTATGCATGTTTAGGACTTCTCTCCCTCTTGACAAGCTGCCTGACAAGGTGCTAACAAAAGTGTCCATGTGAGCCGTTCTCCAGTGACGCAATTGTATTTGACTGCTACTGCACTTTCTTTCTGCCACGTTTACAGATGTAGCTGCCGACTTATCATTCATGAGGTCATTGATTACAGAATGACCTTTTTCATCTGTTTGTGTTTTTTTTTTTTTTTTAATTATTTTGTTTCAGTTGCTTTTATAAATTTTCACTTTTTTAACTTATTGATCTTTCTAGGCCTGATTGTGCTCCTTTGTCGATCGTTTTATTAAGCTGAATTATGAACAATTACTTTTAAAAGTAGTACACTCTACTTACAGAATTAACCAAACAGCTTCAGCTCAGTTTTATCATGCTAGTTCCTGTAAGCAGGATTCCAGCTGCTTCAGGCCTTTTTGGCACCAATCTCTCTGACTTAAAAGGAAGCTGGTAGGATTAACAGTGATCCACGTTTTGGCAAGCCGTTTTACGAGAAAGGTGCAACCAGGAAGAGAATAATCGGAAGTGAAGGTGGAGACAATTGAATTGAATGAAGCAGTTCTTATTGAGTAACTTTAAAAACATAAACGGAAGAATTAAACTTAGAAAACCAAGTCTTTCTGTTACTTTACCCTTTTCTTGCTTTATGCTTCTATTTAAATGCATTATCTCAGATGAATCTGGAATTTTTAATCTCACTTGGGAATTATTTTTTTTTTTTTTCTTCTGGCTTCCATAATCTACTGGTTTCATAACTTGTATTTTAGACGTCTTGCATCACTTCCCTCCACTAAAAAAGCATGGTATGTGCTTTAGAAGCATTTGTTCCTGTTGATCATAGCTTGTTTTTATGCTGCATACTGTGCATTTTTTTTCTTGTTTTCCCTTTTCATGCAGTTGTTTTGTTTATTTTTTCCTTAATTTTGTGCTGATCATTGTCACTCTGTTGTAGGTGCCCCAGTCAAGATGTATATTGTTCAGAGCAGAGCTCGTCTGGCTCAGGTCACTCTGCCCAGGACGGAGACCCTGAAATCCACAAGCAGAAGCAGGACTCCACACAAAACAAGGTGAAGCCTTACCACTTCTACTTTGCTCAAACTGCTCAAACTTCTTGCACATTTAACATGTCATATTCTTGCTTCTTTAATGAGTTGCATATTTCCGAACAACGTAAATTTCCAACGTCACGGCTTTCTTTGTCAGTGGCAACAAAAATAGATGAGATATTTAGAGGACTTATCTCTGCTAGTTCAGGTCTTAGATGGTGAGCAGTATTAATAGTCTTGCTGAAATGAATGAGTTTGCAGAAATCTAAGAAGTTGGTTGTGGTCAAAGTTTGGTCTTTTATGATCTCTGTAAATGTACAAAGGGAGAAAATATAGGTTAAAGAATCAGGTGCAATATGGAGTTTATTAATCTTAGAAAGAGAGGGTGACGAACTACGGTCGATGTCGCTGAATATCAAGATGGAAGATATGAATAATTTGATGTGGTGAAACAACACTGTGATATTTTTAAATGCAGTGATTTGACAGGATCATGTTTACGTCAGATCTCGCTCTTGTTTTTGTTCGATAACTGGCCTCATTTGTGTTTCCTGTTCATCAGCTACTAAAATTAGCTTTCTAAATTTTTTTTGCTAGTCTTCAGTGCATTAATCCTGAGAATTTCTCTGGCTTGTCCTACCTGTGCTGGATCTTTCTAGTGTTTCAGAGGAATTTAAATCAGGTTTGTTCAGTAATCCTCCGTTTATTTTTTATTTTTATTTTTGTCTGAGCATTTGCTTGGGGAATTCTCCAGGAGTTTAGAATGTTATTCTTTCCAAAGGTCAGCTTTCAGGACTTTGAGGATTTGACAATGGTTAACCTTTAAAGGATTACCTGGATTTTGATATATTGCTTAAGATAGACTACAGTACAGTATTGTCCATTTGCATGCATTTGGTGGTGTGCTTTATATTATGAATATGATGATTGTTCATCTAAAAAAGTTTATAAATGTTCACATATTGTTTTCATCTAATTTTTTAAAATTCATCTCTGAAAAATAACATGTTTTATGCTAAATCAAGAGATCCAATTCATTTTATTCAGTACGCATGTCAACAAAAATGGGATTTCCACCAGAAGAACAAATACGAACTTCACATCTGAATAAAAAATGTTACCCTCATTGGTTTTAATAACTTCAGTGGAAGGCTTTTTGTGCCCAGACAAAACAGTCTTTGCAAAACACAACACTTCCACCTCGTGTGTTTTTTGCCAAACATGTCTGCTGGTACAGTGTGCAAATGAGCAGCAGTCTACTTCTTCTTGCACAAGAAATAGAAATCTTTCTTCTACGATTCTTAATATCAAGAGTCGCAACAAAATGCTGCTGCTAATATTCACATTATTTAAAATCCCTTACCAGGCATGTAACATCATCTGTTGGTGTTTTTCTGAAGGCTGCATCCAGCTTCGTTGATCTCCCTGCTGAGTTCACTCTCACTATAACAGTCGGATGCTATATTTAAATGTCTAATCAATTTAGCTCTTTTTTTTAATTATTGTACTAAATGTTTCAGTCTTATTTTATTGTTAAGAAGAAAAAAAATACAGAAATAAATGGAAGATATTTGTTAAGTTTTAATTATTTAGTTAAATTAGGATTTGTAAATGTAAAATCTGAAATTAAATACCCATATATTTAGAATATTTTCAGCTGTGTATCAGACACTCTTCATCTGAGGCTTTATTCAGAATAAACATGTTTGATGTATTGCAGACTGAAAGCACATTTAAATTGCAAAAGCAAAGAGGCAAAGTTTTTTTTTGTTTTTTTTTTTTTGAGGGGGGGGTTTAAACATGCTTTCTTTAGGTTTTGGTTTGATACTAGACATTATTTTGAAGATGACTCAAGTGTCTGCATGTCCAAATCTATTGACATGTAACAAATCATTTCTTTTGGACATATCCAGTAAATAATTTACCCTTTTTTAAGTTTATTTTGTTCATTATCTTGTAACCTTTAGCTTTGCTTCTTGTTTTCTTAAGTATTATTCTTAACTGGAAAATAACTTAATTTCATATTATCTTGCGTCAAATGCATCACAAAGGTCACTGTGACATGTGCTAAGATTTTATCTTTAAGATTTGACATTTTCTTTGTCCTTTGATTATTAATCTTCAGTTATTATCAGGCTCATTCCTTTTCCTTTGGAGGAATGGATTTAGTCGGCTCAAAGCGCAGCCTAGATCAAACATTTTGAACTTGTTAGTTCTCCTTATTCGGGTGTCTAATAAGGCAGCACTGTTTTTATTCGCAGCCACATATCAAGTGAAGGATAATTTGTAGCAGTGAGTGTTTGGTGCGCGGGCTGAAGAAGGGAGTCATTGTGAGATCCAGGCACAAACAGCCTTGCAGGGGCATTTCAGCTGGTGTGACGGTCTGTCATCAAACCCAGAAGATGGGCTTTGTCCAACAACAAAAGCCCTTTCACATCCAGAAATGCAAATACCTTCCATTCTTCCTGATTAAATATGCATTTGAAATCTATATTTTCTTGCAAAATGTTTTATTTATTTATTTTTTTTTTAATGCACTTTCATGGTTTTGTTTCTGTTAATAAATCAGATGATGTTTTGCTGTAGGTGGTGGAAGAACGGTCGACACACACCTCATACGAAATAGGATTAGAGACGGAGAGGGCAGCACTGGAGAAGCTAGCAAGCGTACAACATGAACAGGTGAGAAGAAACATGGCTCTCAGTAAATGACTTGGATGTAAAGTGATCTTTTTATTTCCACATTTTTTTTTGTGGAAGTAGCTCTAGCATTTTTGACATGTAATATTTTATGTAGAAAACGCAGAATTATTTTTTTCAAAATTTAGTTTCTTTTATTTTGTTTTGTTTTTAGTCACACATTTTTCTGTTTTCTCTCTGCAGACTGTGAAGCATTTAGAAGCTGAGGCAAAAGAGACCAAACCAAGCCGAGAGTTGGATACTGTACCTGTTCTTGCTGAGCCAGAACTTCCCACGGAGCCCACGGCTCACCCTGACTCGCCGACTGACCGACAGGACCACGACAGTGAAAAAGCAGGCCCAGAGACTCCCGCTCCAGAACCATTACCAGAACTGGTCCATGTGTCATCAGATGTTGTAGTCCAAGCTGAGTCCTCTAGTGATGATCACGCCGCACAGTATCGCCTGGACTCAGACCCATCGACACCTTCAGATGAAGCTGAAAACGTACCTACCTCAGAGAGCGCTGGCCCCACCGACACAGCAGGGTAAGTTTGGATCCTCTTTACTAGTAACCAAATCAGGTGTTATACATTTCATTTGGAATTTTTTTTTGTTGGTTAACCTTTTGGTTTTCCCCTCAGTTTTTGTTTTGTTTTGTTTTAATTTCTTTCTTGTTTTAGTAATGATAATAATAAATTGCTGATCTAAAAAGAGGTGTTTGTATCTTGGACAAAACCTTTTAAGGAACTGCTGACCTGCTTTGAGAAGACATGAGACTAGTGGCACTTCTTCTTTGTTTTGTTTTTAATGCCAAAAGGACATTCATGGAAATTCAAAAGCATTTTGGAGACTCAACACTCTGGACATGAAAGCTGAACTTTAAAAGGACAGCCTGCTCCTTCCGTAGCAATGTTTTTGTCGGGACATTTCAGATCTTTGTACCAAGCTCTTCAACGGCCCAACCAACAACTGACCTCCATCCCTACTGTCAGTCCATCTGCTTTCTCCCTTTCTTGCTTCCTGCTCCCTACCTCCCCCCTCCAGACCCTGTCCTTCTGTCTCTGCTCTCTGCCCTTCCCAGTGCTAGGAGGTGTGGTAAAAGCCATGTCCTTTCTTTCCCTCAGTGCAGTGCGGGTTGCCAGTGCAGGCGATGAACTCCCAGTAGACAGCTTTGTCTTTGCTGAGCACTCTGATTCACAGTGCAGGGTCATTGCCCCCGAACTGGCAACCTGTGAAAACTCCCCTTTTGGCCGCCCTCTCCTCAGGTGAGTTTCTATCCACCGCCAGCCAATCAAAGCAAAGAGACAGGTAATCGAGCTAGAAGCTACGCCTCTCTGCTGTGCGTAACCATCAGTCGCTGGCCTTATACTCAATTTATGCCTTTTTTTGTTTTTTTAGTTTAATTTCCTCTTATTGCCTGCTCCAACCCAGGACTGTCTAATAAAACAATTATCGATCACATTTAACTCGATATTTCCAGCATTTCCGAGGACTAATTTGTTTTTCTGTATTCCCCCCTTGTCCATTTTCTCTCCTCCATTGGACTCATGTCTGTGATGCAGTGTGGAAGAAGCCGGCACAGATGACCAGATGTCGAACCAGAGCTCTGATCTCGAAACAGAGTCCAGTCAGTCCAGTTCAGATTTAGCAGAGGCAGAAGCAGCAGAACCTGGAAGCCGGAAAGAGGAAGAGCAGCTGGAAGATGTGCTATCCAGTTTGGAGCAGGAGGGCAACACTTCCCACCTCCACCATAAGCAGCAGGTCAGCAGTTTTACAGTTTCTTAACCATCATAAGAGATTTTAAAAGTAGTTTAATTGGATTGGACAAATGGAAATTCAAAAATCTGTTTTCCCAGTGAGTGAATGTATTATACCCTAGCGATATAATACAAAGAAAGTTGCAACTGAGAAAAGGAAACTCAAAGTTTGCTACTGTAAGATGTTTGAAAATGAAGTTGGTGTGAGAGGCACCGTTGCAACAGATGACAGGAAGCTTGAGCAGAGTACAGCAAAGTTGCAATGTGTTATTTATTTTTTTTCAGTATTAAACCTCAGACTATTTTTGGACATACTCTATTTGGAATTGTTGACAAAGTTTTCTAAAGTTCAGAGTTATGGTAACAACGTATCTTTTCAAAGCACTACACACGGAGATGACTGCGTTGGTTACCGTAGTGGAGATAATCGCTTGTATAAGTTGTTAAAGTCTATCAACAATGTCAACTCTACAATCATGTTATCTTTGTTTTAGAATGGTAGAACGTATTTTACATTAGGGCTTCTCTTGTTCACAGCATCATAATCAAAAAGCTTTTATTATTTGAACTCGCAAGGAATTCAAGATAAACACAGAATAAGAAAGTCATACTTGGAAGATATTATGAGCCGCCAGATATGTTTGGAAAGAATGGTGATAAAATAATACATCGTTCATGTAAACTATTTATCAGCTGTTCTCTAAATTATTGTTTTATTGACAATATTGCCAAATGGCAAATCCCTGTTCCAGCTGCAAACAGGCAAGAGGCAAAAAATGAGGAACAACCATTCATGCTTACACTTTAATCAATTTTGTATCAATCTCTTGCTCAACTTTAAGAAATGGGAACATCAACTAACAAATGAGTGAACTCATGAATAAATATGAGACTAAGCAAAGTAAGCAGAAAGTTTCTGATTCCCCCTTTCAGATTACTTCTGAAAACCTGCAGCATCTTAACAACAGTTACTAACAGATGTTTATAGCTCAAAACGGCACATCTGATGCGATAGATCAGCAAACAGCAGTGTGTTTTAGCGCCTTTTTAGCCTGCTTTAAAATGTTTTGCTCATTAAAAAAAGAAAAGAAAAAGAACAAAACTAGGACATGTTTATTTCAAACAAATGATTTGCATTCAGTGGGATTGAGCTAATCAGGTATGTCAACATTGTTTTGCTGATTTGGAGCAAAGAGCTAATGGCTAATCTCACTGTTGCTGGCAAAGAGTCTTGTCTGGGTGTTTACATAACTAGCGGATTTCTAAGAACAGACACAATTGTGAGGCATAGAAGGTCACTTATATAATGCATCAAAAATATTATTCCCATCTCAGTGGATCTCTGTGGCCTGGGGCGAGCAGAGCACCATTAGCTGAAAATGGATATCTCTTAGTTTTTACTGAATTTGAATGCTATCAGATATGACCCATAACTCTTATCCTATGTCAATGACCTTAAATAACTTTATTATTCATATTCACTGACCTACAATGCATCTCTGCATGGTTGGCATGTTTTTGTTTCAGATGGGAGATGCTCATGTTGCCAGAGAAGCTGATCCCTCTGTACCCAGTAAAGATGACATCCCCACCTTTGATGAGTGGAAGAAACAAGTTATGGAGGTGGAAAAGGAAAAAAGTAAGTGCATACGAACCTGATGCCAACAAAATTTGGAGCTACTGGTTAACATGATCACAAAGACTTAAATTCATTGACAGAAAATCAAAAATAAACACACCACATGTGTAAACTAAGAAGAAAGAGAAAACATTTTGAATTTGCTGGACACTGGCCAAGTGAATAAAAATGTTGGGACGAAGCCATGCTTACCACTTTCCAATACTCAAAAAAACTCAAATGTTGGAACCAAAGAGACGAGAGACTGAAGGATGTGGAGGGAAATATCTGATTCTTGTAGGATGTGGAATTAAGCAAAGCTTGTCAGAAAAGATTTTACCACTTCTAGCTACTCAAAAGTTTGAATTCCAAAGTAGCACTATTCAGGAAATGTTTGACTATTGTTATGCACAGTTTTGTTCTGATTGATATCTTATCTGCACATATCAGACTTTTCATATCTAAGCTTACATGACTCACATTTTAAACAGCTCAGCTGTTTTTGGATTTTGAGTTGCAGATTATTATACTCCAGTAATATTGTGATTAATTTCAGTTCTGAATAGGTTGGTGAAAATGTCTTTTTTTTTTTTTTTAATCAATACATAAGGACTAAATTGATGGACTAAAGATCATGATCCTCGACTATTAGTTTTTGGTGCACCAGCACACAGTTTACTACTGCATACCTTTTACCTCGCTCTTTTCCATGAGCTTCAGTGCAGCAGTCTCTTGAGTATTTTCTAACTTTTCTTTTCTTTTTTTTTTTTTTTTACATGTCCTGTAATCAACTTAATCCTCCTTCTTTCCAGGTCAGACTCTTCATACCTCAACCAGTGGCAGCCCACATTCAGCGAAAAAGGTCCAGAAAAACTTTAAGAATAACTACGCCTCTGTAGAGTGTGGTGCCAAGATCCTCTCTGCCAACACCGAGGCCAAGGTGAAACTCATTTCTCCTATGCTACCAACAAACACATGTTCTCTCACATGTCATGTCATGCTTTATAAGCAGAGAAATTAACGTGATTTCAATGTTGCGAATGCTTGTGCATGCTAGTCAATTATGTCATTTGCAATCTTTTAGAGTACGTCAGCTATCCTTATGGAAAATATGGACCTTTATATGCTAAATCCATGCAGCACCAAAATCTGGTAGGGGCTCTGTTGCACACAGACTTTCTCTGACTTTTCCTGCTTTCACAAAGCTTCCTCTTCACAAGCATTTCCCTCTCTGTAGGTTCGTAATAGAGCTCTGTGAGCCGATACAAGTCAAACAGCTGGATATAGCCAACTTTGAGCTTTTCTCTTCAACACCTAAAGACTTTCTAGTTTCCATCAGTGACAGGTAAGCTCTCATTGTTTCCCGCATGTGAGCACAGTGTCGTGTAAGCTCATAAATCAGGTGCTTAATTTCACCCCGCTCTGTCAATTCCTCCGTTTTTGAGTGTGAGTTATAGCTGTCATTTTGACTAAACCTTACTCATGCAGTAAAAATATCCATACCCTTCCAACCCTTTTATTGGAATGTTGTCATAACCAAACAATCAATGCATACCTGAAGTAAAAGACAAGTGGCACAAGGTTTTAAATTTTTTTGCAACTAATTATCAGTGTGTCATGCATTTTTATTTTCCAGTCTGATTTAATGGGCTGTAGAACAATTTTTCTTTTTTTTTTCCAATTACAGTTGTGTTTTGGATTGTTGCTACTAGCTTTGTGCCTTTAGAGACAGGTTTGCTTCTGTAAAATAACTCAAACTGAGTAAGATTGATCGGGGAGCATTAGTTTTTATTGAACTGATCTAGACCAGGGGTCCCCAAAGTTGGTCCTCGAGGGCCGGCATCCTGCATGTTTTAGTTCTCTCCCTGATCTAAGGCACCTGGGTCAAATGATGGCTCGTTAGAGGCCTAAGAAGAACATTGACATTCTGAAAAGGTTGTCATTACCACCAAATGAGAGAACTAACACTTGCAGGATGCAGGCCCTCGAGGACCGACTTTGGGGACCCCTGATCTAGACTTTGATAAAATCCTTTTCAGCCGCCAGCAATTTTGCCCCAGCATATTCCAATCCAACCAGCCCACTGTCAACTCTGAAGAGCTTCCTGAATTCCTGCTGAAGAAACTCGTACTTGCAGCATGATGCTGCCACTACCACATTTTCATTTAGAGAAGATGTGCAGTGTTTACTTTCTGCCACTCAAAGCTCAGTTTTCTTCTCATCTGACAACAGCATCGTTTTTCACATGTCCACTGTGTCCACCGAGTGACTTACGACAACCTGCTGATGAGACATCCTGACTTTCTTTCATTAGTTTCTTCCTGCTATTCTTCACAGAACTGCTTTATTTATCCTGAGATTAAATTGCACTCCATGCCACACTTTTTAGATTTTTATTCCTAAAAATGTTTAAGCCATGAAACATTTCATGTTGCAACACAGCAGCAAGTTAAAACAAAAAAAAAAAAAGTGTTTAAAATACAGTTTACTTTTACACTTTTGTTCAGCTATAAATGCTATTAGGCCACTTAAATTTAAAGAGATTGTTTTAAGTATCCACAAAGCACAAGTGTGTCATAATTTCTGCAGTCTTACTTCCATGTCTGGCTACATTAGAGATGCTGTTGTGTTTGTCCAAGACATTGTCCCTCAGGATTTATCTCCAGCTAAATCGCTTTCCATCAACCTTAAATAAATTCGTCCCTTTGGCATGGAACAGCAGACCCTCAGACATGATAAATGCCTGAGAACTGGTGCTGGTTGGTTTCACATTTCTTGTTCCTTTTGCAGATATCCCACGAACAAGTGGGTGAAGCTGGGTACTTTCCATGCACGTGACGAGCGTATAGTCCAGAGTTTTCCACTGGATGAACAGCTTTATGCTAAATATGTGAAGGTACTTTTTATTTTATTTTTTTTTTTTGCTGTAGTAAAGCACTTTGGAGTGTTGAATGAACACTGGATTTATCCTGTAGCCACTCATAAGTGTAAAATCACCCAGCTAAATAAAAGAAGAGAGACGTTCTTAAAATCTTATAGACGTGATAACCAAGAGATCAAAACATACAGTGTGTAAATTTAGAGAACTTCAGCCATTTTTCTTCTATATTTTTCTTTTCAAAGATTTGCTTTAGTTTAAAATTTGTGAATATGGGATTTAAAGAACTGAGAGGATTTTGAGGCCAAACAGGCAGAGCAGCTGGAAAAACATTCTCACAAATGATCCACAGACTTTCGATTGGCTGTTTTTCAGTTTAGTCAAATCAAAGTTAAAATGCAGTCCCATTCAGTAACTTTAGGATTAAACTTTCTTAAACTAGCTATTGTTTACCACATGGAAAATGTTCCTTTTAAAATGATGCTAATAATGACATTAGTGACACTAACATCTAAATCTTCAATATCATGAAGTCGTCATTTTTTTTTTTTGTCAAATAAGCTGTTTTTTGTTTGTGTGTTTAGTTAAATGGTCACATGGCAGTAATAAAGTTTAACAAATGTTCACTTTTTTATTGATTAAGTAATCAATCCTTTGGATATTTAGTATTTAATTTGAGCTTGATTTTATAATGTTTGGACTTAACATGAATGTTGAAATGTGAACATTCAACATCTCTGTGTTCATCTGAATGTGTGTGGATGTCCTGAATGCGTTTCTCATCTCACTGCCTTTAGCTCAGTATTTGCAGTTCTGGCTTGTTCTTTTATTCCGTTCGCTAATATTTTTTATGTAACGAATAAATGTTCTGTGTGTGTGAGTCTTCATTCCTCTTTCTGTAGTCGCTTTTATTACACAAACAGATTTTTTTTTTTGTATGTAGAGCTTTTCTGTGCTTCTTTTCATTTTCTCACTCCCCCTGAAGTATCTCTCTGCCGTGCCTTGCCTGTGAAGTGTAACTGTACATATCAGCCATACATTTGTTTGATCAGAAAGCTGAAATGTTTGCAGATTCTTGACTTGCTTGTAGCTTGATACGATCTTTACTGATTGCTTTTTCTTGTTTTATTTCTCTCTTACTCTGTCCCTCTCCTGCTCTTCCGCTCACATCAGATGTTCATCAAATACATAAAGGTTAGCACTCTTCTCCTGCTGTCAGAGCCTCACATGTGCTAAAAACATGCTCTTTTAAGGGGTGACTTATCTTAATGAATGGCCTTTAACTAGACTTCTCCCCTTTTTGCATGTGGAATATGATAAAGGGTTAAAACATCTACACAGTTTGTATTGGCACAGCCTTATGCTTCTCATCTGGTGGATATTGGTGGATGAAGTGGGCATATAAAGGCTTTTTTAATGTCATTTTTTTTATTAAAATATCATGTTAGTTTAACAGTTTGCTTGTTTTCCCTGCAGGTTGAGCTCCTCTCTCACTTTGGAGCCGAACACTTCTGTCCCCTCAGTCTCATCAGGTAGACTGATTAAATTTAAATTCTTAAACATAAATGTATTTTTTTTTTATGCAAGGATTCTCATTTCCCTGACAGAGCAATTATTTTCACTTTTATTTCTCTTCTGAGGGATGCATGTTTAAGATGTTGATTTACAGCTTACAGTAGGTTTACTCAGAGACATTTCAAGTTCACCACTGTGTTTATCCTTCAGGCTGTTGTACTTCAAACTTCACACCGCAACCTTTTAAGTGGCAATATTTGCCATATTAAAAAAAAATGTTTTCTGTAATACATGGGTGGGGAAGATGTTCAGGAACCAGTTTAACGACCTAAATTGCTCTCTGTGCTTGTCAGTTTTAAGAGGTTTTCTTTTTACATCCTTCTCTTGTGCAATAGTTCAAACATATGCAAAGTATAGCCATCTAGTGAAATTCACTTCCTGTATTTCACAGTACAGTTGAGCTCTTCTTACATGCAGAATGATGGCCTTAGTTTTTCAGAAACGCATGTTGGTCCCTGTAAGGCACTTTTTACACGTTCAGGTTAAAATGGCCATAAAACCCACATCTTTTATATATGCAAGCATGCAGTGTTTAGTAGGGAAAGTAATGTTTTTATGGCATGTTATTAAAGCCCAGGTTTTGCATTTACTTTTACCCTCCAAAATGAACTTAAACATTAACCTTTTCCTTGCACAAAGCAAACTTGTTGCAGTCACAAAATTTATTGTATTTCAATTAAAATCTGAGATGTGTGCCATGCATGAGGCTCATTCAGCTCTTTTTACTGATAACCGTAAAGAAAACCCAGTGGGACCGGTACACTCAGTTGGTCACCTGACACTGCAGGGTTCATCTGGGTGCAATTTAATCTGGGTAATAAATCCAGGTGTTCACGAAGGCATCAGGATTGGAAGAAAATCTGTGATTAGACTTGAAAACAATTCTCAGACCCTGATCTGATCTGACTGAGCTTCAGCTGTTTCACAGAGGAAAATTAGTAATAATCTTTGGCTCCAGCTGTTTAAAGTTGGTAAACTTATCTAACTCTTCAGGTGTTTATTGGCAAAAAAAGTTTGAAAAGTGGATTTCTTCTACTTTGCAATTATGGATGAATTTCTAATCACCTGGAACATAAAATGTTAGTAAATTCAGTGAATTTTGTTATGTTGAATATAATAATAATGTCGGCTGTTTTTTGTAACGCATTACTCTTGTGTAGGGTGTTTGGCACCAGCATGGTGGAGGAGTATGAGGAGATAGCAGATTCCCAGTATCCCTCAGAGAGGCTGGAGTATCTGGACGAAGACTACGGTGAGATGCAGAACTGCAGTCAAAGGAGATATAATCAGCTAGACACATCTGATTATCCATCGCTTGCAGCTGCAAGCCTTAAATAATTGAATTCCAAAGAAAAAAGTCTTAAGTAAATTTACTTTTTAATTTAGTTGTCCAGTGCCTGCTGCTTATAAAACCACATCACATTTAGACCACATGTTCTCTACATCTGTTTGTTCCTTTCATTTTCAAATCCTGTTATTCAGCCTTGACGCGAGATGTTTTTCCCCACTTTGTTGACTTGCCTTGTAATTGTGTGCAGACTACCCTCCTGGTTATCAACCATCAGAAGAAAAGGTCTCTAAAAACCTGCTTGGTTCAGCAACCAGTATGTATACACATGTACACAAAACCTTATGTTCATACTTGCATATGTAGTCACTTTACTGTCTACAGACCAAATGTCTGTAGATGCAGTGAATATCTAACTATGGGGTTGTTGAAACATTGTGGAAAAACTATTGTGCAATGTTTTAAGATGGTTATGATTGTTTTTAATATATATCTAAAGTTAAAAAAGGAAAAAATTGAAATGTATAAAAACTCAGTATCCAAATATGGCAAATTATTGATTTGTCAAAGGTTGTATCCTTTCCTTTTTATAGTTGTACTGTGATGTTTATATTACCTCATCATAAATGTTGCAGTTCATTAGTGGTTTAACACTTTAACCTCCAGAAGTCTGAACTTTGTGCTGCAACATAAAAGGCATAATTGCTCTTTGTTTTGTATGAATATTTGTTTTCACTGTTATTTTTTATTGTCTTTAAATGAAAAGCTATGAAACCTTTACGAGCAGCTGTGGTTTCATAAGGTTCAGGCAAATGGCCCTAACTTTATGAGCTCAGTCAGGTTAAATTTATTCCTCTGGTAGCAAAGTTGAATGCTTTATTAATATTTTAGCCAGCATAAGAAATCCATATGCTGGGTTTCTTTGGATGCATAAAACTTTGCTGTTTGCTTTTTATCACTTCATTTAAATACAATACGCCACTCCAAAAATACACTTTTGTTTTTCTGCATCCTGAATTAGCCAATGTAGGACTGGAGGATCCCTCCCAGACACTCTGACCATAAACCAGTAAACACGTCAGCACGGCATTTTGTTTTCTCTTGCTCTATTGGACGCTTTGGAGGGAAAAATCAAAGCGCACAAGTGGTAGAGAAGTTGCAAAAATGGAAATAACAGAAAAAACTCTAAGCATCAGATTGGATTTTGTGTGTGGGGGGGGAAAGCAAACGAAAACAAAAAGGCGGTTGATGCCATCGTGTTTTTAACCTCAGGCTGCTGCACTGTAGGAGTCACGTTCAGATTAAGTGAAGCGTCTTTGTTTCTGTCCTTCAGATGCAATCCTCAACATGGTGAACAACATTGCTGCTAACGTTCTTGGTGGCAAGCCAGAAATAGAGGGTGGAGCAGAAATAGGAGGTACTTGCTGTTCACGCTCTGAAATATTGATGTCTGTCTGGTTTCTTCACATTTTACACGTTAAAGTCCTCAATAGAAAGCCAACCCCAAATGAATAAATAACCTAACAGACATTTCATCTTCACCACATTTGAGGCTGTTTCAATTTTATGATGTTAAAACATGCAAGGTTTTTTTTGTTTGCGCATCAAAGTACTAATGTTGAGACGTTTTTAATAGAACAAAAAACCAACAAAATAGACTTGAGACAAAGACACTAATGCTGCTATTACTTATAAATAATTGTAGCATTTTTAAGCAACTTTACAAAAATCTTCTACTGGTATTGGATATTTGTTCTGGGTTTTTTAATGCTTCAGAAGCCACAGTAAAGTCCTGCCCTTAATTCTGGGAGTCATACAAGTAAAACTAGTTAAGAATTTTATTTCTATACATCAGTGGGCCATTTTATCTCTGTTTGCATTCTTAAATATAAGTATTTTTAGCAAATGCATCAACAAAAAAAAAAAAAAGTTGTACTTTATTTTGAGTTGTCTGTCAGTGAAAGTACAAATGTTTTTATGTGTCAAAGGGAATTATCTAACAACTCCTCGACATTCTGTTGGACTTAAATTAATAATTTTACTTTTCTTTTATTTTCATAAATGGGTTAGTGTGTCATAATCTTTACACAAAAAGCCACACCTGAAATATCCTATTCAAAATAAAGAAGAAAACTGGAAATGTATGCCTGTCAGTAATCTGTGTTTATACACTCTTAGATGCCTCATCTAAATGAAATGTACTTGTTGAAGCATTTCAGTGAGCGTCAAGCACTTACTTTCGTCTTACAATGAAAGGATTAGGTTTTGGTTGAATCTGTCATCCGTACTGAGTCAGCCTCTTTTCCATTTGAAAACCGGGCCTCTGAAATCGATCCTTTTGTTGAGCAGCCACTCCTCCGCTGGCTGCGGTAAACGGCAAAACCTGAAGTAAAACAGGTTTGTCCATATGAGTTAGTCTGTCCTTTCTCGGTTGGTGACTTCCTGCCTCATCGTTTAGGAAGAGTCATCCGTAGAGATTTAACTGTCATGAAGTATTTGTTCTTTGGAGCAGCAAATTATTCAGCCCGTCCATGCATGCCTCTGCAGAGGAAAGTTGGGAGACACTTTGAGAGATTTCCATGAATCGATTGCATCATTGGTTCAAAGTGTGTCATACCGACACCTTTAGATCATTGTTTGTATGAAAGTACATTAATTGCAGATGACACTGAAGGAAATAAGCTGGTATTACATATGAATGAACTCTCATCATTACTACCTTTTTAGTAACTTTAGATTTGTGCTTTTGATGTGACTAATGTGGAAACAAATAGGACATCCTATGAAAGTGTTTTTTTTTTTTTTTTTTTTAAACAAATTCAGACATGGGTACTTATATCAATGTTGATACTGAGAAACTCCAGTAATGAAAAATTATAATGAATAATAAACAATATGTTTAAAATTGTACCCAATAAGAGTGAACACAATGATGAGATCTAACAAGCTGCCGGAGGCGTCCAGAAAGATGTCGCAGCTTCATATCACAGAGGTGATGTGAAACAATCTGTAAGGAAAAAAAAAACTTGAGGCGAATCGGGACCCTGCAGCATGTCAATTACTCATAGCTTACCAGTAAATCGAGAAAACACTGTGAGAGTTGAGAAATTTGTCCTGGACCAAGTCAAAGTCCAGATCTTTTTCCTCGGCTGAAAAACTTTTTTTTTATTGATTTAAACTCAGTAAAAACCAGTTTGTTTGTTTTTTTTTTTTTGTTTTTTTTTTACCAGACTGTAGATAAATCATATTTTTCCAGTGATCTAAAAACTTAAATTGGACGACAGCATATGAAATGTAATAAAGCCGTGATAACTTTTTCACAATGCCAAATGTGGCGAAATCAGCAAAACCTCAAAGATGCTTCAGTTGACAGACAGACCAGCACAGTTCCTCTTTTTGTTCACTCAACTTGTTTTTTTGTGTGTGTGTGTCATTTCCTGCCTTTCCTCCACTCTCTGTAACCACTAGCTGCTCCGTCTTTCCACATATTGTTTATATTACCTCCTTTTAAAACTGGGTCACTTTATTTCCCCCTTCCCGGTGCGAGTGTACGTGAAGCCAGAGTGTGTGCTGAAGGACCAAGATGTTTACTCTGCCTCTGACTGGAGGTCTTCAGCAGCATTTCAGCAGAACTTTGGCTGTCGGTTTCCAGCTTCTTGGCAGAATCCTCAGCTATGCTGGAACCGCGGGGGGTGGGAGGGCTGACGCCAAAACCTCTAGTATCTCTGTTTACCACACGGAGAGCTCTCTGAGAATGACTCAGCTTTATTTTCTCCACTGCGATCATATTCAAATGGGGGTAAAAAAAAAGTAACGCTTTTCCATTTGGTACGAAAATAGTTCGAAAAACATATTGCAAAAGCAACAGAAGTGGAGCAGATTTCTCTTTGCCTTGCTTTAAAAAGAGCATGCGTTACTCCTGGCCCCCTCACAGCTAGAGAGCCTTATTCCAATTTACACCCACAAAGTTGGAGGCAGGCTGCAGGAGAGCTCAGTTCAAACTGGCCTGAACTGGTTCTCTTTTACAAGGAACAGTGGCTCCTGGCATACTGTACAATACATCTACCTCCAATGGCTGTCAAAGGAGGTGGGGCGATTATTCAACTGCTGAATTATGTTCTTTCACTCACTGATTGTTCTGATGCGTATGTCTTTTTATTAGTTTGTTTATTGACGTCTTCTTCTTGTTGAAATTGCAGGGAATACAACAGAGGAGAGGAGTGAAAAGAAGGAGAGCACAAATGGGAAAGTTGCCTCACCTGAAGCCTCTCGGGGCTCTGCAGGGTAAGAGCAACAAAAGATTTAAGCGTGTGCGCAGTTGTATTCTCTATTCTTTAATCTGACATCCCTTAAATCCAGAGCGTATTACATTAGCCTAATCTAAGACTGTGAAGAAATTTAGCATCACAGAGGATCCTAATCCAATCTGACTTAAGAGTCAGACAGGCTGAGTACAAATGAATGCCTCACTTCAGATTTCTTAATTGTGAAACATTTTGTATCCATTTCTGTTTCTCTTTATGCTAACTTTGTGTTGACCTCATATAAAATATCCTAAAGTTTTAAATTGGGGTGTCCTGTTAAAACTTTTCCCACTTCAGATGTGATGCCAATATTGCAGATTTGAGTATTTGCCAATACAGATATTGACCTGATATGATATCAGTGCCAAACGTAAATATTACTTATTTCGTAGTGTTGAATGTTAGAAAAGGCTTGACTAAGTGATATTTTATCAGAGAACAATAGTCAACAACAATATTCATAAATACTTTTGCAAGACTCTGTGTCTAAATGCCTGTTTTTGTTTTTCCTTCAGTCTGGACCCTGAAAAGTCTGGACAACCTGCTTCAGAGGAAGGTTCCAACGCCTCCAGTGACTCCAGTTCTTCCTCCTCGTTACCCGAATCCAGCGAAGACAGACAGATCGTCACACTTGTGGAGGAGGACGAAGATGAGGAGCCAAAACAGTCGACTGTGACGCTGCTGGAGGAGGTAGAGGAAGAGGAGGAGAAGAGTGAGGAGAAAGCAAGGAGGGATGCTGACAGGAACCAGTGGGAGAGTCAGGCATACTGTCCTTTCTCGTCCCTGTCCTCCCTGTCTTTGTCCTGCATGGCCACGCTGCCGGAGCTGCTTCACCGCTGGTGCTCTGCCAGGCTGGCAAAGGAACGCCTGCGCAGCCTCAGGAAGCGGCAACTTCACACTCATCCCCGCATCCCTGTCCTGACACACACACCCCCACCCATCCCTGTCCCGTCGCCTACACAGGAAGCCCTCCTCCCTTTAACGGAGAAAGCTCCAGATCCAGAGCTGCTGCGGGATAAAGTAAACGAGGGGAAGCCCTCTGCTGAGGTACAGACTGATTTACAACTTAGAGTTCAGCCATCTGATATTTATACTGCATATGCAGTAAACGACATGCTACTGGAGCCCAGCAGAACTGCCACCATTCCTCCCCACAGTTCATCAGCCCCTCACAGCACCTTAATGCGACCCACCCCCACACCCGAGGAGAAACCGTTGCCTCCTGTGAAGGACGAATCCCTGGACCTCGTCCCCACTCCCCCCCTCCAAGCTGCCTCAATCCCAGAGACGCAGCAGGCCATCAGCGCCGCATCAACACTTTCTGTCAGTCCTCCCATACAGACTCTGTCTCCTGAGACGGCCTCTTCTGTTTTCTCTGTGACTCCTGTCAAAGAGCAGCCCATACTTTCTCTTCCTACTGCATCAAGACCAGAGAACCTTCTACCCCCTCCTACCGAGCTGCCAGCCGCCATCCCAGCAGCCGACAGCCACACAGATTCGGTAAAGTCGTCTACTGATGAAGGTGGGAGCAAACAAAAACAGAGCACAGATGCTCCTCAAATCCAGGCAGAACAGGGGAGCAATCTCTCCCAGACAGGAGAGTCCCATCAGACTGAGGACTCTGTGGAGGAGGAACTGTTAAACACTAACGTTCAGCGGACGGCGACTGATTTCTACGCAGAGCTGCAGAATGGAGGAGATTACACGGGGGGAACGCTGAACGGCAACGGCATGTTGCTGAACGGAGGCGGCGCCGTTCACGGCTCCAGTCAGAAGGAGAGCGTGTTCATGAGGCTGAACAATAGGATCAAAGCTCTGGAGATGAACATGAGTCTGTCCAGTAGATACCTGGAGGAGCTGAGTCAGAGGTAAAACTCTTCAGGAATCCTTAATTTAATATCTGTTAAAATCTGGTAGTATTACTTTCTTTTTTTAAATTTAGTGAACCATATGAAACATTGCCATTTATTTTTCTCCTCCTCTCCAGGTATCGTAAACAGATGGAAGAGATGCAAAAAGCCTTTAACAAGACCATCATAAAGCTACAGAATACCTCCCGCATTGCTCAGGAGCAGGTCAAGCGAAACCCAAATACCATGAAACGACTTGACCCGTTAGCTAATGCTTACTGTACAACTGAACCACACTTTTTGTTCTGTTCTGTAAAATGAATACAGGACCAGAAGCAGACCGATTCCATCCAGCTTTTGCAGAGCCAGTTGGAGGATGTTACCAAACTGATGCTCAATCTTACAGCTACAGTGAGCCAGCTGCAACGAGAGGTAGCAAACACACTATTGTTGACACACGATCTTCGTGCATTGGTTAAAAAAAACAAAACAAAAAAGAAGCTCAATTGGCACACTCCATCGATGTACTCTATATAAAAACAACCAAATATGCACAAATGCAAAGTTGTACTTCTGCAAAAAGTTGCATATGAGCAAAAGGAAAGCTTTATTGCTAGCATGGGCATCCGGACTGTTGTGGGCTTTGCAAATCCATATGTATTAAACCAAGATCCACTGACACGTTTCTCTCAAGACCAGCATTAACTTCTTCAGCAGTTTTGTTGGTGCCTCAAAAATATTAGTGCGTCTTTAAACCATCCTCCACCTCATGATAAAGATGAAGGATGGTTTGGAGGAAAATTAATTGTGAGAAACACTGAATATGTGAGCTCAAAGGTCTTCACATTCAAAGCTCATAAGACCTGTTGTAATACTTTTCTGTAATCTCAGGTTGACATTTAACAAAATAGAACAATGAATTGTTTCTTGGCTTTACTGCAGTTTACATTCACATGTAGATTGAGATTTATTGTAATATCTACTGACTTGTTGTCCAGATTTCTGCTAGACAATAAGTCGTTTGTTTCCACAGCAGCTAATTGTTAGGCAGCTGGTATCTCCCAGAAAGGATTTTCTATTAAATTTGCACACCACGTCCAGAAAATTCCCCATCTTGCCATAATCAAACATTTTTTTTTTTTCAGTCCTCTCCACAAAATGCATAATTCTTTGTGTGTTTTGATCTCTTTTATCTAATTTCTTCCTCTTATTTTTCTGACCGATTATTTCCTCAACAGGTATCTGACCGTCAGAGCTACCTGGTGCTCTCTCTGGTTCTCTGCCTGTTGCTGGGCGTCCTGCTTTGTCTGCAGTGCTGCCGCAGTTCGTCCCCCAAGCCCAAAGCCAACTTCACCCCCCTTCCCAAGAGCAACCACTACCCCAGCCCCAAGAGGTTTGCCTCGCCCTCTTTGTCTGACACCCTTCCAGTGAATGTAACGCTTTATCTCTGCGTGTGTCTCATTGAAGCTCCTCGAATTACTCAACTCCTGTCAGAGGTGTAGTTATGCAACATCTTTATGGGATTCCTGGAACATGTTGGACTTCTTCCATTCTGTGGTGGCAAGGTTAATAAGCTTTTATTAATGTCATTCATGTTTTCCCTCATCAGATGTTTCTCTTCTTATGACGATATGAGCCTAAGGCACAGGGTCACCTCCCCGCTTGTCCGCTCCAAGTCGTTTCAGCTCTCATCAACAGAAGGTGAGATCCGTCGCCACTCTCGACATGTCTCTCCTTCAACTTACGTTTTTTTTTTTTTTTTTAAGTCCATCCACTGTTACTCGTTTAGTCTCTGTCGCTGAAATCTAAGCAGCGATTATACTTGACACCACAGTCACCGCATTGCAAAGACTCGTCACGACTATTTCAGGCCAGCTGCTTTTAAACGCTGCGCTGCAGCGCCCAGGCATTTCCAAAACTCTGTTCATTTTCTCCATCTCTCACTTGGAAAACCTTTCGCTGTTTGCTCATATCAGCCAGAGCCAAGAGGCAACACACAGCCACACATGGAAAGCTTTAACCTGCGGCACCTTGCAAAAATGTTCATTCCTCTTTGAAGATTTTCACATTACAACCACAAACAGCATTGCTGATCTGATTTTGATTTTGTGGGACATACCTGCAGGATGGAGTGACATAATAAAAAGTCGAATTATCTGGGCTGCCTGTATAGCTTGTAGCAAACATGGAGAGGAAAATGCTTTGGTTGGATGACAAAATTGCACTTTTTGGTGTATAGGGAAAGTTCAGTGCGAGTCAGAAAACTTAACATTCCACATTGCCCCTAAATTCAGTATTTCCACTGAAAGCCCTGTGGTGCCAGCATAACTCTTAACTGAGCAGTGATAGAAAAACCAGGTCAGTTGATTGAAAAATTGAGACTTAAACTAATTTTGTAATAAAAAAAAAACAAACACCTGAGGCCTTGTTTTAGGTTCACCTTCTAGGAGGACAAGAAACCAAACCTCACAGCCAAAAGCTACAGTTTCTGTATTTTAAGAGTCTAGTCAAAGTTCAGGGATAACTTCAATCCATAGTCTCTGTAAAATACTTGAGAAGTTGTTTACAGATGCAGTCCAGCTAATTGAACTGAGCTCAGTTAATTTTGAGAAAAAGATTTTGTTTTCAAACTCTTGGAAAGCAGTGTATCGTTTTCCTTCCACTTCACATCGATCCACTGCTTTTTGTTTCTGTACATAAACTCCCAATAAAACGCATTGAAGTTGGCGGTTCTAAGACGTCAAAGCGGAATGTGGAAAATTTCAGTGGTTTTGAATAGTTTTACAAGGCGCCGTACACCGCCCCCTACTGGCCATTGCTGATCAGCTGCGTGTGCGTGAGTGAGAGCCTCTCGCCCTGGAGGCGGCACGGCTGTCATTGCCAGCTTGTCTACATGCAGGCTTCGGGAGTGTAATAATAGAGCACGATGCTTCACTGGCTCATGCTAGATGTTTGCAAGTAGTGACGCCTACTGAACCAGCAGAATCTGTATTTCCTACAATGTTAGTTTGATGTTAGAATATATATTTGTTTTCTAATTATTAGTTTTTCCTACCGCTTTCTCACATCTGTAATTTATAATAAGAAGTTGTTTTTTTTTTTTTTCTTTTTCACATTTTGTTACAAGTATAAACTACTTGCAAGGTCATTTCATGCTTATTACATGTATGTATTCCTGTTTGCCATTCCATCATTAACCTGGCCCCTCTCTCCCCTCCCCAGTAGGTCCAGATGACTTGTTCATTGTAGAACCTCTAAGGTTTTCTCCAGAGAAAAAGGTACAGTGTCTGCCGGCTGTGACGGCCGCCTTACATAAGTGCTGTGTGTTCTCTAGTGTCAGTCGGTGTGTACAGTGGGTGTGTTACGTAAAGCAGGGAATCACTTCCTGGTCAGATCTCTAATGTCCCTGGAGTTGCCAAGTTGAGGGATACGGTGATGTCTTGAGTTTCAGTACATAAACACCTCCTCCTATACTGACACTGTTATTGCCACTTGACATCTTAATCATCTCACACATTTCCGGAGGCAGAGATTTGACAGTACAGCACAAGTATTTTTTTATTAACATGACCTTTTTCCAGATCCTATTCTCCCTTTATTCCCTGGTAAACGTTCCCCTCATGCTCTGACCAGTTTGTGTGCCATCAGTGTCTAGCTCTAAAAACTTTAATGTGGTCGTGTGTTATTATTATTACAGGTGCATCTCAGTAATTTAGAGCAATATCAAAATATTACTGTGTTTCAGTAATTAAACTGTGAACATGAAGTCCATATTGTACAGATCTATGATATACAGAGTGAGATATTTCAAGCTTTTGTTTCTGTTCGTTGCTTTATTGGTTTGTTGGGTCACACAAGCACCATGTTGCTTTTATAGCAGCCTTCAGCTCAACTGCATGGTTTGCTCTGGTGTGAGTAATCATCATTTTCTTATCAATACTCCATAGATTCTTCGTTGGGTTCAGGTCGGGGCAGTTTGCTAGTAAATCTATCACATTGATACCACGAGCAACAGACCAGATATTGTGTCTTTTGGCTGTGTGGACGGATATGAAGTCTTGCTGGAAAATGTGATCAGAGTCGCCATAAAATTTGTCAACAGAGGGAAACATGATGTACTCTTAAAATCTCCTGATACTTGTCTACTTTGAGAAAACACAGACGACATGAAACCCCAAACCATTACTGACTGTGGAAACTTCACTCTGAACCTCAGATAACTTTGTGTCCTGCCAGTCTCTGGGACCTTAGTTATCGAATGCTTCAGGAGTGACTCAGCACAAGGAATGTGATGGTTTGTGTCTCTGGTGACTATTGAAGACTGCAGCTGCCATCTCTACCTTATGAATCTCCCCCAAAATGTTGATTTGGCTTTGTTTCATGATCCTCCAAAAGCTGAATGTTGATTTCTCATTAGCTATAACCCAAAATCATCAGATTTGAGAGAAATAAACTCTTGAAATATCACTTTGTGCATAATCTATGAGTTGGAATTGAATTACTGAAATGAAATCGGCTTTCGATTAGTATGTTGTTGAAATGCACCTGTAAATGTATCTTTTCTTCCTCTGAATTTTAGAGTAAAGTTTTCCTTCTCTGTTGTGTTTCATCCTGCAGAAAAAACGTGGCAAAACAAAATCTCTGGACAAAGTTGAGACCCTGAAGCCGTTTGATCCCTCTCTGCCCCTCACAAACGGCGATCCGAAATGCAACGGCTTCCATTCGAGCCTCCCTGCTTCGCTTCCCCCACCTGCTCCTCCTCCTCCACCACCTCCGCCTCTCCCTCCTGCTCCTGCCACAGCATCGCATCCTCCTCCATCCACAGACCAGGAGTCGTCTTTGCCCACTGCGACATCGAAGGAGTTCCCCTCTGAAACCAGCAGCTGCAGCTCCTCCACTCACTCCGAGGAGTCGTACACTAGCCGCATCCCACCGCCTCCTTCCATCCGCCCCACCGCCGGCATGTGCAACGGCCACGACCATTCTTTCCCCCTCGCCCAGCCTCCCGCCAAATCCCGTCAGGAAAGGCGCTCCCAGAAGCGACGGAAGTCTCGTCAGACAGAGCTGCAGTTCCCCCCCGTGCCAGGGGGAGGCGTCGACTCTCTGCCCAGCCTGCAGCAGCTTATGAAGGGAAACAAAGAGATGAGCGTTGGGACCATCAGGGTGACCGCCGTCACCGGACATGTCTGAAACGCCACACTTCACAATTACTCGGCACCCTGCTCACGAAAAGAATGACTTTATCCCAAAGAACCACAATTCGCATGAGTGTCCCTAGACGCACAGGTGAAGTTAAAATGAGTTTAGCAGCATTAGCTCATCCAGACCGTATCCACTCTTGTCAAAGACCCGTTTACGGTTACGTGCCTTTATGTGTGTTGGAAACCTTTTAATTGTTTAAAACTTTAATGCGTAGAGAGCTGCTGATGTGCAAGGAGAGAAACATTGTGGGCGGGAGAGGGAGCGACACGTCAGCACACATTTGGTACAACAAGACTTTGTTTTTCTGAAAAAAAAAAAAAAAAAAAGCACATTGTCCCCAGACAGCGGAGCATCAGTTTGTTTTCCGCCTCTTCTGAGCACAGCGAGACAGGCGCCGACCTCGACTCTGCGCTCCTTCAACAAGTATTAGGATGTTGGTGTTGGATAAAAATTGTCATTATAGAAGAAATGTGGAGCACACAACTTTGTCTCATCATTTTTTCCTCGTGTTATCTCTTGTTTTTTTCTCATCTATCCTTATTTGACTGAAGGTGTTTGAATGGGACCAGTGTTTATAATCTTACTGTGAACCTGTCTGATGCTCTCGCTGCATCTCCATTACTGTTTGAAACCAACCACAGGAGCTGAGTGAAGAAAATAACCTACATTTCTTTGTCCTTTTTGTCTTTGTTTAGTCTCAGACTATAGTTACAGAAGCAGCAGTCTGCACATCCTACAAGTCCATAATGAATCATTCCCCCATTTTGGATAGTTGGGCTGGGCCCATAATAATCATGTTCACATGTAGAAAGTTAATATTTGATTCTATATACATATGCATGTGAACAAGCTGGAGGCACTCTGGGTTTTGTTTTAAATGTTTTTTTTGTTTGTTTTTGTTTTAGCCAGTCTGAGCCATGATTGTTTCATATTCCTCCCCCCCCCCCCCCCCAAAACTTCATCACATTTGTAGTGAAGTTTGTAATAACACACTGCGGAAGCAGAGTTGATTGTTTACGCTCCTTTTACTCGCACAGCCACATGGACCCTGCAGATGACTCTGACCGACTGGTTTTATTTATCTATTTATTTATTTAAAAGTCTGTAGATTTTTCTAATTGAGCCACTGGTTTGCCAGCTTCCCAGTTCTGTGGGGTCACTGTGGTCGATGTGAGTTTGTTACACAGAAAAATGAGGAGTTTAGACAGTCATAATGGGTGGCTAGGCTCCTTAGTTATATTATGTGCTACATTTTTGTTAAAAAAAACCAACAAAAAAACCTTTTGTGTTTGTCTCTCAACTATCATTTCACATCCTACTGATTTGGTTTCAGTCGGTACGACTGTGGGTTTATTTGGATCAGACGACTGCTGCTTCTGCTTTCAGAGCTGCTGTTTAGTCAAAAGTAGGTGAAAGTGTTCAACTAAGTCTTTATTACCCTGTCTTTGTGTTTCTTTGCCCTGTTTATTACGATAAACACAGTTCTCTTTAAATTCTGCGAAAAAGCTGCATGCAGGATAACAGAAACACCCTGCAGAGTTTGGGGGAATTTGTTTTTGCAGGAATGTTTCTTCATGTAGATAGGGTTTCTCGTTGGCTCCGTGTGGTTGGTGTTGTCATTGCCACTTCCTCACTGCATGCCTCTGTCAGTCGTGGTGGAGAAAACCAGCCTGCTTGGATTCATGTTTTAGATCTGCGTATGCTCACGTATGTCACTAGGATGTTTTCGGCGTTCTTACCCTCTCGTTACACTCCATTTGTCTTCTGTTTATTCGTCGTGTGCCCCACCTGAGTGACCCCCGGTGTTATGTAAAGAGAAAATGAACTGTTATTGAATTAAAGGGAACGTGAGAAAGATTAATCCGATTTGCAACACTATTAATGTGATTACAAAGGTTCCGCAAGCTGAGCAAATCCTTTTATTCCTCCCCCCCCAATCTTTTTTTTTTTTTTTTTAAAACCTTTATGATGTATGTTTACCTGTATGCATGGGAGATTATGGTAACTTCATGGGTGTGTGTTTGTATTATGAAAAAAGACTACTTAGAACCTGCTTCAATCCATAACACAGAAGAGGAGGAAGCACTTGCAGAGAGTTTCTAGAGACGCACGTGCACTTTGTATGACTCCTCATGCCTTTTTTGTTTTTCTACTTTAAATGTCAAGTGCTTTTTTTTTTTTTTTTTTTTTTTCTCCCCAGTTCCTCCCACTCCCTCTTTTCCTCTGTGGTCACTCCAAAAAGCTGCACAGTATTTTTGAGCAGGAGTGAGTTTCTACAATAAACTGTAGTGCCATTAGAAACTGTGAATTCTTTCTAAATAAAACCTTTTTTTGTTGTCTTTCATCTGGTGTTTGGATTTTATTCCCTTGCCTCCGTGTTCTATTGAGTGGGTGAACAGTTTTAGGGGTAAGTGTCTCTTTGAATTTAGGGTTTAAAAAAAAAGGCTAGTAATTTATTTTTTTTTTTTTAATTGTCTGTCTTAACATGTGTGTGAAGTACACACACATTTTAAGAGAAGCTTGAGAAAATCAACATATGGAGAAAGCAAAATGTTTGCAGATATGGAAAAAATTATATTTAAATTAATAATTGTTCTTGATGACTGCACTTCCTATAGTTTTCTATAAATCTTATTCTGACACTGCTTTCTGATACTTTGCTATGAGCTATTGAACTTGGTGACATTATATAAAAACTAGATGCATTATCATTTTGACAGGACTCAGATGTGAAAAGTTCTCACATTGCTGCTGATTATTTTATAAATTTATCAGACTGAGTAGTGAAAAAAATGCATTTATTTAACAAATTTCACTAACTGTTGGTCATGGTTATCAATATTAATCGACTTGAACAACTATTTAACTTGTATTTCAAAAATATCTTGATATTCTATTTACCTTTGTGTTGAATGTCAAGAAAAACGCCAGTGTCGCTCTTCCAGCCACCAGGCGGCGCTGCAGGTGAAACTAAACTACTTCCCTCCAGAGCGGGACTGCCTCTCTTCTCTGTTTACGTTTGTCCTGAAACATGGAGGACGAAGTGGATGTTGACATCGAGGGAGACGACTTTGATAGTAATGTTGGGTAAGAAGTGTCTCTGTTTCCGACCGTGTGCAGTCTGGGGGAGCTGTGCGAAGCTAAATGCTCGCTAAAAGGATTATTTTCAGCGTTTCGGTGTCTGTTAGCAACCCGTTTCCCTGTTACAGAGAGATGGACGCTGCAGGATTAGTCCAGGAGCAGTTCATCCAGCCAGCAGACGGAAGCAGCTCCTGGATCCTGGTAGGACCTCGAGAAATCCCGTTGTTAGTACAACAGGTGTGACAGTGGGACTTTGTGATGAGTGCTGTGTGTTGTCTGCAGCCCTGGGAGCTGGACAGCTCCATCAGCCCGGAGAACAGAGAGGCGATAGAGAGGATGCTGCTGGAGGAACAGTATCCTTTAACCACAGCTGCCCTGAAGGAGAGCGATGATGCGCTGTAAGGGATGCAGCAGTCCTTACAGCGTCTTGCAAACGTTTTCAATTTTGTAACTTCAAACGACAGTGAGTTTCTTGGTATTTAATGTAAAAGACCAACTCAAAAAAGAGCAGAATGGTGAGGTGAGAGGAAAACCATACATTTAGGAGTATGTCTCGGCTTATGGCATTGAGAGAAGTACATTTAGCAAAATGACTCAAGCTTAATCAGACTGGAGCACAATACTTGTGAATCATGTCTGGTTCTGGGCTTGGACTAGACCATTCTGTCACACGTTTGCTGTGTTCTTTCACAAACTTTTCACTGCTTTTATGACATTCCACTCTCCCATAAAGGATAGATTTGTTCAGTTTTCGCCTCCGTCTGAGTTACCATGGACCTCTTTTCTCATTGATGCTTATCAAATTCGATATACTTATATCAGATTTGATTTTACTTTCTTATAATGGACTGGATATGTTCCTTTACAAATATGTGCTTTAGATTAAAGCAAGAAATTGTTTTGAAATTTTGCAGGCTGTTATTTAATTAAAATAAAGGTTAAATCTGTGAAACATGGAGCTGGAGCGAAAAATAAAACTTAGTCATAACTAATTTATTAAGTTAGTTTTTAGTGCTCTGGTAGGAAAATTGATCCAAAACAGCTTTAAAGAAACTATGCTTAACTCTACTTGAAGATATTATTTGACGGGTGACAGGATTCCGGACATTTTGCCCAGTGATCCCAACAAGAAGCCCAAAGTAAAGAAGTAAGTACCTTTTTGTTTTAGAGTTCTCCCTCACCTGTTGTTTATGTTGGAAATCACACCAACGTGTTTGTCTTACGAACGTCCAGATCTCCGACCAAAAGCTCGACGTCGGCCTCTGCTTCATCTCGCTGGTCCAAACAGGAAAAAGAGCTGTTTGAGGAGGGACTGGTGAGCACCTTAGTGTCAATAATATCTGTAGGCCTGAAGTGAATGTGTGAGTAATATGACTGCATCCTGACATAAATTTAGACATTAAATCAATGTCTAAATTTTCACATCACAACATTCTGCTATTTTAAGGGTCTGCACACTTTTTACAACCGCTTGTGATAGTTGAGATGTTCTCTCTTATTTCTGTTTATTCTTTCAAAAAAGAACATGCTTATGTATTTCAGTATTTTGGAAGTAAGTTATTCTTCTTTGTACTTTTTAAGGCTCAATATGGTCGAAGGTGGACAAAAATCTCCAAGCTTGTGGACACCCGAAGTGTCCTTCAGGTCAAGAGTTATGCCAGGCAGTACTTCAAACACAAGGTGAGGCTACCTGACTGTTTTCACACTGAAGCATATACAAACACATTCTGAGTCTTATGGGCTCTTCTTGTGATTCCAACTAAAGGGTAAATCAGAACCAAGAGCTGCAGCTCCCTCTGCAGGTCCAGAGCAGCAGCTGCGGCCTCCTCGGCCCACTGTGACCAATGCCGTCCGCATACAGAGGCTTTCCGATGACGAGGACGTAGACATCACCGATGACCTGAGCGAGGGTGAAGGGGAGGACATCAAAACTGAACTGGGTGGACCAGCAGGGCAACCAGAGACTGACGCTACAGCGGAAGAGCAAAAAGAGCTGACTGTGTCAGAGAGCATCCATGAGACGAAGCACCGACCCTGCCTGAGCTCTTCTTCTGAGCAAAGTCCTCCATCCTCTTTTAACTTGTTTTGCGCTGAGGAAGACAGGAAAACTACATCAGATGAGAATGTTGTAAAGTCAGAACCTCCTGAGACAGAAGCAGAGATGGAGTCAAAACTGACAACTAATCCCAGTGATGACCAGAGCTGCCAGAGTCACACCTTGGCACACGACGGTCAGCTCATTGAAGAATACCATGATTCCACAGGTAATACACATCAGAGATTTGTTTGTGTCTTACAGGGTTTCCCCAAGAAAACCTGCTAAACCTGTTTTTGAAAAATGTGAAAAGTTACAAAAATTCTGAGGTGCACAAGGAGTTTAATGCTTGAAATATAGGCGTAGCTTAATACGTCTTTACTGTTTCTGGTGTATAAAAAACCCTATTTAAAATGAACAAACAATGCTTAGCCTGGTGGAAGGGGAAGAAAAGTCTGGTGACCCACCAGGCTTATAATCCACTGAACTCAGCCTCGCACACCTGTCAGTAAAAGTGATTCTTGTTTTGTTGATAGATTCTGTTGAAAACCCGGACGTCCGGGGACCAGACGGAGACCCAGAGGAGCAGGAGGAGGAAGACGAGGAAGTGGAAGAGCTGAAGGCCCCCGAGCAGGAAGTTGAGATGGACACCGAGACGATCACAGAGGACGAGAAACAAGCCATCCCCGAGTTCTTCGAGGGTCGACCATCGAAGACTCCCGAGAGATATCTGAAGATCAGGAACTATATCCTGGATCAATGGTGGCGCCAGACCGTTCTCACACCGACTCCTCTGCAGTTCTTCTCATCCATAGAGAAGAACTGAACGCTTTTGTGTTTATCGTTAGGCTGAAGAGCAAGCCCCGATACCTGAACAAGACGTCGGTCCGTCCCGGCCTGAAGAACTGTGGAGACGTGAACTGCATCGGGAGGATACACACGTACCTCGAGCTCATTGGAGCCATCAATTTCAATTGTGGTAAACCTGCAATCTTTGACCTACAGTTACTCCTGCTGCTTTTATCTTTCCTACAGCTTAGTGTGTGGGTTCTTGTTTTCTTCTTGTAGAGCAAGCGGTGTATAATCGACCAAAGGTGGTGGACCGGACCAAGCCGAAGGAGGGCAAGGATGTGCTTGAGGCTTACCAGCTTGCTCAGAGACTGCAGAGCATGGTAGGTTCCTGAAAACCGTGATCAGCTGCAAAACCTGAGCTTTTCAGATCCGAGATAACATCTGCTTGGCTGCAGCGGACCAGGAAGAGGCGTGTGCGAGACATATGGGGGAACTGGTGTGATGCCAGAGATTTGGAAGGACAGACTTATGAGGTATGGACACTGTCTTACATGCACTTCAGCCGCTTTGAATCTGTACCTTCATTTCTGCTGAATCTGTGTGTTTTTCAGCATCTGAGCGCTGAAGAGCTGGCTCAGCGGAGAGAAGAGATGAAGAAGCAGCCTAAACCCGGCAAGACATCCCGATACAGAGGGTGAGCACGATGGATTCATGTATCAAGTAGCAAATAAAATGCTGGAGAAGATTAATCATATAATCAATCTCCCTACAACAGGTCCTTTGATCCATTCCAGCTGATTCCTTGCAGATCTTTCGAGAGAGATGTTCAGGTCGGTGAACATTTGTCTCATTGTTTAATCATACTGCCGCATATTTATCTTGTATTAAAAAGGCAAAGGAAGATGCTCCGCTTTAAGTAAATAACATTCTGACATTTATTGTGTAGCATTTTTAGGCATACTTTCCAGATAAACTGTCAAGTCAAGTTTTTTTGAAGAGCACATTTCAGCAACTAGGCAGTTCAAAGTGATTTACACCGTAAGAACATCATGAAACAAGCATACAAATGTTGCTCAAATGTTTCGTCAAACCATCCTAGTAACAATGCTACTTAATGTCACGTTATGATATGCAGACACTTTATCTGCACTAATGAAAATTCCGTCACCTCAGCACGGCGAATGCTTGAAGTGGCATCAACCAGTCTGACCTATTTATTCAATATGTAATGTAATTTCTGCTGTTAAATTAGATTATTGATATGCAGAAAGACTTATTCAAAACCTGAACTGTTTTGATATAATCTGTCATCAGACAAATCAAATTAGAGCATCAATTTAGAGCCACCTGTATTGTGCTGAATAGTTTCATACACTGACTTACTTGGACGTGTACAGCAAAGTTTCTCCAGCTGAGCTAAGGCAGCGCCATTTCTCCCTCAGTACTCTTGCAGAACAGCCTCACTGTGACCTGCTTTCAATGTCCACACCCCCTTAGAAACCGCATATTGTACTAATATTTGTCTCACCTTAGCCCCCAATATAGGTTGAGGTTTACTTCTAAATGTTTTTTTTTTTATGAAAGTGCTTGTGAAGAAAGTTGTATTTTACTTTGTTTTATTGTTTCCTGAGTACTACTAAACTTCTCAAAATGGTACTTGCGGTTTTCTCCAGGAGCCGTTCCAGGTCATCGTGTGTGCTGAGACCCTTCTCATCATGGACATGGTACGTTATAAACACAGCCTTGTAGAAAATAGATTCTTATTTTGTTTTGCATTGCATGATTCAGTAGCACGTGCCAGGTGTGTCGTCTTTCTTTCTAATGCTATGAAGTGCTTGCGTGTTTCGTCGTCTTGTGTTCAGCATGCCCACGTATCAAGAGGGGAAGTCATTGGTCTTCTGGGTGGAACGTTCAACCAGGAAGAGAAAGTTCTCAAGGTAGGAAGTGAAGAATCCAAGCTCATCTTTAGTCCAATTATTCCAAAGGCTGACAAATAGTCCCGTGTGCAGATCTGCGCAGCAGAACCATGTAACAGTGTGAGCACGGGTCTGCAGTGCGAGATGGACCCGGTGTCACAGACTCAGGCCTGTGACATGCTCTCGTCTCTGGGCTTCAGCGTCGTGGGCTGGTACCACTCACACCCCTCCTTTCACCCAAACCCGTCAGTGCGGGACATCAACACTCAGGACCAGTTCCAGGTAAAACAATAAAAGAACCTGCACAAGTTTCTCTTCAGTTTACGGCACTTAGAGTTTTCCAAATTTTGTTACGTTATAACCTCAAAACCTTTATTAACTTATGGAATTGGCCAAATATAATCAAAATATACAAAATATAATCTGAAAAATGTGACGTTTATTTGTATTCACTCTCCCTAAGTTGAAATTGTGATTGGTACTGCAAATGTGTTAATGTGCTTTGATTTTTGTCTGTTTTTATTATCAAAATGGCTGAAGTTGGGTTCATTTGGATGGAAGCAGTATATCAGCAGAAAACGTTTCAGACTTTAATTTGTGAACTCTTTGAAAGTTATTTGCACTTCCCATTTGTGCAATAGTTTATTCTATCACAGGAAATGCCAATAAAATGCTCCTGTTAACATAATTAAAGGCTGAAGAGGTGTGAATACTTTTGCGTGTGGACATGCGGTTTCATTTTTTTGTCCTCTGACTCACCTAGAGTTATTTTTCCCGCGGCGGAGCCCCCTTCATCGGGATGATAGTGAGCCCGTATGACCCCACTAACCCCTCAACCCATTCCCAGATCACCTGCTTGTTGGTGAAAGAAAACCAAGAGCCCTCAAGCCAAAACAGTATGTGAAACACACACTCACAACACAGTAAGACAAGACTCAAAAACATCAAAACAGTCCAGATCAAGAGGCCGAGCAATCAAGCTAACAATGTAGGTCAGTGATACAGTTTCTATCCTCCAGCTGAGTTTTCTCTCTCTCTCTTTCTGTCTCTTTCTCTGTGTGTTTCTCCACAGAGCTGCCTTACAGATTCAACTTTCTGTCATCACAAGATTCTCCTGACTGGGAGCAGACCATGAGGAGGGCTCAGTGGATCGTCCAGAAGTACGCTCAAGCACACGGGTCAGTACTGTAATTCCCAGCAGCCAGATGGTGGTTTGATTGTGGATTATGCTGTAGTTTTTCTCTAAAAAGTTTGTTCTGGTTGTGCAGGAGCGTCCAGATGGACAGATTGTTTCGCAGAGACTCCAGTCTTACCTGTTTGGAAAAGGTGACTTTGACCCTGTGCTTATTTCAGTTGGACACACTCAGAAGCTCACGGTTGTAACTTTCTCTCCAGATGATGATGTCTTTGGCAAGACACTTGGAAGCCCTCCCAGATGGTGAAGGAGACCATTTCCTCTCTGAGATCCAGTCCCGGTTCCTGTCCGACTTTGTCTCCAAGCAGAAATCCTCATATAAGGAAGAAGAAGAACATTTAAGCTCTGTACAATCAGACGACGCCGCTTTTGATCAGCTGATCAGTCAGGAGGAGTTCCCCAAGGGAGGAGAGAGTGCTGAAACAAACAGAGGCTCAGTTTTGCATTTGGGATCTGTGTTGTCAACTGAGCATGACTATTTACTGTGAAAAGAAAAACAAAAAGTTTTTTCACAGTATTAAGCATGGTGTAAGATTTGAAGTACATGCGTTGAAGTTTATGTATAGTTTTATACAAAATCTGATTTTGTTGAATTGTTTGACTAAAAGATCTCTTGTAGAAAATCATTTAACTTCAAGATGTCTTGGTTTATTGCAGTGAAGGAACTGGAGATGGCGTCCAAAAAAGTTCAAAACGATTATCAGGGGTCGACAACGATATAAGCTGGTTACAAGTGCCGATACTGTTCTTTGATATCAACAGAGTCCTCACAGTAACTGTAAAACAACTTCATGTTTGAGAACGTGTTTGTATGAGAGAGAGAGCGTCTGATCAGTTCCTGTGTTACCAAATAAAACTATTTTTATATTTGCTGATTTACTGCATTTATGTATTTATTTATTTATTTGAATAAATAATGTCTTTTTCTCTTCTGGAGAAAAAGAGAGTTGAGCTGCAGCAAAAGCAAACTTCAACTGCTTTGGCTCCCATGTCAACACGTTACCAGAGTCGTAATTTAATTCTTATGTAGGCATTGTTGTGTCTGTTCCGGAATCATATTTTTTTTCTGCACAATGTGATGTTTTTAAATACTTGGAAAAAGTGGCGTTTATATTTTTTGTAGCTGTTGATGAGTGCAACATTTGATCTATGCTCTCAAATAGTTTGTGTGCTATCTGAAAGTATTAATGTTTACCTTCATGCTCTTTACATGGTCATGAATGCAACAGCAGATTTTAGTGATACTGCGATGATTAATGATGTGATTAATCCCAAAGTGGCCCTCCAAATAATTTGGTCCCCATATAACTTTGAGCCGGCCCTACAAAGAGGAATAATAAAGCCAAACTACTTTTTTTCCCCCCATGGAAGTTAACCACAGGCAACGTGAAGCCACAATTTGACAGATATGTGAAGAGGAACCTTCATTGCGGAAGTGTTTCTGTGGGGACTCATTTGAGAAGCAGGAACAGCATTTGTTCCTTTATGTTCTTTACACCCCACGTTACGTAACATTCCCTGTCATATGGAGCAGGTCGGGGACGTCGCTACCGATTAAGATGTTTTAACTCGGTGCCTGGCTGTAATTGCGAGGTTTGGACCTTCGCGAGCACCACAACCGCACCGCCGCCATCGCTAGAAAGTAGTTGCCAAGGTTACAAGCGACCATGACTTTGAAGGTTGAAACCGGAAGAAAAGCTCAACATGGCACCAGTAAACTTGGAACACTTTAAGCTCACTGCGTCATTTTACGTTATAGTTATCGGTGTTACACGAATATTTGACCGCCTCTGCCTTATGAAGTAGCGCTTGTTAATTTTTTTTTTTTTGACCACAATGGCTTTTCTATGTGGGAACTTTTTCAGAAACACGTGCAGTTTTTCCTTCCACATGAACCTGACTCGACATTTCCAGCTCTGTAAACGAGCTGACTTCCCTCTGAAGAAGACCCCGTTCTCAGTGTGCTCTCCAAAAACCTCGTCTCCTTTCAGAGTCTGTGCAACTCGACGGTCTTTCTCAGTTTGGGGCAGCGTGCGGACGGTGTGTTCGGGGACAGGTTCCGTCCAGACACAGTGGGGCCACCACTTCCACACCTCAACCTCCAGGAGAGCTCTTCCTGCTCCCCTCCTATGGATGGTCCTCAAACCTCTGCAGAAGCTTCTGGCTATACTACTGGGCAGGTAGTATATTAAAACAGTGTTTTATTGTTCCTGACTTCAGTTATGCTTTACAAACAAAGTTTACCTAACATAAGCACCTCATCAATACTGAACAATCCATATCATGGGAATAAACAATAGAAACTGAATACATTTTCACTTGAAATGACTAAAATCACATTATCATTTAAATTACTTTATTTTCCAGTCTTAAACTGTAGATTAGATATTTTCTACTAAGTGACAAGGTATCCTTTATTTACTTAAAACAATAAACAAGTCACCGATGTCATGCAATGACATTTGTATTATGAAGTAAAACAAATAATACAAACGTTTTGCTTTACATGCAACAGAGTCTCTTATTTGTTGATTAAGACAATAAACAATTATCTTAAAACCCCCCCAAAAAACTCTGCTTAATGCTGAGTTAAAAAAACAATGCCGTTTGAGTTCACTAAAATAAAATCCAAACTCAGCTTTATTCAGGCCTTTAGGGAAGTGATTCCAAGCACCTGCACCATATGTTCTGGTTCTCACTTTGGGATAATTAAAAACCTGCCACATAGGGGGTTCATCAGACCCTCAGGCCTCCTGTTGCCTCTTTGAAGATTACAGGATTAATCTCAGTCTGTATTTCCACAACTCTGTTTTATATTCTCCTTGTTTTTCATTTTCTACCATGAGAGATGACAGTTTTTCTAACATGAAGGAAGCTTTAAACGTTTACAGTCTTTGTAGTATTGAGCACCACTGGGCCGTGTGTGATTTTTAAACTCACTACCCGACTGTTTCTCCTCCATTCTCTGGGCAGGAGTCTAAGGAAATGGTGGGGGTCGCTACCAGACAATCGCCGACAGCTCATGCACGAATGGCTCCGGAGGCGCCGCTGGCATCTGGCGACGGGAGCAGGAGTTGCTTTGGTGATGGTGGGCCTTCTGCTCCTAACACACCTGGATGAGTCCCCAGTGACGGGGAGGATCCGCCTCCTGGTGTTCAGCAGGGAGAAGTACCTGGAGCTGGCTGCTCTGACTTCAGATGCGGTGAGAAACGAGGGCAGACACTAATCACTGCACTGTTTGTTAAATATTCAGGCTGCTGAAATGTGATTCTCAGTAGCGGTTTTACCCAGATCCTCATAATCTGCACTGGGAAAATGATATCTGGGAAAACGATATCTCGGAGAAATACAACGGAACAAGTATTTACAAGTAACCGTGTGTTTCAGCACCTGGAGGAGTTTGCGGAGCTGCTTCTTCCCGTCACTGACCCTCTTCACCAGATGGTGGAGCAGGCGGTGCAGCTCCTAGCACAAAGGAACAAGGACATCCCAGAAGTGTCTGAAGTCCCCTGGAGTATTCATGTGGTGGAAAGTCCCCAAATCAATGCCTTTGTCCTCCCAGTGAGTCAAAAAAGAGACACAAACCCAAAACTTTTTTTCTTGTTCATGCCCCTTGTTACTTCAGTACAGCTTGTGGCTCAGGCATGCATTTTGATTATGCTTGTTCTGTTTGTTTTTTTTCTTTTTGTAGAATGGGAAAGTGTTTATGTTCACTGGGATGTTGGGAGCCGTGGCAGATCTGGACCAGCTCATGATTGTTCTTGGACATGAAATGGCTCATGCTATTCTGGACCATTCGGTAAGCTCACGACCTCATGCAGTTGGTGTTGCTTTTTGTTAAAACAATTAAATCCAATCGCTTTAATTTGCTATCTGTTTTAATGTTTATTTAGATTTGTTTCCTAGGACAACATATAAATGTGAGTTAGGGAACATTTTAAAATGACATTAAAATATTTCCAGAAACCAATATGAACTGGATTAAAGTTCTTGAACTCCCAAGTGTCGCTGCCCCTTTTTCCTGTTGCTACAATGTCCAGGTTCTGGAATATAAAATCAGTTTCTTGTATCTTTCCCACATGACACTATTAATAAACCGTTCTTACATATAATTCTAATTTTGTTGCCATTTTCATTCATGCAAGATTTGCGAAATATGTGACTAATAATAGTTGTCGTGCCGACAGTTTCTCTGACCTGAGCTGGCCTCACATATGAGGAAAAGTTAAGAGCACTGCAAATTCAAACGTTTAAGAGCAAACTTGCCATTTCAAGTTGCTTCTTGAATTTTTTTTAATATATTGTCTTCTATGACTTTGGGATGCAGCAATTAATACCACTTAGACTGGATATCACCCTCTGCTCCATCTGAGTCTGTTTGTTTTGACTGTGGCTCCACTTTTGGATTTGTTGCATCACACTTTGCTGCGACTCTGTGACAGTTCCCCTCCAAACAGCTGTCTAGCACTGATTTATCAGTGCTCATTTCTTTTTCAGAAACACTTTTCCCTGCAGTTCTATAATCCCCCTTCACTCTGTTCTAAAAGTGCCTAATAACATTTTGGGCATTTCAAGTCTGCGGACGTCCTGGGAGGAAACGCTCGGAGGAGATTTTAATTAGCTGAAGGGGAATGAACGTCGATGACCTCGAAGTTACAAAGTTAGCGTGCTGTAATGGATAGACTCCTAAAACCTCTAAATCTGTTGCAGCGCAAAGTGATTCAGCGGAATAGATGAGAACAATCAATATGTTGCAGCTGCACCATTCCCGTCTCTCCCCCTCAGAAAGTTTTCAGCTCTGGTTTTCTCTCTTTAACCTTATTCTTGCTGTTGATATGCCGTTGCTGACATCCTTGTTTCATCTTCTGCCCCGCTCCCTCCAGGCAGAACAGGCTAGCCTGTCTCATGTTGTGGACCTCCTGTCTCTTATTGTGGTGACAGCCATCTGGGCTTTGTGTCCTGGGGACATCTTGGCGGTGGTGGGAGGGTGGGCAAAGGACAAGCTCACGGAGGTGAGGTATTACTATTCATGGTTTGAGTCATTTGAATATTTGCAGCTACAGGGCGTTGAAGCTAAAGTGAGAGTAGTAGGAAAAAATGACAATGTCCAAGAGTTACGTCAGTTTTAAACTGTAAAATGTGAAAGTTGTGTTTTTGGATTGTTGTGTGTAAAAGTTCTCTTCTTTCACTTTTGCAGCTTATATTCAACCATCCCTACAGTCGTAAACTGGAAGCTGAGGCAGATCAAGTTGGATTGCGTTTAGCTGCTAAGGTAACAATACTAAGTTTGTTTCACAGTAGTCCTGAATCTAGTTACAATATTGCTGCAAAGTCTAGATTCCAATTGTTTATTATTGTTATTACAAAGTACTGACTTGAGCTACACACATCTTCTAATAACTTTGAAAGGTGCTCCGTGAAGTTTAATGTATACTGTAAAAAATGTAAGCAATAAGTAGAATAATTTTCTATGTATGTTTTGCTGAAACATTTTGTAATCTGCCAACGAGGCACAAGGGGGCACTGTTGTCAAACTAAATTGAGCTCCTTTAGAAAGGCTTTTCATTTGTGTACTGCTGTGCTACTTGTGTATTTTTTTGATTAAGAATTGTACATGGATAAATATGTTTGTTTGTGTACGTCGTTCCCAGGCTTGTGCAGATGTGCGAGCAGGCCCCGTGTTCTGGCAGCAGCTGGAAATTGTAGACAAGCTTACAGGGAATCCCACTTTACCCGAGTGGCTGTCGACACACCCCTCACACAGGAACAGGTCCAGTCAGATGGACCGCCTCATCCCACAGGTAGAATAACACACAGCAAGCCACATTGAGCGGCGTCTCCACCCGTTAATAAACAAAAGCATTTCTTCACGGGATTGTCACAAGCCGCCGACTGAAGCGAGAGCGTTTTTCATCCTCGCCGGACATTTGTTGTTTTGAACAAAATGTGTAGCTTTAGGTGCTGTTTTAAGATGTCTTAGTAGAACTAATGAAGCATCTGGAGAGATGTATGCCCACCTGCAGACACGGAGAGGGAGCCACAGAGGAAGCAGAGACTCGGGGAAGGGGAGGAAAGGATGCAGGGCCTCAGGAAGACAGGAAAACCATTTTGTAGTGCCAGCCAGGCCCTGGATGCTTGGCACAGGCAAAATGTCGTGTAGGATTTGAATGCTTTGGATCTGGAAGAGAACAGCTCTTATCATTAGCCGCTCAGTCTCACAGGACGGGACTCTCTTCTGGCGCGGTGGGAAGACAATCATTACTATCTTAAAGCCAAAGAGAAATCAAGAGGCACTAAAAATGAGAAACAGCTTCGGTGGTTGTGTGCTTTATACCTGTGAGTATTTTAGGTAGCCAGACGTGTTGCTGTTGTCGGAATATCATCGCTGCATCAGATGCTCCAAGCAGTACTGTCGAACAGATGGACAAAGCCTCTAATTGTCCATCAGGTGGCAAAGTTATGGAGTTTGTGCATCGCTTACTTCCCTGTGAGACGGGCTGACCTCTAGCAGCAGTTGTTGTCGAGGCCAGGATGTAGCTGCAGGCAGTGAAGTGATGAGCGCTGCTGCGTCGGCATTGTTTGTGCGGATGAGCTGATAAAACTCTGTCTCTGGTGCGATAATATATAATACTCGGCTCATGCCAAGCAGTTTGATCCAGCCGAGCAGCACAGATGAACCGGCTAACAGCTGAGCTTCATCAGCTGAAAGTGATGCATAATATGATGTTTTTAACCTTGCGAAGGGGTGACAGCCTCCAGCTACTTAACCCGACTCTTCTGGGGGCACTCCTCCTCCACAAGTGCGCTCGTCATCGTTAAGCAAAGCAAATTAAGTCCACAGGTAGCATGAGAAGGACAGGCTGTCCACTCGGCGAGTGGATAGTCGAGTGCGTGTTTGTACACGGATACGCACACTTCCTTTGGAAAGCATTCACCCCCTTTTTGGATTGTTTTCTCTTTTTTTCTGGGTTTTTCAAATGATAGGTTGAAACAAAAGTGATGTGTTGATTGAAGTGAGGAAAAAAAAACACATTAGGAAATAACGGTGGAGATTTACCATATCATTTGTTATTTATCGTGATAAATTTCTTGTCTTGGTAAGAATTTTGACTTACTGTTGCCACGATAAATTCAAATTAATGGTGTTAAAAACTCCCCAAAATTGTTATTTTTATGATTTTCTCCACTGTTGTTCAATAAGAATATCGACAAATATCATTAAATTTGAAAATATACGGTGGGAGTGTCCAGTTTAGTGATACGGATCACACTTCTTTATGTGACTGGTGTCCCAAAGGAGTGTATTATTGATGGGAATGTTTCTTCAAGAGCAGCGTTTGTGTTTGTGGGGCCGTGATCGCTGTGTCATGCCTTCACAGCCGTTCAGTTACCTAAAAAAAGATAATGACAAAAATATTGCGGTAAAACGTTTAGGTCCTGCTATCTCGAAATAGAAATCAGCATAAACCCAGCTGTTCTGTGAAGGATTCAGGGGTTTAATGGAGAATATCTGTGGACAAACAAAAACTAAGAAGCACATCAGACATGGACAGAAGTTCAAAGCAGGGTTTGGTTATAAGACAACACCCCAAGCTTTGGACGCCTCAAAAAGAAATTGGTAAAAAAGAAAAAAATAAATGTCAGTATGGCACAACTACAAATCTAGTTGTGGTTGAAAGAGGAGTATTAATCAGAGAAGTAGCAAGAGGCCCCGTGGTAACTCTGCAGGGATCCAGAGCTCAGGTGGGACAATCTGTCAACATGACTACTGCTAGTCATACAATCCATAAGTCTGGCCTTTATGGAAGAGCAGCAAAGAGAAAGCCATTGTTTAAAGAAAGCTATTAGAGGACCCATTTAAAGAGTCCCACAAGAAATGTAGGGAACACATGTGACAGGATGTACTTTGGTCAGGTCAGACCAAAACTGACATTGCCATCGCACCTAACTCATCAAAATTTCTATTTCATGTGAAATATTCAGTAGTACTTGGGTAAATCACACAAACTAACATTTAGTTTTTCATCCTGGTGTGATAATATTGGCATATGAGTTGACATCTAGTTGACCAGCGTCTTTGCAGTGGCAATGACTATTTAACTGTTAACATCCTGAATTAGCAGGATTTGTTTCAGATTCAATATTGACTGATCAAAGCTACTTGGTGGATAGATGCGTTGTATCATGATTTAGAGCTGTCATCGATTAAAACTATAAATGTATCTGCTTTTTGTCCATCTGTGCAGGCTCTGGAGCTGAGGGAAACTTGTTCATGCCCCGCGCTCTCTCCTGTTGACCCTCGAGTCGTCTTCTCAAAGACCGTCAGCGAGTTGCTGGCAAAAACTAAGGAGCAGGGGGTCGGAGGGCTACCGGGGACGCAGGAGCCACAACCCGTTTCTGCCTCCGTAGGACTGCCGGTTTCTCAAACGGCGCTCGCTTCTCCCTCAAAAGTGGATCGGTTTAACAAAGACAGGGTCCCTGCTGTCACGTCTCCTCTCCCCTCCGCTGCAGGGGAAGGACTCCAACATGTGCTGCAGAACACCAACCAGCAGGGGAGTTAAAACCCAAACAAACCTTCAACAAACTTCACACACTCTATTGAGAAACTTGCTGGAGTTTGAAGAGGCAGGATTATGTATTTTCCAGACACTGTCATTTTATAGCACAATCAAGTAACTACATTAGCTTCACTCGCTTTGAAAACACTGTATAAATCAAACGTGACTTGAAAGACATTTGACTTTGCGATTTAACGCCTTGAAATTGGGCCTCTGTCTCTTTAAGAAGCTCCTGCTTTTACCGAGACTCTGCCTTCAACACCTCATCTCGACAACATTTCTCCTTTAAACCTTTAACATTTTTACCAGCTTTTCACTGAGAAGTACTTCTTGTGATGAGCTCAGCAGACACACAGTTCCACCAGGTGTTTGCTAACTGCTGCTGCCGCTAGTCTGAAGGAGATAGCTAGCATTTTGCACCTCTAAATGGCTGCCACGGGAGATTCAAGGATTTCTCAAACATGCATGAAAGAATCAAAGCAACTCTCCTGGTGCATCTATAAATTAATAAAACAGTCCAATTTACATAATACTGGCCCTTTAAAGCTTTTTGTTTCTTTCCTGCATCTATATGCAGTCACTTAAAGTGGCCTTTAAGTGCCCAACACATTAAGATCCCAACCATTATGGTGACGGCCACAGTGGAAGATGGTGTTTGGGAAAGTTTTCCAAAAACAGATTGCTAAGAGTATAATAAATAAAATAAAAAAAAAAAAAAAAAAAGGGGGACAAAAAGTCAGCAAAACCAAATTGCGAATGCTGTCCGTGTCTAGTGTCCATAAAGATGCCACTTTAATTAGCTAACCTTGACCAGGGAGATGCTGCGTTAATTAGCAAAGCTCCCATACTTTGTGAGATTAATATGTGCATTATTCATCGATGCACGGAAACAGCCAGGAAGAAGCACTTAGGTGTGCGTGTTTGATGCTGTGTCCATAGCGAGGTGAGGTCTTCTACGTTCCGGCTGCGACCGTCGCATTGTCATGCAGCACGCACCCTATGCACTTTATGCGTTTTTCTAGCCTGGGGGACCCAATCGGGCGAATTGATGCTGGCCTGTTTTAGGACGCAGCCCTCTGCACAGGAATACCAATGTCAAGGTGTTGAGCTTTGAGGGTGAAAGAAAAAAAAAAAAAAAAAAAATGATGGGACTTTTTTTTGTTTTTAAAGCTCTCATTTAATAAGGCAAGCAGAGTGAGAAAACATTGATATTTACAGCAACAGCCTTGGGGAGCAGTCACGCACCGAGCAGGGGAGGGCAGTTATGGTTCAAAGCTAATGGTGTTCTTTTATGTGCGAGTGTGTGCTGAAATTAAATGGTACACTTGGATACACCGTGAAATCAAATTCTACAACTGTGTTATCATTGCCGAAAATTGGTTTATTTACGTTACGCTTTTTAGACTCAGATCTAGCCGCCAAAAAGAGTTTTTCATGTAGCTGGCGGCGGCGGTACGAGTTTGCGCTTCAACTGGTGGGTTGCGGGTTCGAATCCCCTGTTTGTCTACCTCCGTTGTTGGGCAGAATACTTCACCTGCCTGGTCTGGCGGCGGTGGGTGGCTTCAGCCCCCGGGCAGCCTTGGCTACAAACCTGTAGCTTACCACCATCAGCGAGAGAATGTGTGTAGGAATCACTGAACGTAATGTGAAATACTGTGTGGTCGTCTGGACGAGATCAATACAAGAACGGACCATTTACCACTTGTTTAACTTTAGCAGGAAAAGTTTTGCATATGTATCTAAGCCTATTAGATTCAGTGCATTGAATCAAATGAAAAGAAAGAAACTGTTTTCTTTCAGCAATTCAGGAGAAATATGTCCTGTAAACACTTTTATTAAATTAAAATTGTACTTGAATCAAGTTTGTCTTTCCTGTTTTTATTCCTCTTTCAGATCCATAATCTGGCATGGATTAAATTGCACACAAAAATAGGAACAAAATATATTTCTTCTGTTTCTATAATCAATGGTCACCTACAAAGAGCAACACAAGATGGTTTCAAACAGAGTGAAACCTGGGGATCCTGTTTAAAGAGTTTGCTTGAGGTCTAATACAGATAATATATTATCTGTATTATTTACAGATAATGTCACGCTCCTAGATTCGTAGACTGCTTCCCTGTGGGCCCCTCGCAGCTCATTAGAAAGATGTAAAGTTATGAAATCTCATAAAATATTACTACAAGACAATCACAGGGTGATGAAAGCTGTCAAAACTCCCCAAGAGTCGGCCTCAGTGCTGCTCCTTTGTAACGTCTGCCAACTGTTACAAGCTCCATCTTCTTGAATACCAGATCGATTTTGTCACGTCTGCCACTGCCTTGTTCTCACACGTATTGGACTTTTTCACATTTTGTAACTGTATCTTATTTTTATACAAATAAAAGGATCTGATTTGGAGTTGATGCGATAAACCAACGTAAAATGAGGAGAAGTGGAAGTGGTGTGTTCTTTTTTTTTTTTTTTTTTTCTAAGAGTTTTTAGAAATGGAAACCTGAAATGTTTAGGCGTGCATTCGTATTCATCGTCCTCGAGTCAATCTTTTCTAGAACCACTTTTTGCTGCAAGCGCAGCTGCTGGGTTGCAACATGGAGACCCTGACATTGTTTTTTCCCCAGTTCTTTGCAAAATTGCTCACCTTCAACGTTGGTTTTAAAGTTTTGCCATAAATTTTCAATTGATTTGAGATCCAAACCTTTTACTAGACCATCATAACACATGAACTGCTGCGTTGCAGCTCTGATTGATGGTTTATGTTGAGTCATCCAGTAAGAAGGCAAACCTCAACCCCACTCTCAAGTCTTCATCAACTACTAACAGGTTTTCTTTTAGCATTTTCCTGCATTTACCTCCGTATCTCTACCTATCCTCTCCTACACTTCACAATAACTGTGACTCAAAATCTTGACGGCAAAAAAAAAAAGCAGCTGATTTTTTTCGCGTGCTGAAGAGAATTATCCCATCGACATAATCCTGCCACCACCACGTTTCAAAATTGAGATTGTGTGTTTATACTGTTTGGTGTTAATTATCATCATCTTTCACAGACATCAAAAAAAGTTCAATTTCAGCTTTCTGTATCCCCGTCATGGCTTTTGGCAAACTGGAAATGAAACCTCTAATGGCTTCTTTCTTGCCAGCCTTCCATCAAGGCCAGATTTGTGGAGAACACGACTAATAGCTGCTCCGCAGACAGATTCCCCCCACCTGAACTGTGGCTCCCCCAGCTCCTCCAGAGCCGCCCTGGGCCTCTTGGCTGCTTCTCTGATTCTCTCTTAGTATGTTTGCAGTGTTGGCATTCTATTTGCTTCTTCTTCTTCTTTCTTTTTTTTGGCTGAAAAAAAAAAAAAAATCTGTGGGGTATAAATAGTTTTGCGAAGCACTCGATGTACTAAAACAGCTGTGGAGTGTTTGTGCCTGCTGGATACGTGCCGCTGTTAAGTAAAATTGAGAGGAAAGCAGGAATCACAGCTTGTAAGACAGATTTCCTTTCCCTCTCCTGGTCACATTGTTGCGTTGCACGGTGAGGCGGGCGTTTCCCTCGCCACTCTTGGAGAAATTGGAACATGAGCAGGCAACAGATGACACACTTACACCCAGAGGTAATTGTAATGAGCATGATACACACACACACACAGCAGAGAGAGTAATTGTAGCTCACTCTTGGACCGCGACAGAAGACGTAATCAAGAAAAACCAGGAGACAACAGCAGAAAGACTTGAGAGCGCAGAAATAGAAAAGTGGTTGAAATGAAACCTTGGGCTCTGACAGGAGAAAAGAAATGTTTTATTTCAAGTCTAGTGAGTGACATAATGTTTTTCATTTAAATCAAGATGTTCAACATGCCACTATATGAAGGCTGTATGCAAAAAGCCTCGTCTCTGAAGTGTTTCTGCAAACACACACACTGCCTGCCTTAGGCAATAAAAAAACAAAAAAAGTGAAAATCTTATCTCTGCTTTATGTCTATAAATTCACCTCAAGTCTCAGTTTGTTTTGTTTGTATTTCCTGCCGCCCACTGGAGACACCAGACAAGCTTCTGAGACCCTAGACAAAGGGCTTGCGGGTATTTTCAGGTACAGACGAGCGAAGAAAAGCCGAAGTCGGCGCAGGAGAAGGCAGCACACCCACCAGAGAAAGCAGGGTGCCTGGTGGTGTGCAAACTCAAGATGCCGCTTCCCCTCCGCCCCCAAACAACAACATTCCCTGAGAGTCAGGCCAGTGAAAGTGCAGCCCGGCACATCTGCTGTGTGGGTGGCTGAATGACGTCCCAGAGTGCGAGCTGCCTGACCTCTGACCTCCCCCGCTGAGAGTCGCTTAAAGTGGCTGCCTCTCGGCTCCATTTCGTGGAAACACACACCGGCGCGCGCACGCAGCTGCCCGTCCGCGTCGGGAATACGGTGACGGAGAGGCGACGTCTGGCTGCGGTGAAAGTTGCCACGTCCTTCCGCTCGTGCATTAATTATAGACGTGGCATGTGGGTGTCTGATTGATATGAATATTTTACTGCTTTTAATCACTGCCATTGCCAGAGTGATGGAGCATCTGGCTGTATTACCTGGGTAATTAAAGAAGCTGTCTCACAAACGCGCTCACGCAACTCTCAGAGGCTGTGTCTGCGATATGAGACAGAAGTACTCGGGAGGCTTCCTAATGAGTCCAAATTAAATTTGGACTGTTTTGAGGCAACGGAGCCTGAGAAAAAGGTAGACGCTGTGCTCCACATTCATTCTTGTTGTCTCTCGTCTCCGTTCAGGCAAAAATGCTTTTCAAATTGGCTGGATGCAAAACAGGAAATGAAACACACACACACACACACACACACAAAAACAAATATCTGCAGTTAAATGTCTAAACCTAAAATTTGCGCGTTCAGTCACAATTATCCTCTTGACTGATTTGTAAATCCATCTGTGTTTACAGTGTTCAGTGGCAACAGGGGAAAATCATCATGACCAGATTCATCTGCCACTACTGTACGGATTATAATCATAAATACTGTCTCATCATGTCCGTTCTTCTCCTGCTGGAGCCCCCCCCACCCCCCCAAAGAAGCTATTTATAGCAATCAGGGCAAAACCGTGGGGCTCAGGCAGCCTGGTTTTTTTCTTTCAGGTGCTGTCTAGTTTCATTTAAGTAGGTTGACAGCGTAGAGCCGCTTTTCAACTTCATAAAAATGCTTGTCCGAAGCAGCTTCAACACTTTCCACAAAGCAGCCCTCTGTACTCAGACCAGCTCTGTGCGAGTAATTGAAAAGAAATCAACAGCCATTCTTTGAAGACTGCCAAGCATGGCAGGTTGAATGAAGCAGCCTGCTAGTGTGACGGCAATAACACTGGCTGCATCCCCGCTACTCTTCATCTATGTGTTACCTGCGGTTGGTGCAATACTATTAATTTGAAGTGTTCGCTCTATGTTTTTCCTTTCCGCAGAAGGTACACCTGGGCCTGTTTTTTTTTTTTTTTTTTTAGGTTCAGTCAGCTGTGTTGTAGCTGTCAGCTGAGCTTTTGTTCTATTTTATTTCACGTCATTACTTTGTTTTCTTCTTTCCATAGGAGGGAGTGCATTTGTGTCTGGCTGTATGCTTTTCTGGAAATCTGGAACAAACTCCCAGAAAACTGCAAAACAGCTGAAACGCCGAGCGCCTTTAAATCTGCACTAAGAACCCGCCTGCTTAGAGTTGCTCTTGAACCATAACAAGTGAAACGTTGACCAACATATTTGTTGCGAATTGATGAAGGCACCCGTCAAAATACAATGTTTGTCACCTTTTACGACTTTGTATTTTTGTGTTTTTATGATGTAAAACACTTAAAAACTGCCTTATTACAGAAATCTGCTACATAAATAAACCTGACTGATTGATGGATCATTTTCTTTCCCATAGAAATCTACACTGGTGCTTCTGTGTTTAACTGTGTTCCTTTCTTGGACAAAGCCACTAACATTCCTCTTCCTGCAATTATCTTCTCTTTCTGTTTTGTTTTCACAGACAGAATGTCTTAGGTTTGTATATTTTCTTTGCTTTTCCTCTCTTGAAAAATCAGCTCACTGCATCTTCGTTTTGCTGTTTCTCTCCTAAGTGAAGCACCTTCTGAATATTTATTGCAGAGCCCAGCTCTGTAAGCTTTGTTTACAGACTCCTGGTCAACAGCCTCTGTGTTTAGCAGTATCTCTTTCTGTGTCAAAGATGGAGCTCTTACTACTGTCAATATTTCTTTCCCGTAGAAAACACCCATGAACCAGTGCTGCAGCTGCCTTTTGTCTTGCTCTGGTTTCTGTACTCCCCGCTTTTGGCTTGTTGCAGCAGAACACCGCGTCGGGTTCTGCCGGAGGTCTCTATCTATTAAAACACAGCGATCCTCCATCTTGTCGCTACAGGCTTGGCCACGGGCAGAGAATGGTGCAAAGTCAATGACTCCATAAAATCAGCTGGGCTTCGTTTGAGAGCTTTTTTAAAAAAAATCTTTCTGCATTAATGATGGCATAACCGCCATTGCGGTGTTTCGTAATTTCATTTGAATACTCACCACTGTTTTCTGACTACCCTGTTGCTGGACATTCAATATTACTTCTGGTACTTTTACATGATAATAGGTCTGTCTTGTTTTCCCTTCCAGACCTGAACAAATCTGAGCTCTATCTAGATTTTTCTCCTCCACCCTGCAGTTCAGCTCCTGCTCTGACGGCCTGTCGTGCCTTCGCCCCCTTCCTTCTTATCTTCTAATCTGTGTGTTGGGTGTGTGTTCATGACTGAACTGGTGGAGTTTTTATAGTCTGGCTGCTCTGATGCTATTAGAGATTAGGATGTTAACACAGTCCTTCATCTGACTGCATCGATCCCAACGCTCGCAGTGGAATCGCATTAATACTAACAACGTCAGGTACAAGCTTTACCCCTCGCTCTCTGTTCTACATCTGCTTCCCCGTCAGTGTTGATTTAGATTTAAATAACCAGCCCTCTTCCTGGTCTTCCAACGCTGGGAGGGGCCAATTTAACCAGAGGATGATGGAATGGAAGATTGCAGACGCTGATGGGGACTGGAGGATGTGGAGATGAGATGAATCTGCTGTAATTGATCTTCCTGGTCTTAGTGATGAGGTGAATATATTAGGTATGAAAACTCAAACTGAAAGCATTGAGACGGGATTCTACATGATCTGTATCAGATTTCATAACATGAAGCTGCATAATAAATACCAAATACGCTGTACTGCTTAGAGTTTTGTGGCGAAAGTTTTGTGTTTTTGCTTTCTGCTCTCAAATGTTGCAGATCATCAAATATTTTAATCACACAAAGGCAGCCAGAGTAAACACAAACAGCAGGTTTTAATAGAAAATCCATCCAATCCAGCCTGGCCCTTAAACCTAACCTAATGAGGTGTCTGTGACTGGTACTGCAATCGCAATATGTTTTAATATTACAGTGGATAAATTTGAACCCACTCTTATTTGCAAACTTATTTTAATTCAGCCACATTACACATTCAGACATTGTCAGTCTCCAAATCTCAACCAGATTTCCGTTTGGACTCTGACTAGACCTTAAGTCATCATTTAGTAATTTTTGTATGGACATGCCGCTGTGCTTCGCATCATTATTCTGCTTCATAACACAAGTCTGCTTAAGTTCAGGGTTGCAAACTGATGACCTAGATAATCACCACCACCATGTTTACTCAGAGTAAACATGGTGAGTTAGTTTAATGGAGCACACACTCTTTAAATTTCACTCCTGTGTTGTCGGTCAATTAGACGCCTCAAAAGTCGTGGGGATCATCAAAATGTATATTTTGGATGTGTTGCTGTTTTACATGATTTTGTCTACTTCGTGCTGTCGAATAGGCTCTTCATTTTGCTGATCAGGAATTTATAAGCCAACGAATGACGAGTGAAAATGAACCCCAAAAATTTGAACAGTCAGTAAATTTATGATTGAACAAAAACCCAAAGCCAAGCTGCTGCTTTTTTTTTTGCCTTTAAGAAATCGCCATTCGAAAACTGCTTTTGTATTTACTCAAGTCATCGTCTGTTTTTACTGTATGATCTGGTCTAAGGCCCAAATGCCTTTTACATCACTACACCCTTACAGTAGTATCTCATTGTTTTAGTCCTTAATTTAATGACAATGAGACATGCTTGTTTTGCTTGGGCTTACACTCTGTCATCGCTAAAGGAGAAAAGAAGAGGACAAAATAAACACATGCGGCAGCACCAATCTCCAATTCTAAGTCTGCCAGGGCAGCAGTGCATTGTGCTTTTCCTCTCCGCTTCTCTGTGATCCCCGTAAATCCACAAGAATAACACGGCAGAGCAAAACTCAGACCAAAACACTGCCAGTCAATGTCAGCCAAATTCAGCAAACTGTGACGGACCCCGTTGTGCGTGTACACCTAAAATAAAGTACAGCTAGTGAGCACAGCAGGTGTGTTTTGATGGCTTTGGCAGCACATATTCAACACAGATGCTGTTATCTTCTGATTTCATTCATCAGCACGCTGTACGGCCGGCTCTTACATGCTCAGTTATGGCTTGCTTCACTGGCTCATGAATGCTCCGCGACTGCTACTTTTACCGTGTTTAGTCATGCAGGCTTTATGTTCGGCGGAAGACCTTCTTCCCATAAAGCGGTTCAGACCAAGCAACTTATTAATATCTCGGAATATCTGTCTTCAGAGAAACGCGTGGCGTTTTTCTTTTTCAGTGATACAAAACCGAAAATATAAGCAAACACGATCTGGCAACAAAAGGACACAAAATAAAGTAGCACAAATAAACCGCGTGAAACAACAGTAAATGCAATCATGTAAAAAAAATAAAAAAATAATGTAACAAAAAGCATAACACTCATATGACACAATAGAAACATTATCAGTCTCAAACAAAAATGATGACAATATGAAAATTGCACAAAATAATAATGGGTTATTTTTATTTTTTGTGTTTGAAATGGAAAATCATTGTTCTCTGTTGTGTTATTGGACTCTTCTAAAAAACAAAAAACAAACCCTGTCGGAGGTTTACAGCTCTGTGTATCTTGCACTGTAGCCTTACATTAAAATAATTAAGACAGAACCAGTACAACTCAGTTTATTAAGGCCTTTTGGTGACTGACATTGTGTATGTTGAACAAAAAGTAGTGAATGTTGTTGCAAGAAAGGAGCAAAAGCGCAATGCAAGAGGCAGAGAGGTTTAAAAAACACTGCAGTGGAGCTTCTGTAACCTTTTTTAAGCAAGCCTAACAATGACATTGTGAAATAGTGAAGGGAATTGTTTAATTTATTAAAGTTTTGAATATATAAAAATGTTTTTTAGTTTGAACACAGGGGAGCAGCAGTGAGTCCAAACTGCTTTCCCTCCAGTTTCGGGTGACGTCAAGCCCAAAAGAGCCCGAGCGGTGGGTCCAATGATGTACTGATTAGTTAATGCGGCATAATTAAATACTGTAAGCTTTTCTTATGGTGCCCGTCGTACTTTCTGCCGTAATGTAAAGCCTTCGTGAAGTTTTTCCATGTATATGTTAATATCTCGTTGTGAAATATCTGAAGTTTTACAGCTTTGGGATAAAAATGTGATATAAAAGGAAACTTTCCATATGAAGGAAAGAAATAAAAAAACACACCCAAAAAATTTGAGGTTTTTCTGAGTTATCATGGCGTAATGAGATCATCTGACAGTTTTAATTGTGTCTTTTGTGTTGGTCTGAATGGTTTAAAAAGGGCTAAAGAAGCTAATTATGTTAAAACGCCTGTCATGAGGATATATAATTAGGCACATTGTTTTATTTCTTCATTTTACTAGTGATCTATTAGCATGCCACTGAAAATGTTGCTTTAAAATAAAAACATACCCTTCCACACTCCGGTTAAATTGCTGAAGTAGCTCAAATGTGCTGCTAAACATGCTGCACTGATTGCAGTGAGTTGCACGTGGAAACTGAAACCTGTGTAGCACAAGTTGATGTCAGCCTTGTTTACACGATAAAAAAAAAAAAAAAAATCCCCTTGAGTTCATTTGTGCTTTATTAAACCAACACCTTTTTCCCAAAGTCAAAACAGTGAAGTAAAACCTGACTTGTCGGGGTGGAATTTGCAAGATAACTAGAGGCTTTAATGCCTTTGTGGGTCTATGTGCATCTGCCTGCTTACAGCTACTTATGAGAGCTATAATGAGGGATTAGGCCTGGAATAAATTAGAATAAATTCACACTCAAATCCTTGAGTGTTTATTCTTGTGGAGTTTATTTTAAATTTGACATTATAATTCCAGGTAACTCCTGGAGAAAACCAGCATAGCATCTCAGGAAGCCATAAGCCACTGCATGTTGTGAGCTAAGACATAAAATAGACTTTGTGCCAAATTCTTAGTGACTGGGAACAACTCAATACTTTTTTCTTTTTTTTTTCTCTGGTGTGAGTCCAATCCTCTGGTCTGCATACGTTTAATGAGTAACTTTGATAGCTAAGACTCAGAAATTATGAAGAAAACCCCACAGAGCCCTTATTAAACCAAAACACTGACTCGCATTATTCCTCAAAGTCCTGCAGATATGCCAAGAAAATGAAGCTCCGGTTGCCGCTTCGACGCTTACGTCTGGATGTGCTAGTAGTCAGACATGCATATAAGGGAGAGGATGTCAGGAACTTGTGTTGAAAATCATATTTTCTCCCACGTATTATCTCAGTTCAGTTCCCCTTCACGCGTCCTTTCAGAAAACCCCATCTAACTGTAGATCCATCAGTCCTCATTCGAGCACTGCTGTCTATTTGCTGTCACGTTGCCATGGTTTCCATTATGCCTCCTGCCTGCTCTGCTTTGAAGGACAAAGCACTGATGAGGGGCTGTATTTAGAGAAATAGTGAGTAAAAATTGTGCCGGAGGATGTTTGTGTGCAGCGGCTTTCCAAAGTGTTCATATCGTTTGAACTTCCCCGTGTTTTTAAGATTTTATGTCGTGGACCAATCAACATAAAGTTTGGCATTATGATGAAGTGGAGGGAAAAGGACATGATTTTCATTTTTATCACAAATAAAAAAAAAAAAATCTATCTATCTATCTAAAAAGTGAAGCGTGGTCTGCATTTGTCCAAGGTCAGTAAGATTACAAAGAGAGCATCTTTAATCACCATTCATGTCTTGTTTTCAGTCATAAACCAGTCTGGACTGTGTGTGTATGTGTGTGTGTGTGTGTGCGTGTGTGTGCGTGTGTGTGTGTGTGTGTGTGGGCCATTAACACACAGTGTTTTCTCTAGACCTTTCCATGGTAGTGCTGGTTGCATCTTTAGGCTCATTGTCCAGCTGCAAGGTGAACCTCCACACTAATCCCAAATCACTTTCAGCCAATTGCTTTTCTACCAGGATTCCCTTTAAATCTGAGTTGCTTTCATGTCCCCTCAGCATGATGCTGCCGTCATTGTGGGGGATTTTGCATCTATTACCACATACTTGCAATAAAGAGTAACAATAACGTTCCTCAACAAACCCGTGGCCTTCACAGAGCAGCTTTATTGATTTCCTTGCTACAATCGTGCTACTTCATGTTACCCCCTTTCCCTAAAAAAAAAAAAAAACACATAAAAGATTTTGACTATAACGTGGAAAAAAGGTGAAAAGAATTTAATGGGTGTTGATATTTTGGCATGTGGTTGAGTAATTGCATCACACGCACGTGCTGAGACCTTCGAACCATCTCCCCATGGTTCTGTGGAAGGAAGAACGGCAACCACACACAAACATCTCCCTTGATTTTAGTTGCTAAGCCCCTAGCCGGCCTCATCTTTGTCTGATCAATAAGCAGGTGGTGCAATGCTCCTCCTATTCTCTGTGGGATACGCTGCAGCTTGACAGGACTGCACCAAACTTAAGTCAGCCTGCATATTGCCATGACTCTGCTGCACACTGGCCAAGCAAAGCTTGTAAAGGAATTTGTGAAAATCTAAGATCTGCCATTGCATTTGATGGTTTGTTGTGTGTGTGTGTGTGTGTGTGTGTGTGTGTGTGCGTGTGTGTGTGTGTGTGTGTTTGCTTGTTGCTGCATTTATGCGAAGACTTGTTGCTGTCAAAATTAGGCTACACCACGGACTTTATTTAGCTGACCTGATTACAGAGGGAGAACGAGCCCTGCAGTTTGAGTGAGGAGAAATATGGCCATTTAGTGAGCTGGAAAAGAGAAAAAGAATAGAGAACCCAGGAAGGAGAGCTTAAGCTGAATCCCTTCGCCGCCACACACATCACCCTCTGCGTGTGTGATTCACTCACTCCCCCCCTCCAATCTTATTTTAAGGTTCTTAGGGCCTTCCTTAACTTTTAATAAGAGTCTTTAATAAGTCCCCAGATCATGGCTTGGTCGGTTAGGGCTTCTATTTCAACACAGCTCAGCTTAATCTCGCTCTAAAATAGATCTGCCCCCCCTTTCATGTCCGCTCAGCTTTCCTGCTTGGTGTCTTTGTATTTCTCCACTACATCATAAAAGTATTCTATAAACTTATTGGGAAGGAAGATTATGTTAACCTTTCCTCTTTGCATATGTGGAAAAAGTATATTTTACAGGGGCACACCAGACATTTTAATGGAGAAATTAGCTTTTCTTTTTTTTTTTTTTTTTTTTTTTACTTGAATGAGGAAAGGTGGTTATCATCAACTGTACACAGAGAAACCAGCCATGCGGAGATTTTGTTTAGACTCACAAAGCCAGACTAAACTACCGAAGCAGCTCCTACAATATATTACCTGTTCTCAGACCTCTTATGATGCACATTGCAGAGCCGAGATGCATCTGCATGTCATACTTTAGTCAGTCTCTTTGGCCTACTTAGGAATATTTTAAGTAGCACACTGAGCTGCTTGTTCTGTCCCCGCGGACCCGGGCAGAATAATTGAGTGCCGCTGAGGCAGGGTAATAAGCTGCACTGCCAGTGTAATAACCTGCCGGACGATGCACGGCAGCAGTAATGGCTGCCATTACTTGGAAGGCCTGAAAAGCAAACACGCTGGCCGAGGAACCAGATGTATAATGCGACCGTGTGTTTGTGTGTGCAGAATTAAGCACCGCATGTTACGTTATCCGACTCAGTATCAACCAAACAGAGACGTGTCCTTCAGAGGACCTTGTCATTCTGTTTTATTCGTCCCTCGAATGTCTTTTTTTTTTTGGTTTTCTATGTGGTACATTGCACAGTCTGTTCTTTTGGATTATAAATCGTTCAGAAAATGATGGCTGGAGTAAACGTAAGTCTTTCTTCGTGATTTTGTTTTTGCCAATTTGATTCTTCGTTTCAAACAAATGAAGAAGGACGTAAGTAGTTTAAATAACCTGCTAAATCAAAGATGACTACTATTTTTCACTTTTATGTTTTAGATTTTTTTTAAATAATTGTATTATTTGTGTGCTCTTATCCATCCATCTGTCAGCAGTTAACCAGCAGAAAGGCATAATCACCAAAAAGGGTGGATGGATTTTACTCATCCATTTCTTTTTCTCTTTATTTTTTGGGGAAACAAATTCTCATCGAATGGCAAATATATTTCATCATATTCCCCTTAGGACTGGCAGTGTAACCAGTTGCACAATCAAAATGGTTTTCTAAGATTACTGTGAACATGTTTATGCGTCATCAGTCATCCTTCCCTCCGGCCTTTCCCTCGCTTTGGAGACCATCGGAAATGTGGAGGTTTTGTCTGGAAAGCATAAACAGTTGATTTGATTCAAAATAAATGACTGTTTTTATCATCATAAAGTGAATTATGAATTTAAGAACCAGTACAAACCACAGTCCTGCCCCTGAAATAGAGAAAATGCCAATTAAATCAGTAATCACAATTACTCGTATGACTATTAATCTTTACGTAAATACAATTACTATGACAGCCTTAATTCCCACCTTCTCTCTGCTTGCCAAGTGCCAGTGTCACCACACAGCTGAGTAAACTCCTTTCTGCTATGTTCAACCAGCGACACTTAAATCTCATAAATGTTTCATGCAAACATCCATCCATCCATCCATTTTCCATCACCCTTCTCCCTGACGGGGTCGGGAGTTGCTGGTGCCTATCTCCAGCTGCGTTCCGGGCGAGAGGCGGGGTTCACCCTGGACAGGTCGCCAGTCTGTCGCAGTCATGCAAACATGCAAACCTGAAATGCTTGAAAGCCAGTTTCAAGTTTCTCTCTCCTCCCTCTCTTTCATCTGCCTCCCCTTGGACAGCTGACTCTGAGGCTTCATGTTTAATTTTATTGGCTCATTTGCTTAATTTAACTTAAGCATAATTTTCTGGTGCCAAGCAGACTTATAGTTTGGCTTGCGAAAGTGTTTATATCCCTGGGACATTTTCATATTTTGTCACATTATGACCGCAAACTACAACTGCATTTCATCACCCGACCAGCATGTGGTGCACTATTAAGTGGAATAAAAATAATTTTATTCTTTCAGAAAGACTGAAATGTGTGGTTTGCGTTTGTCCTCTGATCGCTTCCTCTGAAGGCTATTAATGCCTTCATAAGTTATACAATGAGCTAAAACGCCACTTGTGTGTAATTTTAATGTGTGTGCAATATGAATGCAAATGGCTGCCACTCTTTTCAGATTTTTATCTGCAATATATATTTTTAATGAGACTTTTTGCACTACTTTGGTTCGGCTCATCCCGTAAAATTACTTCACTTTGTGGAACTGCAAGGAACTGTATCTTTAATTACGTGGATAGTTTCGTCTTATATGTTGTAACTTTTTTATAGATGAAAGCGATTCATCCTAGTTATGAACTAGTCAGAGGAAAGGATAAGAAACCCCAGTCATTGAAAACCTGGAGATAAATACTACACTTCAAGGAGGTTTCCGCTTATTTGGTGTTTGCTTCGAAGTGTGCGCTTGACGCCCTGCTCTTTGTGAATGAAACACTTGGATAGAAATATTATGTACTGCAGAGTTTTCCTCCTGGCAGCCTATGTCACCCTGCGCCTACTTATTGTCAGTCTTCCCTTGTCTCCATTTTTTTCTCTGACGTTTATCCGCAGCTTTATGTTGCCAGCCAATATAATACTCTGTCAGTCACTCAGCTTGTATCTTGGCTTAGGTAGCTCTCACAAAAAAACACCCTTTTACCTGACTAACTAACTTATTATATCACACCCGGGCACACATGCCGGGTTTAAGCTGTCTGTGTGATGGATGTGCCCTCTCAGACCGAACTGCTGTGTGTTGCATCTCGACCTGCACCCTCACCTTCAGGCTGCGCCGCATTCCCTGCCACTGCAACGTACTGTGATTTTTTTTTAAATCAATATTTTTAGCAAAAAATACAGCTCAGTGTTTTAAAACACATGAAGGCTGAGGGACTCGGCCCCTTTCAGCCTGACTGTCGCACACACAGGCAACCCAGGCTCCTGGAGGCTGATAAAGACCTTTTTGGCAGAGGCTCTCCTCTGTGCTGTGGGCTCATTAATGCTCTGAGTGTGTCCCTGCGAGTGAGGACTAAGCCCTCAGCTCTTATCAACAACACCAGGCCCGGTCGGTTACACACATACACACGCCACCGTGGACAAAAATACACACACAATGGATTATGAAGAGTGCGGATAAGTCGCCAACATCATCTCAGATATCCCCTTACAGGACAATGACGGACACCCCCACTCCCGTCCCAGCGTTGCAGTCATGGATAGTGTGTGTCTGTGCTTGAGGCTGGGTGGGAGAGGGGATGCAGTGCCATCCAATTGATCAATTTGTATTTGTTGATCCATCTGTACACAGCTGCCATAACAAATAGGTCATTGGGACTGTGTGCTTTTTGGAGGTGTGTGTGTGTGTGTGTGTATGTGCGTGCGTGCGTGTGTGTGTGTGTGTGTGTGTTCTGGGTTTGAACTTAGGCATCGTTTCATATGCCACCTCGACGCTGGATGTTATAAAAACTCCCAACTGCTGTCTTTATAGGTGCTGTTTGTTTCCTGTAAAACACACACAGCCTGGGTTATTTGCATATTTATTACGGTGTTGTGTTTGTGCTTCTTAAAGTGATATCACATGCATGCGTGTGTGTGTGTGTGTGCATGCGTTGGTGCAGAGTAATGTTACAAGGCCGGCTAAGTGAAGACAGTGTAGGCGGCTGCTGGTTTGTGCCTGTTTCAAGTTGGTATGTGCATGAATTGTTTCCATGTTTTGTCTGAGCCTTCAGGCTGTATCTATTCAGCTTGGCAGCGAATTGTTATTACTTTATTTGCAGGGAGGGCAGGGGTGACACACAGGAACACCCACTTCCACAGCCTGCCACGTTCCACAGAGTCTGCAAAACAAAAACAAAACACTGGTCAACTTGACAAAATCTTTCATCTTCAATCCATAAAACAGAAACTCGGAAAGCGTGTGAGTCATTATTTTCTGCTTGGTAATGACTTGGGCAATTTCATCCAACATGTGTCTCCCTTATAACATTTAGTGAAAAAACATGCAAGCAATTTTTTTTCCTTGACTTGATTTTTAATCAGGTTTACAGTTTATTGCATTTAGATCTACTGATTTCGAAGTGATAATTTTCTGCAGCCTGAATTTGACAACAAGCTTCTGGTGTCATTCCATAACTTTAGTTAATTTAATGAGTAATCAGTATTTATCCAAAATTCATTCTAGAGATAGACGACCTTCATTGTTATTAATCTACTCACTTGATGCTGTACGTTGTTACTACACAGACTGAAGCTACCCTTATGCAAAACAATTACCGTATTTTCCAGACTATAGAGCTCACCAGCTGCATCTACAAAGTCTTTTTAAAAAAAACTGGAAACGTAGATTTATGTACGTTATATATCCGCGTGGAAACATGCGGTTATATATGCCACATGGTTCAAAGCGTGGAAAAAAAGAGCGGCTTATAGTACTAAAAATACGGTGCAATGTTCTGAAGTCAAAAAGTCTGAGCTTGACTCTTCTAAACATGCCTTTTGTCACTGTGGACATGCTTGTCACATCTCACCACAGAAAACGTTTTTCTGTCCATTTCAGATGCTGAATGTTTTGTTTAAACTTAAGGGTGATTTTTTATTTCTTTCTTCGGCTTTTTCTTTTTGGCTCCGCTGTGGACAGTGAACTGGTATTCTAGCATGTCTCAGTGTTTGTAAAGGCTTAGGTCTTTGAGTTGTTGAACATCTTGACCAATTTTCTTTCAGCCTGAAGGTGATAGTTTGGCCTAAAGCACTGACACTTTGACACACATTTCATCTCCCAGCTGGATTATGATTATAAAAACGCATCCAAACTAGTTTTGGGAGGATTACATAAATCCTCTTGAGAGGTTTCCCCAAAACCTTTCAATCTTATATTAGCTACATGTTGAATCATTGCTCTATTCTAAGATAACATCCCAAACGCATCATTATTAAACTCAAATTTACATTTGTGGCAATAATGTAATCTTCTTACTGGAGCTGTAAAAAAACCCAATTGTATATGCATATATATATATATACAAATCCATTGTAAGAGTTGTAATTTTGTCTCTATAAGAACAAGTAAAATAGTGTGTGGTCTGATATAATTGCATTGAAAAGCGCCTAGTGAAGCTCGCAGTGGCCAATAATTGGTTGACCTCTGAGACACTTCAGCTCTTGAGGATTTTATGTCTTACAGCTAAAGCTGGAACATGGGCCGCTGGTCTTAATTCATCAAATTGTCCTCCTAGTTTTAGGACCGTCAGGCAGCTGGTTACTTATTCACAGCTATCTTACCAATAATACGGCTCATTAATGGCTGCATCTGGGGCTCTTGGAGATGAAGAAGCACGCAGGGCAACGGTAGGAAAGCTCCATTAAGTGATCTAACACTTGGGCATGTGGGCTAACCTGAGGACTCAATCTGAAATTACAGTTTGTGCAATTACTTGCTGCTTGTTTGTGTTAAATTCTCGGCACATAGCAGATGCTGAGAGTGTGTATGCGTGCAGGCGTGTGTGTGTGTGTGTGTGTGTGTGTGTGGGGGGGTGTGTGTGTGTGTGTGTGTGTGGCTGTTGGACTGGGTGGGTGTAGGGGTCTCCGCATTTGTCCGTTTGATGTCAGCCCTGGTGTTTCTGGTGCATGCGTGTGTTCCCTTTGTCTGTTAAGGGAGTTGTGAAGCATCTCTTTAATTTGGCCTATAATTGAATTTGGCCCGTGGGCATGCCATGCTCTTCAGAGAGATGGCAGCAGATTAGAAGGGGAAGAAAAGAAGAGACAGCGGGAAAGAGAAGGGAACAAGAGGAGACGTGGCTGAGAGCCGGAGAGCGAGCTGAGAGAGAGGAGGTGGCATAAGGATGGCAGACGAGGAAAGGGAGATTGAGGAAGAGGACGCTGGGGGAGGACACAGCATTGCATCCTCAGTCATCTGTGAGACTTCATAACTACTGGGTGCATCAGCGAGTGGCTGGCAGTCGACTCAATATGACATATGAATATTGCAGAAGCTATTCTCTTGCCTCGTGCCCTCCTCAATTTTTAATGTCTGGCTTGGAGTTGGCTCGACTTTTACTTGAGGCACTATATTCTCATATACTCATGAAAATGAGTGAGAACTCTTTAACAGAAGGACCGACGGACATATAAAAGACGGAGACGGCGTCTCGGCAGACGGGGAACACATGCGCTCAGCGTAGGCTGAGCCCATATCATAGACATGACCGAACTATTCCTGAGGCCTGCAGCAGAAACGCAGCTCACTGCCATAATTAATGTCTCGCATTTCTGGATTTAGACATAGAATGATTGTGTCAGTTTCAAGCATTTGTGGGCATCAAATTAAATGTGAAACGCTGAACGTGGAAGGTGCAGGGTCACTGCCGTTTAATACCAGCATGTCTGCTAAATTTACTGATTTAGAAATGTTTTTCAAGATAAAGAAATGACTCTGCCCATGGCCATCACCGTTTGTGACTGATTTTTGGATTGCTGCTCATGACACATGCAGAAAGATTTTAAAGGTACTAAATCAAGGGTATGATGATGATCGGTAGTAGTGCTGCATAGCAAAAGTAATCACTTGAACATTGAACACAGCCTTAATTGTGTGTAAATAAAGGCTCTAACAAGTTTTACTGCAAAAACAGGGTTTCAGTATTTAGTTTCATTGATCCATCAACTCTGACTAGTTTCCCTATCCTTGCTGATCTTCCACCTATTTGATGTTTTCCCTGAATGACTTGCAACTTCTTATTTCTGTCTTTCAACAAAGTTGCCAGCATCCTCTGTGTTGCTTCTCTAATGATCATGTCCTGATTGGTTTGTTATTATTAGTTTTTGAACAACCCAACTCTGCTTCAAATGTCTCCAACGTTACTGCTGACCTGTCTGCTTTGTCCCTTGGTCTTCACAATGCTGCTGGTAGCTACATTTAAACTGTCATTTAAATATACCCAATTTGAAACCTTTACCAAATAGGTAATTTACCCTAACTCTAGCCCTTTCATACTTCCCAGATTTCTACTTTGAAATTATACACCGCTGTGCAGCACTATTAAATAATAATAATGAAATAAAATCCAAATGTCTGTAGATGCAATGGAATAAAAAAAAAAAAATCAAAATGTTCAAACTGCGTGAAAACTTTTACATGCTATGTTAAGATTACGTTTCAAGAAGACAAAATGGTCATAAAAGATGGCTAATAGTCAAGGTTTGCTTTAACAGGTTTAAGTTGGGCTTTGTGTCTACATTTCAGTCTGGCTAAATGCAAGATTAAAGTATTAAATGGGCCGCAAAAGCTGCACCAATTCACTGCAAAGTGCTTTTCCTTCAGTGCCATCCTTGTTAGTCACTGTTACCATGACATCAACCAGATTTCTGAGCAGATCAACAGGTGCTGAATGAAGGTGATGCTAGAGAAGGGAAAAGGAGACGAGAATAGAGTTTGGGCAGGGTCAGCGTGACTGACAAAGTCCTGGCAGGACGCTGGCTTAGCAGCAGGCTGATTAACCCCGGCTGGATGGTTGGAGTTGGGAGCAGACGTCAAGGTCCTTCCTGTCAGTGGACTCCATGACGGTTGTACTAAACATTTATGCCCACACGTAACCGTAAATGCACACACTCCCTCTTTCTCACAGCCGTTCTCTCTCACACACACTGCTGGTGTTTTTGCCGTTGACCTTGTTGGTTCGGCAGAGTTCGGAGGTACAACACCTCTCTTTGGCAGCTTCATCTGTTTGCTTACAGCAGTGCAGTGTGTGTGTGCGTGTACCTGTGTGTGTGTGTGTGTGTGTGTGTGTGTGTGTGTGTGTGAATGTGTGCATTCCAGGAAAATCACTGTAGTTTTAGCTTAATTCCCACTGGACTTGATGAGTCATCCCATATGTATCAACAAGTTGAGAGGGGGGGAAAAAAAAAAAGCAGAATGGGAAGAAAGGGTAGAGAGGAGCAGTGGGATTTCGGTTTGTCTGCCAGGGGCTTACAGTACAGCCTGGAGGAAGCTTGTAGTGCTGGCTTTGGCAAGAATAGTGCTCAGATTCAATTGATTCATTCATTGAACTGAGCTGAGGGAAAGCAAATTTTACAAGCTGAATTCACACAAATGCAGTCTGGAACACAAACCAGATGACCAGCTAAAACTTTCTTTTTTCCTTTTAGGCTGACAAGATGTGAATATAATTATGACCATTTTTCGTTTAGAGGTGCAGTGAGACATCGACTGGGGACTGGAGTCGCCTGAATCCCATTTTTCTGACCAGAATGTAGACTTGTAGGCCTTAGATTCAAAATTCACACTAAGCACTCTTCAGTGTGAACACGGTTACTGAGTGAGGAAGGGTAAAATGGAGCAGTTTTCAGCGTGGCGTTTGAAAGAGTAAGCACACAAGATGTGAGAAGTTATTTGAAAGGACATTTTAGTGTCTCGTTCATTTAGACTGTGAGAGGATGAGGCCGTCAGCAGATGAATGTTGTACAATGATCTGTTTTATTTGGATTTGGAAATGTAGCATTTTACCATATTCTCTGCTGGTTCAGTAGCACTTGGCGCATCAACGTTGCTGCTCACTAATCTAAATGCTAAAGATGGTTTTGAAATGGAAATTTTGTAATCAGTTTTTCGTTTTAAATGATAAGACCCTGTTTTACAGCAGCTGCTATCATACACTAGCAGAGTGCAAAGTCCCCTGACGACGGGGTCAATTAGTTTATTTAATATAAATTATTGACGACCGCTCACTTCAGGAAGACTAGAGAAAAATAGTTCTTAAATTGGCACCTGAAAGCTTTCCAACAACGGAAACTAGAGATAAGATCCCCATTGGTGCATTTATAGTACACTCAGGTCCCTTAAAGTTGTTTTTATTTTATTTTTCACAGAAACATGGTTTTTCTTCAAAACTTAAAAGCTATACATTTGCAAATGAATCAACAAAATATAAATTAAGTGTGGCTGCACTCTTTTAGGAAAACATTTGCTGCTTTTTATAGAGCTCTTGAAATTGATGGAGAATGATTTTGTGTCTGTATTTACTGCGTAAGTCAAGCCCGAGATGGATAAGACCTGCACAAGATCCTACTTTGATAATCTAAGCAGCCTAAATTAAGTCAGAACTATTCATTTCAAGCTTAGAGTAGCTGGGCAAAACCTGTTTTAAGACTTAGTCCGTAAACAGACTTTGAGACTTTAGAACTGATCTTTGTCTAATGTTGTGCGATCACATATTAGCAAAAAAACACAATTGCAAAGATGTGAACAAACAGTTTAGATTGAAATGGTTTGGTGCAGCTACCGTGAATACTGTGAATGTGTTTGAAGAGAACTAAACCCCAACTCAATTACATGTAAATATTTTATTCTGCTGCCTCAGCAGGTCTGCATATATAGTAGAAATGGATCACACCCTGACAGCGCATCAGCAGAAAGAAAGCAGGTGGTGTGGAAGAACTTCACTCGTATTGTGACAGAAACGGGGACAGGGAATAGAAATGGAGCAAAGAGACGGGGAACAGCCCGGCGGAGCATCACGGCTGCAACACCGAGTCCTCTGGCTCTACTGGACTCCTACCAGAACCACCCAGCAGCAAACACAGATGCTCACCCCTCCCCCCATTTTTCCCCTTATGTTGTCGAGGTTTGCATTTCGCATAGTTTTTCAAAATCCACGTCAACACATCGTAGCTTTGACTCTCAGGAAGCTCTCAGTCTTGAAAATAATGCAGCAGGGTTTGCCCCAGACAACGAGCTCGAAGGCCATCTTCTTTTTGTTTTAAAAAATGTTATAAGTTCACTGGAAATTTTAAAACGTGACTTGGTAGTGATGCATTTTTGGAAGATATTGACTATTTTTAGACACCAACTATGGAGTTTTGAATGGGGGATACGTATCTATAAGTGTATGTGTACACATTTGAACTTTTTGTAAAATGTTCACCAGAAAAAACATATCATAAATTAACCCATGTGCACTCAATTGTTGTCTTTACACCTCAATAAAATTGCCTATTGGTTGATCATTCCACCCTAAAACACAAGGTTTAACCAATAAATCGTCCAATCTTTGAAACTTCAAAATAAAATTAATTTCCGCGTTGCTACAATAACCTTTTTAATGGAGCTCTGAGGTTCAGGTCTCCGTTGAGGAGAACTAATCCTCAGCTTCAGATGAAATGGACTCTGTCAGATATAAGAAGTGGTTCCTGCAGTGGGGCATTTCAGGCTAATTTAAAAAGGTAAAAGCTGGTGTTTAGTCATGACCTTTTCATAAATCGGTTTCTTTCACACAAATCTGACTGATGCGCTGCTCTTGCACAGAATGAATAAAATGTTTTTACTCTCTTTTTACTACCCCATACACTCCCTTCACAGCAGTGATATACCAAGTGTTTTGGTGTGGAACTAAAGTCTTTTAAACCACTTTGTTTGGTTGGTCCACTGGCTTACGCCATTCAGTGTGAAATAAAATTGTGAGCTTCTGTGAGGCTTGTCCAAGTCTTGATTCAAAGGCCTGCAGCTTCTTTAAAGAAGGATTTAAACAGAGAAGAGTTTTGACACAAAGTGGCTTTGTTGATTGCATGAAATTAGGTCCCGCACACACAGGGTTTTCACTCTGCTCTGCTCTCGCACAAGACGCTGTGCTGCCTTTTGCTTACGTAGACCCCACCAGCATTTCCATTGCTTTTTGGCATAAGTACATGACAATAGCTTTCCTGTGTGGTAACATGATTACATTTACACAAGGGAACTGAGCTTGGTGCTCAGAGAAGGCAAAATTCAAACACGCTACTTTATGAATGCCTGAATTTACCAAAACAATTTTTATTTCAGCCGTCGTAACTTTTTTAAAATGCACTTCCTAACAGCATTTTATTTGGGCAGCGAGGGAGCGAGGTTTCATTCACCATGGGGTTATGTAGGAATAGTGTGTTGTTTCAGGGTTATAATGATGTGCAGTGTATTTGGGCGAAGATGACAGAATCTCACAGACATCATCTGAAAAGCTGCAAATGAAGCAAAGCTGTGCACTTCTCTGCTTTGCTCTGCAGCTCGAGTCATTCTTGATGTGGTGTGCAAAAACTGGTGATGAAATCTTTCTATAAGTGCACTCTCATGCGAAGTTTTTGTTGTTTCCTCTAAAGGAGGATCTGATTGTTGAGCACGTTGAATAACAAACGTGGGATTGGAAGTCAACATCTCCGGCTTGTCTGGATCTATTTCTGTGACTTTCTATCTGTTTTGACTGTTTCAGCAAATCTCTTAAGTACTTTGTTTTCATTTTCAAACAGTCGTTTTTGAACTTTTGTGTTTTCCTCGTGTTGGAGGGTGTCAAAATGCAATCTAAACTCCATACCACAGCAGATTCACTCTGGTGCTCTTCTCCATGGATATTATACAAGGCACTCCAGGACACTGTAATAGGAAGCCACTAAAGGAAAACATTGATGCAATATTTGCGCTGCAGTTTCATCCAGCTGTCATGTTTTGTTTTCAAATTGTTTATAAATTGTTGGGAGTCAAATGAGTTTATGTCATCAGTTTATATCGTTCTTTGCGTTTTTAGCGGGGCTACAGATTAATAAGTTGAATAAGTCGCTGAGAATATTCTTAGGCTTGGTTTTATTTCATGAACAAAACTTTCCAGTCAATAGTTTTTGCAATTTCTTGCAACAACGGAGAGAGCAGTAGGTGTTTGTTCCTGTAATTGGTGGTTTGCCGGTTTGAATCCCTGCTCTGTCTGTCTGTTGTCAGACCATCTACAGTCTAGTAGCTTACCACAATTATCTTGTGAATGTGTGTGAGAGTTACTGAACGTAGTAACTCCTTCAGGCCTTCTGGACTGGATAAATTGCTAAAACGCAGGACATTTGCTATTGGACCGCCCAGCCACAACTCATACTCAATGCTCTTGTTTTGGGAAGGAGGTTGTCGGCCATGACTTTGACGGGCCTGGACATGTGATGACGCAAAATCACAGGATTTTAAGACATGATGAATGTGTTACTATGGTAACCTTTGAGACTGTGGTCCCAGCTGTGTTCAGTTCACATCCTCCTGTGTATTTCTGGGCTGATCCCTTATGTTTCTCATAATCTTTGTCTCTTGATCTTGTAAGATCTTGCATGGGAACCCCAATCCGAAGGCCACAGTCTACTTGAGTTTTTCCTTTTCTAATAACTGCACCAACACTTGTTTCCTTCTCACCAACCTTTACTGCTTGTTGTCCTGTAACGAATCCCAGTCTTGTGCTCTTGGGCCAGAATACTTGTTAGTAGGTGATCAAATACTTATTTCCTACAATAAAATGCTAATTATTTCAAAATTGTACTGTAGGGTTTTCTGGAATCTTTTTTAAAAAATTGGTGCACTATTAAATACTTAGCATTAGGGCTGTCACAATAAACAATAAATCCATGAATTACATGATAAATTAAAAGAAACTCAATCATTTTCATTGGCTTGATTGCTTGTTTTTCTCTTTTCTTTCCCTTTTTACCAAAAACTGAATGATAAAAGCATTTAGTCTGGTGCTTTGGTCTCAACTATCCCTTTTTGTGAAAGATAACTTGTTTCCAGAGACTTCATAGTTCATTTTATTTGTTGTTTCAGTTGTTTTCTTGATTTATTTTAGATATTTAAAATGTCTAAATGTTATTAAATGTTACTAAAGTCATCCTGTTAAAGGTTGAGAACGTGATCTTGCATTATTGTGCCATTACTACTATTATATTACATGAAAATGGTCTCAAAATAACTATCATCATTTATTGAAATACATTCTGGGACAATTTATCGTCTAGCAGAATCTGTTATCGTGACAGGCCTACTCAGCGTATCACCCAGGCGCTCCCTAAAACTATTGCAGCAGCTCTATGCTTATTTTTTTTTTCTCTATTACTTTCATATCCAGTGTCAACATAGGCCATTGAGAAAACTCCTATGTGACTGAGGGTGGGTGAAAGGAACAGGAGACGTAACCTCAATGTGACCACAAGTTGTCCTTGTAATTAACAGATAACCTTTAATGAAGCTCTGGCCTCACAAGCTCTCAGCCAAGGAAATGTCACATTTAACCAGAGAGAAACGCAGCACATGCACACGCATACATGCTCAGATAAACACACGTGCTTGCGCACAGACACATGCGGTTGAAAAAGTGTTAAAAGTGCCCTGTCAACCCATAAATGTCATCTGTCTGTAGCATTCAGGAAAAGCCTCTGTGCTCTTTACAGATGGTTTGTGTGGGTGGTACAGGAAGAGGCTGGGAAATATCAGCCTGTCACAATGTGTTGTCATCTTGCACCGAGGAGAAAAGTGAGCTGAACACATGAACAAATTAATTCAAGGACAAGTTTTTTTATTAAATTTACCACACACGATTAATAATAATTGACATAAGGTTGTTGATGCGGATATTTTTTTACATTAAAGTGTCAGACTCTCTTATGTAAAAAAGAAAAGCGCGAATCATTACAAATACCGTAAGACCTGGTGGTATAATCAGATCCAACCCTCTATCTGTGTTTTCTTTTCCGCTCTTTCTTGAAATGACTCTGTTGGTTTTCTTGTATTTTAAGCTCAGGACGAGGTTTCTATCAGACACGAGGCAGCCGTGCTCAAGGGCAGGGCAGCATCAAGCACTGTGAGGCGCTGCACAGCACAGCCTCACTGTGCTGTAGAGCAACACAAACACAACAATGGATTTAAGAGCAGGGCTATGTGAAAATATTTGAAACTATGATTGGTGTTTCAAATAGCATCTACGGACTGTAAATCTGTACAATTGTCTTCCCAACCATGTCTTGGTGCAGTGAGGTCCTGATATTCCTGATTCATCGGTTAAAATGTCTGACCATTTTAAGTTAGTCGAACAAATTAAATTACGTTGGTGATGTCCGACTGTCAGTCTCTTTGCAAACACTGCGTCAGTGTCTCCGTTCATTCAGGAAATTGTCAGCATATAAATCTGTCACTACATCCATCCCTCCGTTTAATATGCCCACCCATCCACACAGAACGGCGTCTCAGTCCATCCGTTCATCAGCCTATGCATCCATTTGTTATTTCATCTGTCAATAAAAGTGTAACTGCTGATGCATCCATCTGTTTGTTCATCTCTCCATCCATTAATATGTCAGTCTGTCTATCCATCTACTAATCAATCCTTATGCTATTTTTGTTGGTTCAATTTTCTCTGCTCTGAAAGTGTCCATAATTCATGGTAACCATTTGTGTTTACCATGACAAAGTAAACACAATGTGTTTACCAAGTCAACTTCAGCACCGGTTCTGAAATTGACTTGACTGGGAGACCAGAAACAGGAAAAATAAATATATAATAACAATTACGACTTGGAAAATAGTTGGAAAATTTGTACCGGAAATAGGAAAATATTAATGCAGTCACTTAAGCAGTCCCACGCACCATGATGAACTCTTGCTTGAACTGCAGTAGCTCACGATCACTCCATAGACCTTCCTTAATTTTCTCCGGAGTGGAAAATGCAGCTGTATTAAACTATTCATGAATGCCATAAATATAAATGTCTTCATAAGTGAACTGCTGAGCACAATTTTTGGGAAGTAAATTGGGTTTCAGAGGCTAACATTTATTAAATCCTTCTGGGTCTACAGTATAGTTGAACGATCACGATTATTTATATGTGCATACATTCAGTGAACTTTAGAAGTAATCGAAGGAGGAAAAAAAAAATACACGCTGACTATTCATGCCCTCTGTGGCAGCGAATGTGGCTCTGTGAGTGTCCTTTCACTGGAAATTGGTTCAGAAGTGATGCTGTCAACTTGGATGAAACAGATATGTGATGGCCAGTGAATCTTAAAGTGTGTGTGTGCGCGCGTGGGTGTGTGAGTGACACTTAGTCAAGTTCCTGCACTGCAGCCTAATGTTCAGATTTTACTCATGAACTGAATCGGCTTCATCCCACACCTCCACACACACTTGTGCATATAGCCGCACGCCCCCGAGCGTTGTGTCAAGACGAACAAATACAAGCACATAGACATTCTCTCTGCATCTTGTGCTCTCGTCACGCCTCCCTGACATTCTCTCATTGTCGGAATGCGAGATGAATTCACACTCAACTTTGACACACGCACACACACGCATACACACACTCGGAATCGCACAAATTATACAGCCCACACAAACACATTCTTTAGGTTACAGGACAATTTGTTCAGCATCTGTGAAATTAGACACAGGTTTACAATGTAGCCCTTTCAATACTGATCACTGTCATTCCTGTCTGAGTTTGTGTATATTCGGGTGTTTTATCCTGTAGAGCTGATAGATATTTTAAGTGTGCTTTAGTGATTTAACTCGATTCAGTCAGTTTGTGAGCCGCAATTAATTGCGCCGCACACTTTAAACTGCTGACGTACTTGAAACAAACTTGCAGGTGTTGTTGCGCCAGTTCGTCCTGAACGAGAGCCATTTCTAAATTCAGTTCAGGAAAGTTGATATGAGATGATTTATGCTCATAATTCACTAAACTAAGCTCATAGCTACAACGTGAACAGGCGTTGCTTCACTGAATTTGAACTGAATGAAGCGAAGGCAACGCCACCTGAGACAAAGAAGTTTTAACTTAAATGCAAAATGTACGTATATTTATTTTGTGCAACAACTTTTATTAAGTCTGTATGCTCCAGTTAGCGATTAACTAATTACTAAATTAGCTGATTAATCCAACTAATTGTTTTAGTCCTACACAACTGCAGCATTGCATTTCTATGAGACTTTATGTCAACTTTATACCTGTTTTATTTAAAGGTCTGAGGATTTACTGTTTTTTCTTCATATATTTGAGCGTCTGTGTTGAGTGGCATGACAGCACACCTCCTTACTCTGCCACCTGGCCTGAGCGTAAGGTAGATGTTTACAACAGATCCTGCAGCAATGCAGCCCTCAGTGAGACGGGAATATTTAAGCTCTTAAAGCTGATGTCTACTGAAATAACAATGTCAAGAAATGTTGACACGGACATGTAAATTTTTTGTACACTGACACAAAGCTACCTGTTACTTACTCTCCCACATTTAGTAATACCTAATACAGTCATGGCTTTTACAGTCATTGATGATTTATATATTTTTTGTGTGTGGGGAGGGGGTGGTAGGGATCAATATCGATTAATATTTGAAGTTCTCAATAACAAATGTAGCCTCTCTGCCTTCTTCCAGACAGCCGCATTTTCTGATTTTATGGTGCCACGTGAGGAAGCTGTTCCCCACAAATGGTTTCACTCAAGGCAAAACGTTACAAACTGAAGTTTGTTTAAGTTTTTGAGCGATGCAGACAACCTCCAATCCTCACATTTACAACTTACTGTCTGCTTTTAAACGCCTAACGAGGACATTTTTTGAGAAACTGTCAGCATGAAGAATCATATCTCTCTTGGATAATTGTAGCTGATTGTACATCTCTGCTGCGTAGATGGAACGGCGCTCATATTTGAAAAAATACACACTATAATCCAGTACATAAGCAGCAAACAACAATGAAAAACATTACAGTTCAATGCAAACCTAGAGGAAAGTTGCATTTTATTTACTGCAGTGCAATTCAATGTGCTGTAATAACACGAAGGTTAAGAAATATGCCCAAATTTTGCAAGTCATCCATGAGAATGATGATGCTTTGCTATGCTGTTAATACATGTCATGATTTTAACAGTCATAGCTCTAAGTTAGCTTAGCAACTGCTGGAATTTAATTTCATACGCTTCATAGCGTCACCACATTAGTTTGTAAAACTTTCCTTCTGTAAGGCATTTCTACTCTGCTTTTGTTAGACCCATTTTAGAGTTCAAGGGTTATGTCAACAATATTTCCAATGATAAGTAAAATGTAGTCACAGACCTTAACTAGAACAGCTATGGTCTGCTAACTGTAATGGATTTTGTATCATGAAAAAAAAAAAAAAAAGCAGATTGGTAATTTTTTTTTCTCAGAAGTACTGTGGCTACTGTTGAAGGGGAGCTTTTATCGAAGCATATCAGGAAGCCGTATTACAAGCCAACATGCATTTTTGTGTGGATGTGTGTGTATTAGAGTGCGTGTAAGAGAGAGCAAGAGAGAGAGAGAGAGAGAGAGAGGGAGAGGGACTGGACTTTGAGTGAAATCAAAGCTGCTGCTGTAGCTGCTACTCAAATCCCCTGTTGGTGAAAACTAAGTTTGTCCGGGAGCGAAGAGAGGCTGGTGAATTATTAATGCCTGCTGAAGCTTCACTCACGGTGAACCAGCAGACCACTGAGACACCACTGCTCCGAGACGCAGGCTGAGGCCAGTTCAGTGCTATGCCCACAGCGTCCCTTTCTCACAATCGCTACACGTGAAGAATTTCGACTGCTCATGCTGAGTAAAGCTGGTGGATTCCGGTGTTGGTGAATGCTGATGGGATGCAGCAATCTTTCTAGCAACTATCTGCAGGCTGCTCTGGTTACACCACACTAAAGCTGATTTATTTCTTTTTTCTTCACTTATCGTATCAGTTAGTAGGAACAAATAGTAATCTGAGGCCTTCTTCAGTAGAAATACATTTATAAATTACCGTTATACACAATGTATTTATGTTGTTCTAAGCTATTAAGACTATAATTGGCATAAAACAGATGCAGACATTTTGTGACATAGTCCACTAGTAGTTGTATACACTGCTCAAAAAAATAAAGGGAACACTCAAATAACACATCCTAGATCTGAATGAATTAAATATTCTCATTGAATACTTTGTCCTGTACAAAGTTGAATGTGCTGACAACAAAATCATTGTTGATTGTCAATCAGTTTTGCTTCCTAAGTGGACAGTTTGATTTCACAGAAGTTTGATGTACTTGGAGTTATATTGTGTTGTTTGAGTGTTCCCTTTATTTTTTTGAGCATTATATTTAAATCAGATGTTTGCAGATGCTGTGTTAGGAATTAACATAATGTTGGCTTAAAGCCACTATAATTGGGGGCCTTTTATTATTTTGATTAAACTCATCAGTTTACATGCAATGATTACTGTGCCTTTAAACAATTTGGTAAAACCTGGATGATGTCATGGCTTTTACATTTCTGAATGATTTAAAAGATTTGAATATATTTGAATATATTTGAATCCCACCTATAAATGTCTTTTAGAACAGTGGCTCAGAGACACTGCTTCCTAGTGTTGCAACATGAGGGAAAGCTGCCAAGTTATAAAAAATATTGTGAACCAAAAGTCTGGCTTTACTTTAGTACAATTTTCAGATTCCTAAATGGTCCACATTCAATTGGTCAACTGCCTCAGGCAGGATATTTTCTTTAGAGTTTTGAATTTTTAAATGTTTTGTCAGACAAGAAAGTGGGCTGTGAACTTGAACCTGTGACTTTCACGTCAAGGACTTAAACGATTACAGGTCCAAGATACAATGAACAATCAGAGAGATCACTAGGGCTCACTTTCACTCCATCCAGGAGTTGTACAGGTCTAGAGTCTGGAAAAAGACATTGTGCAGACCCCACACATCCATGACACACTGTTCAATCTGTTGCCTTTTGCTGCTGCAGAGCACTATATGTAAAAACCTGCCACCAAATACAGTTTCTTTCCCCAGTTAGTCTCTCTGAACACAGTGAACACCTTACATACAGAGCAGTCAGCTACTCTGCTGTGAAATAAAATAATTTAATATGTGCACTACCACAGCTTGCTTTTTTTGGCTGTACCCAACCCTACATGTACACACTTTCCTTTTATCCTTTATTTCCTCTAAAGTTTATATATTTATACTTAATGTCTGTTTACTCAGCATGAAGTCAAATTCCTTATAGAGTCTTGGCCAGTACAGATGACTCTATATCTGCATCTCTTCTTTTTGGCACTGACGGTTATGTTTGAGACTAGACACATCGTTGCTGATGTTAATGTGTTTTTATACATTTGCTTTTTTGTCATGCTGATTTCTTTATTATTTTTTTTTTCCTACCGCAACATTAAGAGAATAGGACCTTTTGCACTATTAGCTTGTGGGGGGACTGAGCATTTGCTTTCAATGTTTCAGTACAGTTATCCACTTGAGAAATGGTGGGAACAGAAAGAAATAAAGCTACAATTATTGTGGTTTAATTAAGTACCTTAAACAGAACCAGCAGTGTTGGTCTTCTGCAGAAACAGAGTAATTTGTGCCTCCAAAATGAGCTGATGATCAGCTGATTCCTTTAAGTGCCATTTTCATACCCATTTAGATAATAAAGTGGTCTTCTCAAACACTTGGCACTAAACATCTGCTCCTCGCCTGCTTACTGCCCTCTGCTGCATTGCAGAATGGAAGCATTCGCCCATTCTGAGATTCATAAATTAACCCTTTCACACATAGAGAGGGCTAAAAATGAATAGTTTTAAGTGTGTATGCATTGTGAAAACTATTGGAAAACTACTGCAAGTTCACAAAAACTATCTTCATAGGGAAAGAATGAACAGAAACACATTGTGAAAAACTTAATTATCCTGGAGATGAGTGCAGTGAAATTCAGTGTCTTGTTACAACTGAGTACTTTTCTGAGGTCGCCCTCAAGTTTTGTTTCCTAATAATGAAACAACTCACAACATGGGAGTTAATCCAAAAGGGCTGAAATTATCGAGACAAGAAGAAATGGAGTTGCAGAGCTAATTTGGTTGATTGTTGGTTTTAGTTTTTACACGTCCCAAACGTTTGAACGTAATGGTGATCAGACAGAGAAAAGGTAGATTTCAAAAATCCTAATATTTACTTAACATTAACTGTAAGCCACAATCATGAAAATACATCAAAAGCTTGAAATATTTAAGTGTTTAAATCACCTATATGACTTACTCTTTTTGAAATAAGTGACAAATAATGAACTTAATCATGATGTCATTTTTGAGATGTGCAGAAAAGTGATATTGGAACATAAATCTTATGAAAGCTGAAGTTTTGTCATCTGGCAGATCATCCTTTTTCATTTTTGACTTTTGATTAAATAGATCCTGCTTTAATGTGGGAGCTTCTTTGGGTTAACAGCAAGATCAGTATATTTATATAATTGAAATTCTTATTTCAAGGTCTGATTTCATTGGACCATGAAAAAAGCTAAAAAAAAATAATGCATGTATGCAGTCAGAAAGATAGGACAGACGTAAAGTTATCAAAATTCGTCCTTGCATGAGCTAAAACACCTGATTCTTTTGGGTAGTTTCCAATGAAAGACTGATTCATACCTGTGACGGTATTACTCAGGGCGCAATAAATTAATCACCAAAATACTATCCAAATGTATTCCAACAGTTTGAGCCTCAGAGGACTCGCCGTGTCGTCCCCTGTGATAAATGCCAACAATCTGCTGTTCCAGAGAGGTTTAAATAAATGTGTTCCATTATTTGCAAAAGCTGCTCCATCCAGGTGTAGCATACAGTAATTGCGCGAGTCTTTCATGGTCCACAGTTTCTATCTGCCTTTGCCATTTGGTATCGTTTTCTCGCCGTGACAGATTGCAGCATATCTATTCTTTTAAGCTGGTGGCAAGTTGCAGCGCTATCTGCTGTGCGAGGCCGCCTCCATTGACTGCTGCTAGTCAAGCTGGCATTCATTATCAAGCAGGTAATAACACAGAGCACTGGGCCTAACTCGAGCGGCAGTGGGCTCATTAATACAAACAGGACCCTAAACCCAAACTCAATTTACTTGAAAGCCTCTTTGGAGTAGGGAGTTCAGTGAAGAGTCTTTGTGTGTGTATGCGTGCGCGTTTGTGCGTGCATGAATATCCATCTGTGTGTCCAAGAAAGGTATTAATCATTCCTCTCCTCTCCCACAGCCCAACACAAATACACAAACAGTGCGGAGAGAGTGTGCACGTGCATCACAACGCTCCAATTATACAGCTGATCAGTGGTGTATGTTTAAGTAGTCACTCACCTCTTTCCTCTCCCCATCCTCACTCATATCTCTGTCATTAATGAGTCCAATTAGCACATGCAAATATTTATTTCCAGCTAACAGTTGTGATTTATCACACTGTTCTGTCTTTAAAACAAACTGTGTTTGTAATTTGTGTATTTTGTGCACGCACATACGTGTCTGCGCGTCCCCTCTCTTTGTTCACAAAGACACATCCACTCATTAGGCCCTCCTGGTGCGTCAGATCATCAGCGGCACAAGTCGAGGAATCAAAAGACGGCGAAAAGAGGAGGAAAAAGAACATAACAAATTCATCACTGGAATATTCAACTGCACACATACACCTTCCTCATGTAACAGTCATTGATTTAGGGTGTGCGACTGTAATGGGTACCACTCCACTATCGTCAGATTAATGACGCCCAGACATTGCAGAAGGCACTGAGAAGAGTGGGAGGAAGGAGGAGATTAAATAGAGGGAAACAGAGATGCTCTTTTGGGGAGTTATTGCTGAGAGGTACTTAAATCTGCTGCACAAAGCATTTTAAAATATCAATAAATCACAGAGAAATGTGTTATGACACCTTGGTAGAATTGAAGTAAACAAATGGCCGCCATTGTAAATGCTTGTTCCTCAAAATGAGAGCGGATTTTCTTTGAATACTTGCTTCTTTCTTTTCTGTGCAAGTTCTGCTGTTAGCCTTCCTTTATCTGCAAAACCCGAGTTAATTCTGCACGAGGAATTCAGTGCATTATGCATGTGCTGATATGAGATTCTCTCAGCAAGATAACCTGGAGTAAAACACCATGATTTCACAGTGTTAACACAAAGATTGAATGATGTAACAGCTTTGATTGGAAAAAGAGAAGCAACATTTGAATTGCTGTTTAAAATCTGTGATTTTTTCTGTATCAAACTTCAGTTAAAGATTTTTTTGAAGGTCATAATGAAAATAAACTCAGTTTCAGCTACAACTATAGGAGCCAGCAGATTGCTTTAACAAAATATAATTGTTTCTTTTAATGGATGTACAGAGTGGTAAAAGAAAATATGACTAATGGGATAAACATAGTGTGTTTTATTTTTTTTTTACTAAACATACACATTTAGCAGAATTGTATCCCTTTAGCTGCTCTTTTACCGATAAAGTCGGAGACTAATGAGCTGCTTCGCAGGCATGTCACTCCCACCTCTCGAGTTGTAGTTTCAACACAGCATTACTGGGTGACACTTCTTAGGTTTCCACAACATAAATTTATTTAGACAGCTTTGTCTTGTTTTGTAAGTATTGGAACCAGCAGTTTTCAGCAATATGTGAGGGAGGGGCAATGGCATTACTTTATCCTGCGTCCAGACAGAATAAGTCACTGTCGCCATTTTGCTGGCCTCCGAAAATAGGAGTTTAACATAAAGATGTTGCACATTTTAAACCGTAAAACCTTTCGTAGCCTCATGACTCTTTGCATAAAAAACAATTTGCATGATGACACAACCAAGTACAAACTATAAGTTGCAAAAAGTTCTGTTCAGGGTTTTGGACATATTTGTGTGTACATACATCATCATGAACTCTTGATATCTTCAGTTGCTCTTCAGGTCTAACCTTTAGGGATTTTTTCTTTTTTTATAATCATTTTTTATTTTTTATGCTGTGCTGTTTGTGTTTCAGTCGACTCCTTAAAAATAAAAATTGTTACTTTTAAATATACTCCCCAGAACATGATGAACTGATGTCTGCTTCCCCTTCTGCAGCATTAAAAACAGCAATCTGATTAGCTTAGACCTTGCAGCAAATCTGTCCCACTTTCAATGACACTGCGGTCATTTTATCTGGTGCACGCACAGACAGCAGCTGTGGTTTAATTTGCCTTTTGATAAGTCTTGAACAAAGAGTGAGGTTTTCACTTGCCTAATATTGACGAGCTCCTCTTTTGCCACCAAAAGAGCTCTGATCTGTCCTGGCATTGAGGTGTTATTAGTGACCCGGTAATGTGTTGGTCACAAAACCTCTTAGCCCTTGAATAAATGAGCGGGGTCTCTGTAGATTTACTTTGACTCCCACAGATCCTGTAACAACTGGGCAGATTTGTATCAGGGAAGTTTGGAGGTCATGTTAACACGTCTTTGTTCTTTGAGCTGTTAAGCAGTTTTTGCAGAGTTCGCTGACGTCGAGGAAGGAGAAAAGCTTAGGTCAGAGTGGTGAAATGATTTGTGATTGGTGAGCAGAAATGATTACGCAATAACTAACCTCTGCATTGAAGCTGAACTGAATCAAAAGACATTCTTCCACTACAACCCCGAGGTGAAATGTGCAGTGAGGATCATTTTCTTTTCCTTTGGTCAAACAGGTGAAGATGATCAAACTACAGCTTTGCTTTGTCTCGAGAAAAGAAAGGAAAGCCTTCTAAGACGGGGGATATAGATGGGATTTCCGAAAGCTGCAAGTGAAACCAATTCCAGCATTGCCTGTCAGAAGTTGAAAGCTTGAAAGGATAATAAAAAAACATCTTTCCTGTACTCCATTTAGCCTTCCTGTTATCTGTTAAGTCTCACTCTGTGGCTGCTTGAAGAACTGCAGACATGCCTCAAAATGTGGTAGAGAATATTTTATACTTAAAACTAAAATCAGAGGAAAGGCAGAGATGCAAGAAGGTATTCAAACACATCCCTGTTGTTGAAAATACCAGCTGACGTTTTGGATCTTTGGTCTACAACATCCACATTAAAGACTGCTGTTGCCATTCTTTAATGTATTGGCACTTAGATATGTGATGCTTGAGATCTGAACATTACAAAGGGGCCTCATAAACTGATCTTGTTCACAAAAACATTGTTTTACGCACAAGTCCGCATGTATACAAATGAACATTCTGTGAAAGCTTGGGTAAATCTACACAAACATTAATTAAATAAGTATTAGGGAAAATGGTAAACTTCCCCTATGTTTGTTTGGAAGGTAAACACGCATTGGTCTGTATGGAGAAGCGCATCAAATGCATGTTATTTGAAATGCACTTTAATTCTCACTGAAATCAGAGACGGAGTGGGATCATCAGATCAACTCTGAACTGGTTTGACAAAGCATATAAAGTGTAGACATTCACATGTTCATAAATAGCAATTCAAACGTGTGTGTAATTGTGGAACAATTGCAGTTTTGGCACTGCTGGAGGACATGGCCAATGGAAGGATTCAAAGGGAGCATGTGTTTAGAGATCAGACTGATCAGACGGGCACATGATGAAGAATCACTGATTAGCCTTCAGATTGCCCAGAGCGATCCTGGAGCAGGAAATTGCCCCAGCATTACTGAGGAACACCCGAAAGAGCCGTGTGCTGCTGCTGCTGGCTCAGGTTCTCGCATTTTAGTGGGGAATAGCCGACAGGTGGAGAATCTGACATTCATCCGTCTGCTGAGCCATGGCAGCCGAACGGGTCGGCCTCATCCGGTTGTTTTGCAGGTACAGACGTTTCGCCAACACTGTGGCTGAACCGGCAGAAATTAAATTGCAATCGGTAACAATGAGCCGATTTCTTAATGGGAATGGATCTGTCCACTGCACTCGTATACGGGCACCGTCTGTTTATGAATCTGCCCCTGTGCATAGATAGCATTTCTATTATGTAACTGTGCAACTCGTATGCAAGGTGCAAACGTGCCTAACAAATGTAGCAACACGCTGACCTGCTTCAACACGCGATTCCTTTACAGTGCGGCTCAACAGCATGTTGATTTCCTCTCTAACTACAAAGGACTACCTGGTATGCTGTCTCTGTTTTTAAGTCCCAGTTGAAAACAGACTCACCTGTTCAAACAACCATGTTCACTTTGATCATTCTACTCTATAAAAGCGGTTCTCAAATCCAGTTCTCGAGGGTCCATGTCCTGCAACTTTTATGTGTGTTTCTGGCCCAACACACCTGAATCAAATGACTGAGTTGCCTCCTCAGTATGCAGTCGAGTTCTTTAAAGTCCTGCTAATTCCCTCATTATTTGACTTATGTGTGTTGATGAAAAGATGCATCTAAAACCTGTAGGACGAGGATCCATTCTCTAAAGGATTTTTCTATTTTAATTCTTTTGCTGTCATTTTTTTTGTAAGGTTTTCGCCTTTTATAAAAAATGTGTTGCTTTTACCAGCCTACTATTGGAAAACAGAGACCATTGCCATCCGGGGCAGCTGCGCTTTAGTTCACATATATTGCTGATGTCTGAAGGAAAGGTGTGCAGTCACATGAGTGTGCAGAGTTTTACGCATTTAAATTTTGTGTGCTGTGCAGACTGGTCTGTTATCACTCTGGGCTGATCAAGCTAAACGTTTCCTGGTTCTGGTCAGCAGCTGATTTCTTCACCTGTCTCTGCTTTAATAAGCCCTCTGATCAGTAAAAAAGCAAAAACACACATGCAGTGGCCACAGGCAGGCAAAGGCTGAGGTGAATTTCAACTCAAGTCCTTAACCAGTAAGCCGCTAATATCTCTTATTTCGTCAAAATGCCTGAGTTCAAATAATCCTTTGAGTAAGAATGTACTTCATACATCTGATTATTCCTTCATTGGGCAGATTTCACAAACAGGACATGTTTTGTTGACGTTACAAAAACAAACAGATAATGAAGTAAATTTGTCTTATATATTTTTCCACTTGGACATGTCTGTATATGTTTCTATATGTTGTACTTTTACTGTAATTTTTTAATATTTGTTGCTGTGGAACAGGGCTGTGTAATTTTATCGATTCTACGATATTTGACAATATTTTTTTCTTTGAAAGTATCGATTTTTCATCCGGCAGTATCGATATGTTAAATCCTACTTTGAGCTTTATGTCAAATCCACATGAATTAAATGACACCTGTCACACATGACATTTTTTACTCAGTTGAAAACGTACATAAAAAATGACATGTAATGAAAGAACCAGTTGAAATTAATTAAACTAATTAAATGGATAAATTACATTATGTAAAATAAGTGAATAAGTCAAAAAAGGTTCCCTTTCTACATAACCAAATACACAAAGCCACACAATTAACATTTAAATAAAGCAATTATATAACAAAACCATTTATTGCACCATCAATTCAATTAATTCAATCCATGTCTATGGAGCAATCACAGAGTGTCACCAAAATCACTCAGAAAATCTGAATCCATCAAACCAAATCGTTTACTGAACATCGTGATATATACATATATTAAGAGCAGAATATCTTATGTCGTATTGTATTGTGAGATTAGTGATTACAGCCCTACTGTGAAAGCCTCTTCTTTAGAATATTTCTTCATCATTAGCATTGCAGTATTTCACATTATCCATTTTCTCACCCATCTGTCCCCCTCCCTCACCTCCACTGGTCGACTTCCCCCCTTTTTTTTCCCCTGTCGCACAGCAACCATTCGTAATTAATGAGCTTTTACGGTTCGATCTGATCTTCCTCGGGTTGGACACGTCTGATAAGCCAAATGGAATATTCACAAGGACCAGGCCTTCTCGCCTTAGCACTGCCTGGAAATATAATGAGCGGCAAATGAATACACTCGCGTACATATAGATGCGGGCTGCACAGTGGCGCAGTGGGTAGCGCTGTTGCCTTGCAGCAAGAAGGTCCTGGGTTCGATTCCCGGCCCGGGGTCTTTCTGCACGGAGTTTGCATGTTCTCCCTGTGCATGCGTGGGTTCTCTCCGGGTTCTCCGGCTTCCTCCGATAGTCCAAAAACATGACTATCAGGTTAATTGGCCTTCCCAAATTCTCCCTAGGTGTGAGTGTGTGTGTGTATGGTTGTTTGTCCTGTCTGTGTCTTTGTGTTGCCCTGCGACAGACTGGCGACCTGTCCAGGGTGAACCCCGCCTCTCGCCCGGAACGCAGCTGGAGATAGGCACCAGCAACTCCCGACCCCGTTAGGGAGAAGGGTGACGGAAAATGGATGGATGGATGGACATATAGATGCATGGAGCCAAACACTTTAACTGTGCAAGCTCAGGTTAAGACAAATGTTTTTTTTTTGCTCTGATCTGCACTAATGAGAAATGTACCAACAAGTGATTTGTTTTGAACTTGAAGGCGGTGTGCTCTTGTCATCATTCAGAGATTCAGAACATTATATAATTAAATCTGTTCTGTGAAACGCCTGAGTGAACAGGAGGGTATATGTTGAACTCTGATGGTTTAATGAGCATGTGACATTAGTAAGGAAGCAAAACAGGAGTTCACATCTAAATACTCTTCAGCCAATCATTAAATGCAATCTATCCACACTTTGTCAAATGACACTTAACATCCTTGCTTATCACTTTGCCCCGTTAGCCACACTTGACAGCTGTCAATAGACTGCTCAAGTGGTTCTTTATAGAGGTTAATTTGCAGCAAGAAGATGAAACCCAATTTTCCAAATGAAATGCTCGCCAAATATCGCTGTAATGTCAACATGTGAGTTTTATAATATTTGATGTAGTCAGCATGGAAGGACATAAGGATATCCAATGGAGGCTTTCATTTTGCTCAGAACCAGTCAGGTTTATTGCTGTGGCCATGGCAACAACCAAGACTGGTGATGGAGATGGCATATTTTCTAGTGGTGACGCTCTGAACGTCCTTGTTCAAATGAGAGAGACGGTTGGAAGCATATTTGGCCGCAGCGATGGAGAGGGAGGGAAGGGAGAGCGGTAAGGGCTGTAAGAAATTTCAGATAAGACTGCGCTCAGGCTTTCTGTCATATCCTCTGAGCTGTTTGTTCTACAAGCTAGAGGAGCTTTGAGATGTACTTAGTTTCATATTTTTTTTCTGCCCCCTTATACCCACAGATGTAGTTCTGTGCAAAATCAGAAAAGGTTGCTGTGCTTTGCTACTTACGTTTAAGCTTAGGTGTTTTTTTTTTTTTTTTTTTTTTTTAAATCCGCTCAGGCTGCAAGATCAAGGTCAGCACTTGTAGAGCCAAAACAAGTAGAGAGTAGCTTTACCAACATGTTTCTTGACGTGTTTATTTAAAAAAACATTGACGCTTCACTGAACCATGAAATTTAGATTATTGCAATTGTAAGACAGTACAATTGTTTCACAAATAAAAATAGAAATGCAATTTTAACATTTAGTAAAATCAAGAAAGTGCCAAATAAAGTCAGAGTTGTGACTGGGCACTTCCCAAAACAAGCCACACTTGTTTGGAATATATAAAAATTACATTTGCACATGTATTCAAACTGAAATTATTTGGACAGGATTTGAAAAAGGTACATACCTGTCCATATAGGTTCCAGTGCATGTAAGAGCTCAGAGGGGTGGTCCAAGACAGAGTTGTCTCCAGGAACACATCTGGGGAAGGCACGGAGACATTTCTGCTGGTTAGAAGATCCCAATAAATGACTTTCATCATTCATAAATGGGAGAAGTTTGGAACCTCCAGGCTGGTCATCTAAATGGAGCGACTGCAAGAGCTCCAACCGTAATAAAGGAAAAGTTTTGAGGAGGAACAGATTTTGTGATCAATTTTAAAATGAGGCAATCTCATAAAAGGTAGAAATATGTCAGAGGATTTTCCGATCTGCTATTTGTAGTTTGACATTTGTTCTTCATGTTGAAGTTTTGAAGGATTTGCTTGCTGTCATTTAAACACACAGGTCACCATGACTGCTTGCACTGCAGTTACCTAACAGTCTCTGCTGAGATGTCAACAGAGGAAAGGATGGAGACGGAAATCTGTCTCGTAACACTGGGATTGTGGAAACTATGAGAAAAAGGAGAGGAGGGCGTCAAAGCAAAACCGAGCCGAGCAGGGAGGGGAGCTCAGCTGCTGACTCGAAGCTCTGCAGCGTGGAGCTCTGAGCGAGAGACTCGCTAAGCCGTGCATGTGTCTGTCGTGCTTGCTGTGGTGCAGACTTGCCTTGCCTCGATAGCCTCCCACTTCCACCACTCAGGCAGCTGTGTTTCAACAGCAGCTGCTCGGCTCCACAATCTTTAAGTATCTCTTTCTGTGACTGAGGATTTCCTGTCCCTTGGAGGATTCCCTCTCATTTTGACTTAAGTAGGCTGAGAAAAAGAGACAGATTGTAGGAGGAGAGGAGGACACAGCGGGCCGGGAGTGACCTTCGTGTTGTGGTAAGAAGAGGAGAATCGGTAGCGTGCGGGATCCATCAGGTGTGTGTCAGCACTTAAAGGGATGAGTAAGAGAAACTACTGTGGGTTTGAATTGCCAGTGCGTTCAGAGGCAGTGCATGTGACAGTGGAATAAATGCTCCGTATTGAGTAGTAATCGATTTGTGCTGAAATGCTTTGAAGGGTTTTTGTTTTTTCCGCTATACTACTCTGTTGAAACATGCCAGTCTAATGAGGAGAACAGCGGAAGGAAAGTTTCAAGAAATAGAGATGCAGCCCAGTGTTGATAAATGCATTCTAACATAAGATGGATATCGAGAGCAAGGGGAATATAAATGGATAAAGCTGCAGATGGATGGCGCAGGAGACTGGGCAGCAGATGTACTTTCTGCCAGCTGCAGCTCGGTGATGATGACAGACATGTGTTCTTGTGTTTTGTTTTGCCGGCCTGACTGGTGAGAAAAATGTCTGTTTTGAGTATCAATCATTACGAGGTGGGTGCTGCCTCAAGGTCGCAGAAGTGCTCCTACAAATTACTCTGACTGTCTGTGTAACTTTTTTATTCATTGATTTGTTGCATTGTGTAATTTTACTGCAGTAATCAGCCATGTGGACAGATAAAGGAAATAACATTGACCATTTTGCAACAATTCCAACCTCGGGTATTGGAAGATCATGCCACTATTTAGTCATGCTCCCCAAACATTGATACTGAAAACAATTGATAGACTTTCATGAGAACTGTTAGCCCCAATGATAGCCGTCTTCTGCAAGACAGTGCAGTTCTCCCTCTTGCCACCTAGCTGGCTAAAGAACATGGCTGAAAGGACAATGCACTGGTGTATCTTCTAAACTTCCTGGATTACAATCTGATTCGATGTCAGTGACACACAGGAAAAAAAGTCAGTCTTCAAAAGCTTCAGTCTGCAACTCGCTTGACCCAGTGAGCCACACACACTAAAACAATCTAAGTTACTCTGTGTCCATGCCTCGTCAGCTTAGAACAATTTTGCCCCCAAAAATTGACGTCTTGTAACAAAGCGGTTGATCTGTGTGTAACTTTTTATGTTCAGGCTGGTCTCTACAGTCTGAAAACCATGTCTGTGTGGATTGTTGACATGCAGTTTTTTTTTTTTTTCAGGTGTAAAAATCGGTGTTCTTACACCTGGAACAGCACACACACACACACAAAAAAAAAAAATAGGCATGTTAAAATGGGAACAGCACTCTGTGGCTGGTGACAAAGTGTTTGTGTGGTCATTATTTTCTTGAATAATTCCCTTCATCTCTACACCTTTGAGCACAATTCTCTGCATAACTATCATGATCATATATTAAAGCAGAGGAACACAATGTTCAAAGCCTGCAAACCTTTTCTTTATCCATCTTGGTTAGGTGTGGCAAAATTTCCTCCATATTCTTTCCAGATATTTAACAAAAATCTGTCGTTTTATAACAATGTACAAAAAGTCTAAAAACAGATCAGAAAAGTAAAGCAATAGAGGGTGAAATACAACCACAGGTAGAGTAAAATACATTAATTTAACAAATTAATTTAACAAATTCTTCAAAAACAGACAGCTTTAAGTCCCGTTGATCCTGAGTATAAAGTATAAAATACAGTTATGTTAAAAAGAGACTATAAATTTAAATGTTAGGGTTTATGGTCTTGGTTTATGACAACAGCTGCTACCTTGCACATTTTGTACCCTCCACATTGTCAGGAAGTTTCTCTCACAACTGTGTTTGAAGGTTGATTATTTAAATTAATAATGTGCTCGTGTTTGTTTAATCGTCACGTCCAATGTCTTTGTTCCTGTTCTTGTTTGTGACTTACCCATGCTCTTCCTCCTTAGCTGCACTTGTTGCAACTTTTAGACATGTCTACATGTCCACATATCTGAATCAAATGGCTGAATTACCTCCTCAGTAAGCAGTCAAGTTCTCCAGAGTCCTGCTGATCACTTCGTTATTTGACTTGGGCGTGTTGAAGCAGAGATGCACATAAAGGTTGGAGGACGATGGAACCTTGAGAGCTGGACCCGAGGACACCTGGTCTAGAGCGTCTCATTAACTGCATTTCATCAAACCAGGCTTGAAAACTGATGGATAGGACTAATCCCCCCAAAAAACTGATTTATCCTTTTCATCTTGTTCTACTGCCTTGCCAATGTGCTCCAGTGTTGATGCAGGTTGGTTAACGATCCCGTTTGAAGTAGTAGGGAATCTTACTGTTGTGATTTCTCTGCTGACTTTCAATGGTATCTAAAAAACTGCCACCTATATTGAACTGCAGACACAAATTATGTGCACTCAGGATTGGCATTGTGGCATTGTGCTCCTATGGTTGATGTGACACTTTACTGATCAAATTAAAATGCATTATGCTCCTATGGTTGAGTTAGTATTTTTTTCATGTTATCATATTGGGTTGTGTCCTGTTAACAAAGGCACATTGCCATGCAGAGAATTGGGTTTTACTCTGGCCAATCCATTTTGTGATCTGTGACTCAGCAGCACTTTCTGAACTAACACACACACACACACACACACCCCCACACACGCACACACACACACGCACACACACACACACACACACACACACACACGCACACACACACACACACACTGGCTTGTGCTGCTGTTGAGGTTGTTAGGATTCTGTCCTCGCCTCCGTATTGGTATACCACAGAATATTGACTGTGAATATGTGCCCTGATGTAGTGGATATGAGCTGGAAGATTACTCTGTCTGAAAAGAATAGAGGTCTCCTCCATAACACTGGCTTGTGTAATATTGCATTGTTTGCTTAACTAGATTTTCTGCGTTCATGTGTGTCTTAATGCCTGTAACTGTGCTCTGCAGCACTCATAAATTTCTACCTTCTCTCGAGCTTTTAGACCAGGGGGTGGGGGATATTAAATTACTTTCTCTTTGCGCTGTCTGCCAACCATGAGCCCGGTTTATAATATCTTTGATTTAACAAATCTCTCTCAATCATCAAATGGGCTAAATGTACGCAAAACGTTATGCTTTTACTGTATTCATTTAGCCTCTAGCATGGCTGTGGGGAGATAGTTTGTGGAAAAAGAAAAAGTGTGTGTGTTTTCAGCTCAAGATAAATGTGTTATCTGTGTGTGGAAGAAAGGGGGGGGGGGAGATATTTTCCTTGATAGATTCTGACAGAAAATTTCATTCCCTATATAAGTGGAGCTGGAGTCTGTTTTTGAAGCTTGCGGAAGAGTGTGAGTGTTTATGAATGAGCAATATAAATGCACATATTTGTGTACATATAGGTCCTTTAACATTTTTATAAAATTTCCACTCTGTACTTTGTCCTTTTTGTGTCCTTTATGCTTTTAGGATCTGTTAGACAAGGCAAATTTGGGATGGAAGGAGAGGAAGGGAGATATCATCTTCTTCCTCACTTTCCTCTTACTGGTCCTCCTTTGTGCTATTATGGCTATAATGAAGGCTCATTTATCTCAATCTCAGCACAATCTCATCTTTCACAATGTGACTGCTGTGCTTCTGGAATGAGGATGAGTGGAGCTTTTTTAGGGACCGGTCATGCCTGTGCCTGTTTTAAAGAAATGCATTTGGGGATTCAGTGACTGACATGTTGGCAGGAGGCACAGGTCAGTAACAGGTATGCTGAGATTTTTAAACGTAAGCTTCAAAATCACACGGTCAAAATATAAAGTCTGGAAGAAAGTGTGTGAAGAGAGTAAACTGAGTTTTCTGTCTACAAACTTGAAGCTCAAAAAAAGCTTCAGGTTTGTTTCTTATCTATGCAGGAAAAGAAGACAATAAGTATAATCTGCAGAAAACGTTTGAATAGTACAACTATTTTTAGCAGGTGTTTATCTATATTTTTGCTTAAGGCAAGTAATACAAATTTATGCAACAATAAATTAATGTTATGGATAACATAATTTGCAATAACTATGTAACCAGTTCTGTGCTTCAGCAGAGGGAATATCTTTTTTCTCCTGTTTTTAAGTAACAGCAGGTGATTGTTTTAGTTGTAATATTGTGTTAATACCACAAAACCATCATATTTCTGCTCTGTCTATAATGCTTTCAGAATCTCACAGCAGCTCACGCCTAGTTGACAACACTCTTTGATACAAAAAGGGCCATGCATTGTTTATCTGGTTACCATTAGGGGGGGCACACTGCTGGGAATAAACTGGATCAGTAAACACAGATTACATAAAGAGCTTAGATTAAGTAAGAATCCTTTTGAGCTCATGGGTTATCCTTGTCCTGCTGGAGCGACTAAGGAATGACGAGCAGAGGACGGCGTGGATTTCGAGGCAGAAACATGGATGTGAGCAGAAAGATAATGGCTGACTAATATCATCACTGGTCCCATATCCTCCAGGTCTGATGAAGAGCCACTCTGAGCATTCCCAAATGCTGTGCTATGATCAGCCAAGGTCACAGAGATTCATGGCACCACGCTGCAGATTGATGCTTAACTCTGTCTGGAAATGGCACAATCTAATTTGGCCAATGGGCTTCCTCCCTACTTCAGATGAAAAGGATGATTCTCTTTACCCCGGGGCCCTTTGAAGAAGCCAGTGTGTACGTGTGCATAATATAGTGTGCTAGCTCACAGCTTGTTTAGTCGAAGGTGTGTGTTTCTCTGGACATCTGGTTTTATTACTTCCTGTGCGTACATGCAAGCACAAATATGTGTGGATGTGTTTAGTACTTGAATTCAGATGTGTATCCCTTTTCTCCAGTTTGTGTGCCTCCACAGCATGTTGTTAGGTAATCCATTGGAAGTGATTGGCAGGCCATGATATTGGTTTGGGAATAATGGTGCTATGATAACTCAACAGTGTTTGCATCCAGAGGGAGACTCCCAGGTAATCGCATTGACTCAACGCAATTACGGTCTTGAATGCATGTGCCTATGACAAGACATTGCTATTTTTCATTTCCTCCTATAAATGTCACAAGCTGTGGCATTTATGACTTATCTGTGTGTTTTCCTGTGTGTGTGTGTGTGTGTGTGCGTGTGTGTGTGGGTGTGGGTGTGTGTGTGTGGGACGCTGTCTTGCAGCTTAGCAGACAGAAGATTGCTTGTGAGATTTCTGTAATGTCTATAGTTATGTTGCAAGTAGGCTTAGTCGGCTGAGATTTTAAGGATATGATAACCTTGAGATAAAATACTATGTTTTTATGGTATCGCTGTAATAACACAGACATTTAAAGCTAAAAAAAAAATAAAATGCCATTATTTATTTATCAGAATGTTATTTATTCTTCTATAAAAAGTGTTTGAGTCCTTGCACTTTTCTTTCTGTCTTTCTTTTTTGTTGCACATAAATGTTTTATCCTCCAACAAACTTTACTAACAAGGAGCAATAGCCTGAGTAAAAGGAAAGTTACAAGAATGAATGAAACAGTGGTGAATCTTCCCTGGATTTGGGGAGCCTACAAAAATTATTTAAAGAGGCAAGTATTTAAAGACTGCCTCCAGTTCAGGAGGCTAGAAACAAACTCAGAACAACATTCAAAACATTGGAGATGTTTCTTGGGTCAGGTAAGGTCAGTTTATGGTTCAACAATAAAAGAGACTCTGATGGAAGATGTTTCTGCATAGAGAATTTGAAGGTCAAAACATCTAGTGACCAAGAGGAACACTAAAACCCATTTCACATTTACGAAAAAAACAAATGATGATCCAAAAGACATTTGGAAACTGAAAAGCAAAATATAGGTTTTCACGTTCTAGTCAAAGAGTAGATTTGCATCAGATTGAAACATGCAGAGTAAAACCCTCCGTCAGGGAAGCATTTGTAATGTGGAGGGGACGATTCTCTCTCCTGTGCAGCTCACAGCAACTCGACTCGTCTGCCGAGGTTCTCATTTTAACTGCAGCTGGTGGATGATTTTATTTTGAAAAGTTTTATTTTGAACTTCCACCTCTGGTCCCCTTCTTTCCAGTCATCCTCTTTGGAGCGTGTAGGTCATGGGTTGTTGCAGGTAGTCAGGAAAACTCAAACATAGAGAGAAGTCTAAGTACTATGCATTCTGTCAATCAGAGGGAAATGGATTCTTTCACTATTCAACAGAAGCAGGACAGAGGGAGGTAAGTTTGTAAATGTTGAGGGGTCCAAATAAATATATTTTTCAAATGTGAGGAAGGCATGTCCCCTTCACATATACAGACCAAAAGTTTGGACACAACCTTTTCAATGAGTTTCCTTTATTTTCATGACTATTGGCATTGTAGATTCACCCTGAAGGCATCAAACTATGAATTAACATATGTGGAAATATGTACTAAACAAAAAAGTGTAAAACAACTGAAAATACGTCTTACATTATAGTTTCTTCAAAGTAGCAACCTTTTGCTGTGATTACTGCTTTGCACACACTCTGCATTCTCTTGATGAGCTTCAAGAGGTCGACACCTGAAATGGTTTTCACTTCACAGATGTGCCCTGTCAGGTTATAAAGTGGAAACCCATTGAATGAGAAGGTTGTGTCCAAACTTTTGGTCTGTACTATAAGTGTTGTCCTTCGTTGCTCAACCAGTTATTAGGTTCAGGGTCCAATTACTTACAGCTGGGATCGATTGAATATCTGTTTTCTGCTTAAATCATTTTAAATTTGTCACTGTTTTAAATCTTATCTTTCACTGGCACTAACATTTGCTTCATCTGAAACAGCTAAGTTTCATTGACAACTTTGACATTTGAGCAGAACAAACTCTGCATGCAGTAGCTCAAAGTGAAAATGAAAAAGAAAGCTTTTTATTGCAGTACTTGTGGGAAGACACAGCTGCAACAGCTTGGCATCACTCTTAGAGAAGTTGAAAATAATGAAAGTACATCAACAAAGAGCACAGTCACAGTTTTTGTCCAGGTTGATTCAATGAGCTGTTGTAGGTGAAATGCAATGCAGCAGAAACTTGAACATCAATTACAGTGATGGAGTGAGCCAGTGCTGGCAGAGTCAGAAAATACAATCTCCTCATCTACACCTTTTTGTTTTATTGGGCAAAATTTCACCATCCTTGGTCAAATTTTGTGTCGACAATTAAGATTAAGGCTGAAGAAAAGAATAAACGAAAATGAAAGTTTTGCGAACATAATGCCACATGCAGTTGACACCAGATATTTGTTTCCATTTGCTAAATTTCAGAATGAGAGAATATAATATTTATTTATTAGTTTCTTCAAGGGAAGTTTTCAGGCAGAATGATTTAACGTCAATGAAGCGATAAAACGATGTACTGTGGTGTGAAAAAGTGTTTTTTTTTAAAACATTGCCTCTTTGATTTAAATTTATTTTGCTTGTCACACTCCAGTGTTTCAGAACATCTAAACAAATTAAATTATTTTCAATGCAAGTAAATACAGAATGCATTTTTAAATGAGTGTTTATTGTTAAGGGTGGGAAAAAAAACATCCAAACTTGTGTGAAAAAGTGATTCTTCCTAAACCTACTAACTGGTTTGACTGAATGTTTCGCTAAAGATCTTGGAGATCATGTATTTATTAGAAATGTATTCTGGAAAATTAACAAAATTGGTCTGATATTCTGAAGTGTGACAAACACGTCGAAAGGAAAAAGAAAATCAGATACACCACAATTCTTATTGTAATGGCAATAAGAATTACAATTTGCAAAAAAAAAAAAAAAAAATAAAAAAATGCTCAGTTTTGTATACAGCAAACTTGTGTGAAAGCATAATATAGTTCAGAAATATTTATAAAGAGCTTTTCACAGATATGAAATCAAACTGCAAATCATACAAAACATAAAACCAACATAAGAAACATAATACAATCTAGAGATAAAAGCCTGGGAAAATAAAAATGATTTTAGTTGCTTTTTAAATAGTAAAACGGAGCTGCAAGGGCCCCTTTAGTTTTTAACCGTGTTTGTGGAACAACCACAATGTCATGTTCGTGTGACAGTATCTGACAATTCAACCTGCTAATGTGTTGCTTTCATGTATAGCAAAAAAGCAGACTATTTTCATTCCATATGGAAGTATTTACCTTGGATTCAGGGATGTAATATAGTTGAAAAAATATACTTTTTACAGAATTTGGACCACACAATATATTTTTTTTTACATTATAAAGAATGTTTTGTTTATGCTTCTAGGAGTTTTGCATCATTTTCTTTAGTAATCAGCTAAAATCAGCAGGTTTAGCTGTTATACTAACAGCCTCTCTGATTGTCAGCCTCAGTCTGGGTTTTTAACGTCGACCCGTTTTATTATTGGCCGCCTTTGCTGCCGATACCTTTTTATTCTGAACAGAAGAAAAATGGAGCTCTGTGAGTTTGTATCCATGGTAGCATGGAGCCTTTGATCAAGTCGCTAATATTTATGCAAATGCTAATTTATACTGTCTGGCATGTTTACTACAACCTCATTGCAAACGCTGAGGCTTTACTGATCTTTTAAAATCCCTCTCAAACATCTGAGCATCGGCTTTTAACGTACTTTGCTGGGGTTGCAGTGTTTTTCACCCCTGGAAGGAAGTCGGCAGGAGGGCCTAATATTTGCCTGGTTTATAGAAACAATCCCTCTGACCAAAACCTTTTGAGCTAAAGAGGGTCAAACAATTGTCTGTGTTTATCTCCATTCCCTTAAATTGTGACCTCATATAGTATAGTACTTTTAAAAAGTTGGGTGACAAAGCAGTTCTTCTTGCAGAAGCTCTGAATATATAGATTTAAGAACAAATTCCTATCAAGTATCTCTGGCAGTGCATCCCACATTAAGATACTTTGCAGTGTTTTTACAACCCATGGTCAGCAAAAGTAACTTTAAACTTTAAGACTTGGTAGTTTGTGGCTGTTGGACTCATTTTCTACAGCCTTCTGCAGTGTGGAAAGCATCTGAGATGCTGCAGTGTTAAACAATAAAAAAAAAACTGGTCAGAGCCTACAGTTTTAATGATGATGTAATTTTAAATCTGCAACATCGATTGTTTATCATCATTAAAACTGCAAATGATCCCGTCCCTTGTGTGATTTTGTCAGGAAAGTGAAGATGTAGGACGATGAGGAATCTATAAAATATGCTCCAAATCCATACAAAAACAATGCGAGAGAATGTGAAGAAGGAGACTAAGACGGCAATAACCACTAACACGAGTGGTTATTGAGAACCACATCTGTGGTTCAGCTGTCGGCGAAGCAGAAGGTGAATAGGGTAACAATATGAGGCTGTGGATCGATAATATTCTCTCCAATCCATAATATATTAATTGGGGGAAATGCATTATTACTGTTAAGAGATGTCAGATGGACAGGGCAAACGCTCACACTCTGAAACAAAGAGTCATTTGCAGCTAAACAAGGGTGAGGGACGGAACACTGGATCTGGGAACAAAGCCAGCGAACAAACATCAATCCTCCCCACTTTCTCTTTTCTTCTCTTCTCTGTTTTCCCCTCTTCTCCTCCTCTGTCAGGATTCATTTTCCCAATGCACCTTTTTTTGTTCATTTCATTTTCTTTCTTAATATCCTGATTGAAGTGGTCACCTTTTCTTGTTGTGGTTAATGAGGAGCATGTGTCAACGTCCAACTCACTCGACCAGAGAGCCGGGGATGGCAGCGCAGCTTCTCTCTCTGCCTGAATGAAAGGAGCCTGTAATACTTATTTAAAGTGAAACGGCTAAATGTTACATTTTTGATTTCAAGCGAACCTGAGTGTTTTGTTTTAACAGCTGGTCTGCATTTTCTAATTGTATGAAAAGCAGCAACCTGTTTAGAAATATGTGATCAGATCTCATTTTCTGTTGTTTAGTTCATGATTCATTCATTCAGTTATACCACATCTTCTTGTCAATACAGTAACACACTAAATATAAATCCTGTGTGCAAAAAAGTCCCTAAGTTGCACGGTTTGCAGGACCCCATCATATTCGGTGCTTTAGCATCTCACATCTATGGGGAGACATGCTGAACTACTGCATGTGTGGTGACTCTCTTGACTTTGTATTTGGCATAGTTTCTTTTAACAGGACCACCCTGGTTCTGTAGATTGAACTATGGATTTTATACTTTGAAATGAGGCTATTAGGCTTGATGTAAGTGTGAAAAGACTCGTCAGCCTTGTTAAAAGTAGAATGAGCAGTGGTTTTGTAACGTCATTAATGCTCAGTTGTGCTTGGACTTTAATGCACAATGCATTGTGCCAACCTAGACAAATGACCATTTTGAGGGAACTCTATTAATTTTAATAGAAAAAGTTATTTTCTTTGATTTACAGTGAATTGCAATCGTATTCCTTGAGTGCAATTCACAGTTGAGTGCAACAGTGAATCTCCAGAAGCTCAAACAAAGTCCATTGAATCAATTTGATTCAGTCGACAGGCAAAGTGGTGCATCAAACGCTCTTCACTTAAGCTTAACGTTTTATAAAGAAAATAAAAACGTATCTTTATCATTAAAACAAGCAACCATTTTAGTTATTCGTGTTTGTCTTCTGTTCAGCACTTAATCTGTCCTGAAAGGTTTTATACAAGCAAAATTTTACTTTTTTACTACTTTCTTTTGTGCTAATGTCTCAAAATATCCCCCCGAAAATACATCAGCTTGTTGAACTGTGATAAAATATGGGGAAGTTCAAAGGGTGTGAAATTTTTTTTAGTTAAAATCAATAATATTAGGTGATCTCATTGACGTTTTATGAAATCAGCTGCAGTCGAGAGAAAACTGAAAATACGAAGCTACTTGTCATAATCCCAAAGGGTGTAAGTTTGCTAATTTTCTCTTCTGATGCTACTCTTATCACAATCAGCATCATAACCATAATTACAACAATTGCACAGCTCAGCCTCTCAAGTAATCAACTTTCATTACCATTTAGCAAAAAATAAACAACAAAAAAAATGCCAATACAAGCGACGTATTTTCAAAAATGTCTTATTTAACATTTGTCCTCTTTCAAGCAGTTGTTTACTTCTGCTGCAGCTGCATTTTGGATCTGTCTACATCACTTCAGCTATTCACAGCAGTGCTTCGTCTGGGCACTTTTACTACTGACACCCTTTATCAGAAACTTACCAGTACATTGCTTTATAAAAAATACAGTATTTATCAAACAAAAAATATATATCCATCCATCCATCCATTTTCCGTCACCCTTCTCCCTAACGGGGTCCGGAGTTGCTGGTGCCTATCTCCAGCTGCGTTCCGGGCGAGAGGCGGGGTTCACCCTGGACAGGTCGCCAGTCTGTCGCAGGGCAACACAAGACAAACAGGACAAACAACCACGCACACACACACTTAAGAAGAATTTGGGAAGGCCAATTAACCTGACAGTCATGTTTTTGGACTGTGGGAGGAAGCCGGAGAACCCGGAGAGAACCCACGCATGCACAGGGAGAACATGCAAACTCCGTGCAGAAAGACCCCGGGCCGGGAATCGAACCCAGGACCTTCTTGCTGCAAGGCAACAGCGCTACCCACTGCGCCACTGTGCAGCAAAAAATATATATAATTTATATATTTAGCACAATTCCCATAATTGTTTGTTTCTGGGATGTTTTTTTAACCTTCCCTAATCAATAAAACTCCCTTCTTGAACCGTCCCAAGCTTCCAAAGCATTCTCCCTCCCCCTGCCATCTACCTTGTGATGGAAAAACATTTTACATTAATTTGAAAACCTCGGGATTTTGTAGGCTGAGCTGATTCTTAAAAACTACCCAATAGACAGCTGATACCACCTTATCGTGAAATTGCCACAATAGTAATAAGCTGGACTTAAGTGATGGATTTAAAGAACGTGCAGGAATGCCATTTCTTTCTCTCATATGATCCACTCTCTGACCATCACTCTTTTACTGGAACAGGACCTGAGCACCGCCTCATTTACATACATAATTTGATCTAAAGGACAAGTCAGTGTTAAGAACAAAGCTCAAGTAGGATTATAAAGTCCAAGCAGGAACGATTTATCAGATATCTTAGCCTACTGGACGTGAAACTGGATTTACCTGCTTGATCTACAGTGAAACATTTATTTGCTGCATTTATTGACGTCTGCTGTGCCTTTGATTGCATCATTTGAGAAGAAATGTGTGAACTACATGTTTAATCACTAACAATTAGTTGCTCAGTCAAAATAAAAAGCTCAGAAGTTTAACAAAGTCTAATTTCCATCAATAAATATTCCTTCTGCATGGCATTTAGTGATGCATCAGATAGGACTTTTACCCTCTCCAGTCTACCTTTTTGAACTAAAATCACTGACGTCCTGCTGGAGACTCAGCCAATTGTTTGAATGGGCTGCTTTTTTTTTATTGTAGACTTTTAAAAGTAGATGATTTAAAGAAGTGAACCGAACAGAATGCCCTGAGCATTACGGTATTAGTCTCTGGTAAATGCTGAGTCCTATTCGAGGATCAGATAGTTGGATAGTCAAACGTTGAAGATGACATAGATAAAGGGCAGGACTCTGTGGATTTACTGGGTGGCGCATGTCCCTGCTGACCTCAATGATAAAACCACCAGGATTGTGAATAAAACCTTCTCTCAACAGGCAGAAATACACTATTGCACAAGTTTTCCTCTGTGCCTAACCTTACATTCATATAAAATGAGTCTGAATGCATTTAGTGGAAGAGAAGATCCTCTGGTCCTTGACAGAAAGGTGAGCCAGAGACGTCTAAATTTCCTTCAACCATAAAAACAGATAATCACCACATGAGGGATTCTTTGCAGTGAATTGTAGAAATAGCTCTTGATCAAACATCAAATGAGAAGGAAACTTATATCTGCATTATGTTCAACTGGCACATATTTTTCTAATTTCATTCTAGGTTCAGTTCAAGTGTGGTTCAGCCACTGTTTTAAAGACGGTGAAATATTTAGCTACATTTTTGATACTCGTAAGTAGGAAGTCGTCCTTCAACAAAAGACAAAGATATTCAGTTGAGGGCACCGAGTAATTAATGTCAGAAAGGCTAAAATCTGATGAATTAATTGAAGTGATGTGATGTGAAGCTGCTGAAAAACCTAATAATCACCACATTACATACTATCTTTGGAACATTATCTGCAGCTGAACTCTCAATGAACTATTGTGATCGTCTCATGATCCTAAAAAGTGCAAACTTTGCACATTTAAAGTGGTTTCTGCTTTTGCTCTCATCTCTTGCAGCAGCAAAACTGCAGCAGCTTTGGTTCACTGTTTCAAATAAACATTTGAAACAGGAGAAACGAGGGTCACCAACTATTATGTGCAGGAGTTTTTCCTAGAGGAAATCCTGCATCATTCAGAAAACTGTTTTCTCAGGAGGAACGGCTTGGTTTATGCTCGTCTCTACGTTTGTAGAGCAAAGCCTCTTGCTGTATCTAATTTTGCTGTCTGGGCTTTTTCACGAGGCTTTTGCTTTTCCACTTTTGTTCTACTTTGACTGGCATACTTTTCTGCTTTATTTCTCAAGATCTTTCCCTGCAACTTTGCTCAGACTTTTTCAATATTTCCAATGAGGTACAGGTACTTTTTCTAACATCTGATTAGAAATTTGTGAAATTAAAATGGATCAAAGACCCTCTGAAATATATATATTTTTTAAATAAGCATGCTCCACTTACAGGATCTGCTCTACACTCTTGTTATATCATATGAATATGGCCAAGTAGGAAGGTATATGTAATTTAGTTTATTGTCGGGACAACAATTTGATTAAAACAAATCCAAGTTTATTTATTTATCGTTCTCTGGTCCTCAGATTTCTTTGGTTGACTTACAGGTGGATGCTAACAAACAACTGTGTCGTCTGAAATCTGAAAATACAAAATGCTTATAAAATGGTTAAATGACGTTTGAACCTGTCGTATTTGTGTTTTTCAGTTAGAAATAGCAAAGGTTTATTGATGGCCTTGTGTTTGCGGAAAATCGGCGCGAGTGAGAGAAAAGGGAAGCGTACGAAGCATCTAACTCCGGCTTTATGCATTTATCTCAGAGCCGCAGCTAAGCTTAAGCTAAGGACAGAGGGGAAAACGGTGGACATTCAGACAGAGAGGGGGTGAGACAGAGCACAGAATCAGGAGGGTTGCCAGAAGCCTGGCTCAGGTTTTGTATCTATCATGGACATGGATGCTGGAGCTCTGTATGCAGTTGGAGATCGTCTGCGTTCAGAGAACAAGGACTGTGCATCTGAGAGAGAAATTAAAAAATAGATACTGTAGTTTTGCCACTATAGTGTGAGGAAAGCAGTTTCTGCACTTCCTTCCTTGCCATCTCTATCCTCTCTCTCCTCTTCCCTCTCTGCAGTGAGAGGAAGGTGAGGCCAGATGAGTTGCTGTGTTACCGGGAATGCAGCAGTGAGGGAGGTGAAGCTTTATTTTCCAGTGAAAGGTGTATTTTTCTCTTGTCAACAGCCATGGCTGCATCAGCCTCTCCTTGACTCCCCCTCCCAAACTCCATCTTATTCCTTACATTTCTCTCTGCTTTCTATCTTCTCCCTTTCTCGTTTCTTGTCCTCTATGTGAAGCTGTACAGGACAGATTGAGGGTATTATTTTTTTTTCCTCCGAGTTTTCACTTCCATGCTGTGATACTGAAAGTCCTGCTCTGCTCCTGTTTCCAAGATAAATTTAAAAACATTTTTCTACAGCTGCACTCAAAGTCATCCCCCCCCCCCCTTACACTTCCTGCTTCTGCCCCTCTATCCTACACATAGACACCCCCCCACACACACACACACACACACTCTCAAGCCTCACATACAAAACCAGTCTCTTCTTTTCTTCCTGTGGCTGTGCTTCTTTCTTGAGCACTGACATCAGATAGCCTCCCTCCAGCAGTCCAATCCTCTGGGAGGGATTTGCATCTTATTTGCATCTCATGACAGATTAAATAGAGCAAACTGTGCTCAATCTGGAGTGGAAATGATGAGGAGGGAGGAGAGGAAAGGTGAAAGGAACCGGGGAGAGTCGGTAGACTGGTGACAGAGGTGCAGCTGCTGCTGTGACTCTCCTGTCCGGTACCCAGCTAATGAATGAACCAGTTCATATGAAACCGAGTCGAACTGGTTTCATAGGTTGGTTTAAAGGTAAAACCAAAAGGTTGGTTTTACCTTTTCATGTGTACATTTACCTGAAGCTACTCTAATGGCTACCATATGGTTAAACATGACCATCTGCTTTATTTCTTAAAAATTAGCATTTTTCAGGATAAGCATAAGAGACAGTTAAGGATCAAATTATTTTTACATCTGGCAGATTTAGGTTTCAAATAATCCAATTTTTCCTAGCTTTTGTTCTGACTAGAAGAAGTGTCAAAACTTTAGCGAGGCCCAGTCAGAGTCCTAATTTGAAGCTGATGTGGAGGGAGCTAAAGATGAGGGTGATGGCAAGGAGCCTTTCCAACCCTGAGGGTTAATCACCAAAAACAAATAATTAAAATACTAACAAAAAAACTAGAAACTGTTGAGCAATTATGTAATTATAAGAATGGCTAAAATGCTGTAATTCAAAAAAAAGAAGAAAGGTGTAATCATCAAACATTTTTAATTTAAATTAGTGGTGGAATTTATTTAAAAATTTTTCAATGTGTTGATTGCAGGGCTTGTAATTAATCACATTTTAATCAACAAATAAACATTCTCAATTCAAAACCCTTTTTGCTGCTAAATTGAATAAATAAACACGTGAATTCAACAACAAATATATTTTTTGATTTTAACTCTTGGGTTTCTCAACCACCAGACGAATGGAAAGTAGTGAACTGTCCTTCCAGCTCTCAAGTGTTTCAGGAACTTTTTGTTCACACTTTTCCAACATCCCATCAGATTATGTCTTGAAGCAAAACATTAACCCCCCACTGGACCAAGAGAAGTGGTTTTGTAGTCCATCCACACCAAACTCGCTGTGGTTTCACAAACTGCAGCGTTTATATTCAACATACCGCAGATTTACGGGTAAATCAGGAACCGATGAATTAAAAAATTCGTAACGCATCAAAAACTTTGAAATTCATTAATCAGAATGAATACACTAATACAAGACATATCACTGCATTCTCTAATATTATAAATTGTGCAGTGAATCGTTCAGCCCTATTGAAAATCATGTTCATCAAAGTTTCCCAGGATAAATTTTGTAGTTCAATTGTCAGGAATAGCACATAAAAGGACGACTAACCGTTGTTGTCCCGGTTAATGGTTAATGGTGTGTCTCCACTCAACAGTTTCTTCCTATCCATAAAATCTGACAATAGCATAAGAAAATGAAAGTGCCTATTAAATTACTTACCTAAAACAGAATATGATTGCATTCTCTGAATGCTGAGAGGCTATGCTGTTTAAAAAAAACAAAAACATTTTGCCATATTTTGCAGAGCCAAGTTCAGAAAACTGTGGCAAACTGATTTCTAGCAAAGATGTGTAAATAAGATCATTTTAAATCTGAACCTTTCAAGCCACGCAGAACTCAGGTGGTTAGTAACATTAAGAATTGAACTGTGCTTGATTCAGAGCTAAGTGTTGTTTACGTTCAGTCACTGTCTGTGTCTAATTTCTCTTGCTGTGCATCAATTCTAACGAGGAAATGTTCTGGCAAATCAAACAAGCTTTTCCACTTGTTTGATTTGCCAGAACATTTGAGATTGAAGTAGCAAGTTTTGTTTGGCATTTACAGCTTGTTGGTTTTCTATTGAATTTATTAACATTCCTCTAAAAATAAAACGTACTTCACATTGTTACTAGTAGGAGCGTCATTACAATGTTAAATATTCCTTCTGCAAACTGTTTAGAAACCATATTAACCATTAGCGAGCAACAATTCTTTTATTTCTAGCTGTGTGGTGTCCTTAGCAATTTGCTTTGGACATGGATTCAAACAGAAATGGGAGAGAAAGTATTTATTTGATCCCCTATATGTTGTATTTTGTGTGCATTAGATATTTCTAACTTGTGCACCCAGCTCTTATTCTTACAACTATGTGAATAAGTATTTTCTCCGATAATCTACACTCAAATAAGGTTTGGAAAGACATAATCAAGCCTGAAATTAAATCAGCACTCCACTATGAGGGATGAACGTCGACTAAAGACCAGAACTGTATTCTTAGCTTATGAATGTTTACAGTAACTCCACACACGCAGAGTTTCTTCTTGTTTAGTCGGGCATTTTGCTCATCACTACCATCTGGAGAAGTATACAAGATTTTACTCATAAAACTTTGATCAAAATGTATCCGTGAATCCTGGTTAATGTAATAACACTCAGGCAAACAAGATCACAGGCGTAAAATGATGATAAATGATCATAATTTTCCCATCTTGCTGCTTTGATTAAATCCAGTTACTGACTCTGAAGTGTGTACTTATGGTCAAAATAAATCAACCTCTTTAGCAAAGTAGTTTCATTCAGGTTCATACACTATACTGAACAGACGTGGGTTTATTTGGGGGGAAGATATGTTTGATAGGGCAGAAGATATTTGTTTGTGTAATTTCATTTAAGTCGGTGTGTGGCAAAGCTGAGATGAACCCTGACGCTCCGTTATAATTACCTTATTGCGTTGTCTCCTCAACAGCAGACAACGCCTGTGAGGAAGAGGCTTTTTCAATTAGAGCTTATTCTCTGTCTGAGCTCCAGTCCCTGCCACATGCTCTGTGATTCTCTGTGTGTGTATTCGGTAACCTTTCTAATTTCACACTTGTTAAGTTTCCTTGTAAAAGCCAACATTATAGTATGAAGCCCTCAGGATGGGTGAATGTCATTAGTAATTGTGTGGAAGTGTGCGTTGCTATGTTAGATAGAGCAGAGATTAATTTAGTAAGTGAAGAGAGGAAGACTCTCCCACACTCTCCGAGACTCGCCCACAGACCTTTTACTACATTGTCTTGGACAGAGACCCAAACACACACACACACACACACACACACACACACACGCACACACGTATCACAAGCAGAATACATTACCATACTGTTGCTTACATTCCTGTGACAAAATGAGGTGATCAGCCGTTTGCTGTTGCTGGTGATCCCAGACCTCTGCAGGCATATTTTGCCTTGTGTGTTTCATGTTGATGATTATGCTCTCTTTCCGTTTGTTTCCCTGCATGCGTGCGCCTCTCTCACTCCTCCTCTCTCTCTGTAATTTATGTGTTGTTGTTGGAGCTGGTGCTGATAGGCCCAGAGATGGCATTTAACTAAAGAGCAGAGAGGCTGTTAGCTTCTCCATTCATCTAATCAATCTCACTAATGAAACCACTGTCCTCTCCACAGCCGCTTTCTTCCCCGTCTTCCTTCATTCTGCCCTCCACCTTCTCATCATTTGCTCTCCATGTGCCTGCATCCGGTATCCTGTTGGATTTTCACGGCTGTTGTTTGGTTTCCTTTTATCCTCGCTCGCTTCAAACATCTGGCCTAGATTAGCGAGCGGCAGAATCGTTCCCAATGAGCCTGCTTTTTTTTTATTTTTTTTTTTTATCACCATTTCAGCAAAAACTTGCAACTCCTCCTTCCCCCGCCAGAATGTATGGTGGATTGACCCAGTTAGGGTGAGAATGGGTATTGTGCCTACATGGTAGTGTGTGTGTGTGTGTCAAAGTGTGTACTTCTGCCTACTTGAGGCTGTGCTTTCTCCTGGTTGTTTCACAAAGAAGCTGACATGATACTCCTGCAGGAGTGGATTATTTTGTCCATATCAGGGAAACTGCTTATATTGATTTGCCTTTAAAAAGCAGTTTGAACACCAGGTTTATTTGAAAACTAGACCTATATTGCCGTGTTTCTGAAATGACATTTAATAGTCAGTCTACCAAGCTGCATGTTGCACATTTTGAAGAGGCCGAATGGAGAAACATATTTATTAAAACAGATTGGTTAAATATCAAACAGATTTATTGTTGCACTCCACAGTCTGTACTTACTTAGGACTTAGATCAGTGAGATAATGACGATATAAAGATATGTCATTTAACACACTGAGTGCTAAAAGAGCTCTTTGTCAACATAACATCCACATGCTTGATGCAGTTTTGCTATCAAGCAATGTCATGAAATTTAGTTTACTGTCTCATTACTTCAAATAGAAAAAGCTGATGAGAAAGAAAGGATCTCAGATTTTCTGCCAGTCTCGATTTTCATCCCACATTCTTAGGCACATTAATGAACTTGAAATTGTTTGGTGAATGTGGCAATGACACTGAGTTTTCAACCAACCAAAGAAGAAAGCTTGAGTCTACAATGACAACATCAGCTAATTAAGCATGCTTCATTAACAGACTTAAGTTCATGTAAAGTCAGCAAAGAACACAAATTATAAAACGATGAAAATAGAAAAATAGAATAAAGGAGAAAGGGGGCAACAGGGAACATAATACAGTGAACTAAATCAATCTACTGCACATATAGGCAATCAAGTAGCAAATGTAATTCAGAATAATTTATCTGTATATTAAAGTCTTTGAGGAGCCTCAGAGCAAGAAGGGAGGCACCAACTCTAGAAGAGCAGCCATTATTAAAAAATAAAAATCAAAAGTCACTTGAGAACCCAGGCAGATACCTGGGATGAGACGGGGGAAGCCAGTGCTGACTATAAGCCAGTCTTATTATGGGCAGATGCAAGATTTATCCTACAAATATTGCTACTTAATTAAACCATCAATCATGCATATTTTTATTCGTATTTCACAATCAGTCGAAACAACTGAGTTTATTCAGTTGTAAATTTAATCATTTAACTGATTTTCTTCTTCTCTAAGCTAATAGAAGATAAACAAAGCAACATTTTCATCACCGGGGAGCTGAGGAGAAAGAAAACAAGTAGAACAAAAGAGATGAAAATTTGAGTGAAACATTGCCCTTGTATAAATTATTGTTGTGGTTGTTAGTTGCTCAGCCGTGAGGTCCTGATGTGAGGTGGACAGAGACCTTATAAAGGGCCTTTTTGGAAAGATTTTTTCTGCAGCAAGGTCGCTCCTCCACTCCATCCACCAGTGGTTCTGTATCTGCCAAACACCCAGAGGGTTTTTTTTTATTTCTGGAACAGTCCTGTGACTCTACTTTTATGAATATCACTTTAAAAACTAACGCAACGGTTGTTCAGTTTTGAAAATCCAAAATGATTTCCTGATATAAAATCATAGCATACACTTTGGAACCGTTGTGTCCAAAGTGGCGGTGTGCCTCACACACTGACACACAAACACGCATACAGGGACAGAAAAACACCCGCAACATAAATCAGTTTCCTGAAGGCTGGTCTCTTGTGAGGCCATTTTAACTTCAGTGTATAAATACATATGTTATGGAGAGTGCGTGTTTGCGTGCGTTTGAGTGTTTGCATCTTTGACTTTGGACAAATCTGCTGAGTAACAGTGCAGAATGGGTTTGCTGACCTATGTAGGAGGACAAAATATATCATTCATAGTGCATTCCCTGCACACATACGGTCATGCATAAATAAATGTAGAAGGCTGTGCACGTGAAAACTGAAAGACCTTTCGCTAGGCAGATCCTAGTGCTCTGCAGTATGTAGTAGTGATGCACAGATGAGATCTTTGCAGCTCATTTCTGAGTTCCAGTATTGATAAAGCTTTGACCCAAGATGCCTATTTTAGACAAGTGACTTATTTTTAGGAAATATTAAAAAAAGTTATCGGGTAAAATCTAATGTTTCAAGACTACTTTTTAAGGCCGCATATTTTTTTTTGTACAAAGTCGATAAATAATTATTTCAAGTAATCACCCTGCTAACCAAAACAATCCTCAAGAGTCTCACGACTAGTCAGCGATTAGAGGCAACATGTGCATCGGGAAGTGCAGATTTACAGAATAATTTCTAGATACAGCAAACATCCAACATCTTGATATGTTGGTTTCCTTCTTAAATTGCATCTTTCTCTGTGACTCATCTCACTTTCATTGGAAATACCTCAGTGGCCGTGATAATATCTAGCCTTGAGTCTTCTTCCTCACATCCAAAATTGTCATTTTTGCGGTCTGATAGCATTCACTGTTTGGAGAAAGATATGATTGGCAGGTCATCGTGAGGGATGGTTGAGTTGAAAGTCAGTCATTTGTGGTCAATACTTTCTAGATGTATAAATAAAGGCGCAACGTTCTTGTTCATTTGTTGAGAAAAATCATATACAATGTGGAATTCTGCCCTTGAAATGTTTTGATTCACCTCTTGAATTGCACCATTAAGGAGGAAACTGCAAAACATAGATCCTGTAATCTTTCTCTGTCCCACTGTGAGCAGAAGATTATTGCGACAATTTCAGCTTTGACTCCCGTTCTCAAACTCAATACACATGCATGCACCGCTCAGCCGGATGGGCATCAATCACTCCTCAAAGCTTACATGTCAGGTGTGTTTGCTGCCACTTACTCCTACATATCTCTCCAGGCTCACTGGCCATAGACCTCAATCAGGATTTACATTCACTGCACAGCACCTTTTTGCTCCTTTACACACTCACTCCCCGGAAAGACGAAGAGGAACACACACTTGGATCCAAGAATAGTACCTACAGTGCTGTTTCGCTCTGTAAATTACAGTAAAACTAGATGATGAAATAGAGACTTGAGTCTTTCTTTTTTTTGTGAGATAAATGAGTGTGTGAATATGATAAGAGGAGGAAAAGAGTGGATCAAAAGGATGTACGGAGTAAAGGTGTGAAATTGAAAGAATCGAGTCAGGAGGAGGGACAGGGTAGATGTCTGTGTGTGTTTGAGATGAGTCTGCATAATCGTGCACGGAGCTGAATGCTGATCAGGGACAATAAAACCTCCATTAAAGATTTATCCTGGAGAGACAGAAGGAGGAAGGGCTGGATGATGGAGAGAAAAAGAAAAAACCTAGAGGGGAGGCATGGAGGTAGAGAAAGCGCTCAGGTTTGTGTCATGGAGTGGATTATAGCAAAGACACCTCTCTCCACCCATCACTGCAACACACACACACACACACACACACACACACACACACACACACACACACACACACACACACACACACACACACACACACACACACACACACACAGGGTGTTCAGACTCTGTGCATTTTAATGGCCCTGTCACCTCCAGCTATAATACCAGACAATGGCTCTTTGAGCAGACACTCGTCTTCAGAAGTGTCTTTCGTTCTTTCTGACAGGCTCATGCGTGAGCTAACTGGCTAACTCACCACAATTATAGATCCCATCTGTGTAGTCACGGCGCAGCAGCAAACCTTAGCAAAACAAGCCCAGGACCACTCTGTCAAAATGTCACCTAGACTAGGCTGTGCTCCAGGCGAGACACTCAGGCGCTTTTTAGTTAATATCTACAATAGCTTTCCAGGGAGGCGAAGGCTTAGGGGTGGGGGGGGGAAATGAAATGACATGGAGAAAATGTAATCTAATTCACCGCACCCCTCCTCTTCCTCCTCCAATGAAGTCTGCTGTCAGTTTTATCTCAGCTTTCCAACCTCATGCCTCCGTCTTTAAATCCCCCACCAGTTTCATCATGTTTGAAACGACTGAGATTCTGGATTGATGCTGATGACATTTGAGCAGGTGCTTTAGTGTTTCATTTTTAAGTTCCTGACTGGTTGACTCACACACTGGATGTATGTCAAGACGAAGGAGGAAGAAGGGCTGAATCAGTGAAACAGAGGAAATGGGAGATGAGATGGACTAGGAACGTGACAGGGTGACTAAAGTTAGTCACCTTTCTGAGGCTTTTATTGTGAACTTTTGTTCACAATATCTGCTTCCTATTGTGAATGTGAATGTGAACTACCAACTGAGAACACTAAAACAGGGAAATAGGAAAATGACATAGCTCACCATGAAAGCTTGCAGAAATTCCCACGTCTGTCTAAAATCTTCTCAAATGGACAATAGTTTTTGAATCGAGTAGATATAAAGTTTTATCTGTGTTTGGTTGAAATCATTTTTCCTTTTCCCCTCGCAACTTCTCAGTGTTAAATGGTCTAATTTAAACAGGCTTCATATATATATATATATATATATATATATATATATTTAAAAGATAATAGAAGAACACAAAGATTGAGGCTGAAATGAACATCTAAAAGAAATCAATGAAGGCAATTTACATACATAAATTACTAACAAATGGTTGTAGTAAAAATCTATTTAAAAAAATCAATATATTCAACTTTCTTTTTATTGCCTGATGAAGTTCCCAAGACATCTGCTTGGCTGAGGATTACACTTATACTGGCTTATAATTGGTTACTCCACTGCTAAGACAAGATATGCAGCGCTAGCCACATTTATTGGCTTTCCAGAGCAAGACAGTAAAAAGTCTTAAAATAAATACTTTTACTGCAGCAGCATTGATCTCACATGGAACCTTTAATTTGATTAGATCTTCTTCAGAGGGGAAAAGTGCCAAATTTAAGCAAGTGTATCAGTTTTAAGAATAGGTATTCTCAGCAATATCTGAATTTCTACTTTTGCGAAGCACATTTAGGTGAACGCCGCCGTAGCTATTTGAGTGGAAAAGGACCTATATTATCTGTTAAGGGGGTAAACAAAATCTTTCGACTGTATTATCATGTTTGGGAGAAATTGCAGAAAAAAATATTTCCTGTCATCACAAACATAAGAATGTGGAATAAATACAGAGACTTTTTCCTGTTTGTTCACAACTTTCAAGTTAAAATCCCTCCTTAACTTTTCCTTGCATTTGTTTCATCTCCTGTATTTGCATCTATTTTTGGAAAGAGGATTTTTGCTGGTTATTAACTGTTTGATCCTCATTTTATTGTGTGATGAAGTTGAGCCAAGGCCTCCTGTCCAACTCTACTGACCCTGATGTCGGCGAAAAACCTTTGGCTGTTCTCGTTTGTCTGAGCTTTGTCTGTGTTCCTTGCGTTTGGCACGGTTGCCACTGTCACTGCTTACTTCAATTTCTTTCTCAAATACGCACGTTCATACTTCTGCAAGGCTCTGGTTGTCACATGTCAGTTACTGTTAGCAGTGATCTTACTGCTCAGCTTTCTCTTCTCCATCTGCGACAACTGGCTGCCAGAACTCATGTGTGTGAGTGTGTGTGTGTGAGTGTGTGTGTGTGTGTGTGTGGGCATGTGCGTGTGCGTGTGCGTGTGTGTGCTTTGCCTGTTTGCTGCAGAACTGATAGTTTGTTTCTTCTTTTGTTTCCTATCTTTTTTTAAACCAACAGATTCACAAGTTATCGTCTTACTCTAAATGGGTTATAAATCTGCCTTTTTTTCTGTGATATTCAAATGCAAATAAATTTGCTTCTGTACTCTGAGAAATAAAAATGGAGACGATCTTTGAAATAAAAACACAAATCAAATGGAGTAAGTACTTAGGTTGTCTGTGTGTCTGTCTATATGGCATCTGAACTCCTCTCTTGCAATTAATTGCAATTAATGAAGTTATTTGCAGAGAAAATTCTGAAACTTTGTAGGTTAGTCTGTATGTCAATATAAAGTCCAGCACCAAATCAAATTAAATCTGGAGAAAATGACACAATTTTACCAATCCCAAAAGTTAAAAAAAAATTATACATCGATTAACCTCCTGCTTCACAGGAATAGTTTGTACTTTGTAATTCAAAGAGGACACTAATATCAGTGATTGTCTAAATTTCATGTCTCAATGATTCTAATCAGCTGGAAAAAAATTGTTTTAAATAAATTCTTCAGTGACATTTTTTAAGATGATGTAGAGGCTGCTCATAATTGCTCTGATTGTGATTTCGGTGAGACCTATTCTTTGTTGTTTTTTTTTTCTTTTTAAATTGAAGGTGGGATTTTTTTTTTCTACTGAATTCACTCAAGTTGAAGAGTGGATTTTTCAAACATTAACATTTAATTTGAGGCAGCTTTGAAAGATGAATCTAACTTGAAAATCTTTACACATTTCTCAAGGATGTTGAGAAAGGTGTGCTATTCTTCATATGCAACACTCCCATGTGATCAAAACTTTTCTACCTTTTGGACACAAACCAGTTCATAACAATAGCACATTAAACATCCTTTCCTCTCAGTTTCCTGGTTTGTGCCGCATCAAAGCCATTTTTCCTCCCATTTCATCCATTTAAACCTTCATCTCAAATGTGGAGGTAACACCAATGGTTTCTCTGCGAGAGCGGAGCTGTCCATGGTGCTGAATCCCAAGGCTTGTGCGGCTTCAGTTTCAGACTGATTCACTGAACAGCGTGGCAGTGGGTTATTTTGTAAGGATGAATAAATACTCACAGATGTCCTGATGTTACTGCGGTGTGATCTTCAGCCTGGGAGATTTTCTTGAGTGGTGTATTTTCAGAGCGCTTTTGAACCTCCCCCTCCTGGCGTGTCCTCCTACTGGCAAACTTCAGGTCAGACGGTCTATTTGAGTTCAGACCAGAGACAGCTTTGGCTTTCACAGCTCAGTCCTGCTGAGGCGCTCTATCATGAGCTCCTCGGTGTGTCTTTTTACCTCCCGATCCCGGTGAATGTGGGCCGCTCGCCGCTCTCCCTCTGCTTCTTTCTCCCACACATTTCACACTGTGGTGTTTCAAACTCCTCTACTCTCTCTTTCCTCTGGGCGCTATGTCTGCAAGGAAAGATTTCATTATTGCCCTCTTTAAGATTTAAAGACAAAATTGGGGCATTCGACTCCCTCCTCGCCTCATATATACGATATTCTCTGAATATGAGGCCTTCACTGCAACTTGTCAGCAGCTGCCTTTGAACTTTACAAGCTTAAGTCTTGTTGTATGTGTTTCTTATCTAAGTTATTAGTTTATCTCCATGACTATCTAGCTACTCACTCTCTGTCCCTCCTCCACATATTAATCCATTAACTCCCTGTTCACCAGCTCTTTCTGAGCCCAGCCCACAAATAGACTAAAGGCCAAAGATAAGACTAACATGCTCTTGTATTGGTTTCCTCTAATTGAATTGGCATAATTTGTTCTGCCTCAACACTACACTCAACCTCTTGTGACGTTTGGCTTATTTTAAGTATTTTTTTTTTTTTTTTTTCATTTGACCACTGGCTCTGTGTTCTGATTTGTCAGCTTACCGTGATTGACGGCGCAAGCAAAGCGGTTCTGGGAGTGCGCGTTCCTAAATGCGACACGCAGCCTTTTTCGGTGTACAGTGGGTGAGCTCTCCTAAGCAGGGAAATCGGCTTATTTCCAACAGCCCTTAAAAAACACCTCAGAGGTGTGTTAATGAAACGGTGTAAAAGCAGGATGAACGTTACTCTAATCCTAATTTTTCTCTGCCTCTGTTGCCCAGCGGCTCCAGCCCTTCCAGCCCCCCTTAAATCTCTCACTTCCCCTTTTAATTGGGCAGCACTCAAATTCATGGACGCAACATTTCTCTCTGAAAACCTCAATATTCCTTGCAAGCTGAGGAATGGCTTGGGAATATTAATAATTTTTGCACATATTTTACCATACGAGTAGCATAAGCTGCAATTCTGGCTCTGAGCCCTGGTGCTGCGGTTGCCTTATTAGGGAACGTTTAGCTGAAATGCTCACATTTCCTTCTAGAGGAAACCCCAAAACAGAGCCAGTACTTTGAACAAGTGTTACAAAACCTTGAGCTTTATATGATTTTTTTTTATTTATTTATTTTTTTTTTGTCACATTAAAATCCCAAAAGTCGGTGTGTTTTCCAGGGATTGTTTGTGACAGAGAAAAACGATGCAACATGAAGCAAAAGAAACATTCTTCCCTTCATGACATTCAAATTTGATACAAAAAAATATGAAAATCAATAAAACCCAGTACTGACAATTGACTGCAGTGTTCACTTAATTAGTAAATAGTTTACTTTCCTCTACCTCTGCAAGGTGAAAGTCTTAGACGTTTGCTAAAGAACATTAACAAACTGCTTGGCTTTTGCGAATCTGGTGAGAAAAATAGCCAAAACTCTGATGATAACTCTGGAGAGTTACTTCAAAATGAAACACTAAATCTAACATTTTTTTTAGTTATTGGCACGGTGGAGCTAAATTCATATGCAGGCTACACTTTTCAGATTTTTACTTGGGGAAAACAAAATGTTAAACCAATTTCCTCCCACCTTGTAATTACATACTTTGTGTCCATAAGAAAGAAGTACCTTTGTTTTTCTGACCTGAGAAATCCTGAAAATTTCAAAGGGCATGCATACTTTTACAAAACATAGTCTCTTTGTCATTGTTTTATCCTCAGCAGAAATTGTACTCGGTTATAAAAGAGTAGTTGCTTTTCAGAGATGCAGAACGAAACACTGCATGTATTGGAGGGGGGAAGCAAAAAATAAAAAAATAAAAAAATGAGACGGGGCTCTGGGGGTAGAGCCGTGTTGTTGCACTGAGAGCTTTAGGGTAGGCTTACATTTAATGGCTGCACTGGGGCTAAATGAGATGAATTAATAGGGTCTGCTCAGAGCACTTACATGCTTGCTAAACATACGTGTGTGCGTGCATGTGTGTGCTTGTGTCATTAATAATTGGGTCATCTTTCCACCATTTCATTCCCTCCCAGGCCTCAGACTGTGAGGATGGTTTTTGTTGGACATATTTTTTAATTTAATCTTTTTGTAATGTGTCTGATTCCTTCAGAGCACGCTTTGATGCCTATTATTATTGATTTTCAACATACTATATATTTTTTTTGGTTTTTAATTTGCATCTTTTTTTGTGTTACTCTTATTTCTTATCAGAAATTCTGCAGGCAGATGCAGAATTTCAATTGGGGCTTGCACATACTCTGTCTGCCCCATGGTGATGGTGTGTGTGTGTGCGTGTGTGCGTGTGTGTGTGTGTGTGTGTGTGCCTCATGTTAAATGTTGGCTTAGAATTAAAGGGTCATTCCCTTGTGTGTTCATTGAATCTGTCTGGTGCAGAATCTGCTCCACCTCCCCCAGCCCCATCCCTTGTTCCTCTCGCCGCTCCAGCTCATTAACCCCAAGTTTCACCACCTACAGAATCTTTTCCTTTTCCACAAATTGCTATCACCATTCATCTCTCAGCATTCATAAGAAATTCCTCCTCCCCTCCCCCTTTCTCCGGACTAGTTAGGTACTGTCCAGGTCGGTCTCAGCACGGGTTTGAGTCCCGACAAATAAGGCCAGACACACCGACATGAAAGGGTCCAGCCATGTAGGAACAAAGAACGATTTGTGTGAGGAGGTGGTTTCACTAAACACATATGTATGAGTATGCGCTTTTGCACAGTTGTCTTGTTTAACAAGGGAAGAAGAAGGTGAGAAGGTTCTTTTCCATCGCTCCCACCTCCTCGTTGGCTTTGCAAGGCGCCTCAGGAAACTCACAGATGATAAAATGAGACGAGGAGGGAAAACGGTGGAAGAGAGCATAAGCCGTGTTGGCTAGACTGAGTCGGAGGCCTTTTGTCTCTCCAGCTATCTGGAGCTGTGTCAACGTTCTCTTTGACATTTTTCTGTTTCTTATTCAGATGGTTTTGCCTCCGAAAACATCACGTCCAGTCCTGACCTCAGACAGATTACCCAGACAGCGAGAGGAGTGTGTTTAGTAAGTCATGCAGGCTGTCTCGTTCCATCCAAAGGCAAAAAAAACCAACCAAACAAACAAACAAAAAAACCACACAGAGCCACGGTGATTCACTTTGTATCACTGTTGGAAATCCTCTTGGTGATAATGGAACCCAGACATCCTACTGCACACAAAGCTGCAAACTTACCGCTGTTACATAGCGGGTAACTCTGAAGAAATATGCCTACATTCCATGTTAGATATCACACAAGTGTTTTCTCAGTAATATACCATCTGAATAGGCAGAATTAATGAGACCCAGTGGAATAGTAAAGCTCATTTGCATCCTTCCCTGTAGTTATCTCACCATCCCGTCATCCTCTACCTCTTCCTATGACACTCCATTCACCCTTTAGCACTCCAGAGTTTACATTTTCCCTGCATGTAACTTATATTGCTTTGTAAAAGACTTAACACTCCTTGAACTTTTTCCTATTTTTGTCACTTTACAACAGCAAACTTTATTGCATTGTTCTGGGTTTTCATGTGAAAAGCGAACACAAAGAAGGAGATGATTATGCAATAATGGAAACGGATGCAATGATGACAAGCACTTCAAAAATATGGGGCATATTTGATCTGAGTCAACACTTGTAGAACCATCTTTCATTGCAGTTGCATCTGTAAGTCTTTTGGGTTACGTCTCCACCAGGTTTGCACATCAAAAGACTGTTGCCTCTTCTCAGGTTAAACTCAGACAGGATGAAAAGTGTCTGTGAACATCAGTTTTTAAGCCTTGCTACAGATTCTGAATTTTATTCCGGTCTGGAATTTGTCTGTGGCATTTGAACACATGAACACTCTTTATTCTAAAGTCCAAGACATTCAATTGTGACTGAAAGGCGTCTCTCTCAGTAAGTATCAAGCACTGTCCATCTTCCTGCCCAAGAAAAGCATTCCCACAGTATGTTGCTGCCACTACAAGGTTTCACTAAAGGAAAAGTATTTTCAAGGCTATGAACGACATTAGTTTTCTGTCATGCAGAATGGTATTTTATTTTTAAGGAGGTTAGAAAGGTCAACATTTGTCTTAGCCACCTTCTCCTATGTTTGACTGCTTCTTTTACCAATGGTTCTCTTTCTACTATTCTTCTCTAGACGTCAGATTTGTAGAGTGTGTTACTAATAATTTGTGCAAGACTTTCACCTCAGAGTCCTTGCAGCTCTTCCAAAACATTATACTCTTTCGGCTGCTTTTCTTATTATTGCTTTCCTTTCCAAGCCTGTGAGCTGAAATCAACAGCCATAGTCTTAGATATATGGAGTACTTGTTCCTTTTTAAGAGGTTTGATTAATCAATACTTTGAGATGTTCAACGTTTAGGGTAGAAGTTCATTACATAATTTATAAGTTTGTGTTGTCCATCACAATAAAAAATATTACATGCATTGGAGTTCATTATTTCACAAAATTATCTTAAGTTTTGTGGGAATGAAAAGTTTTGTATTTGTTTGCACTATGTACTTGCTTCTTGTTCTCTAGTAACGTAAGTAAACTTGTGTTACAATATTTGCATCACATATGAGATGTGCTTGTTCAATCTGCTTCAGTCTAATTTTTAAATCAAAGTGTTACAAATTGCTGCTCATAAATATGGGAAACTCCTCTGATAATAATTTATTGCGCTTTTCTGAATTCCATATACGTTTACTCTGGAGTGTTTCTGATTAAAACAAAGCAACACTCTATGTTTTGCCAGTGGGTTTTATGAAATCTGTTCTCACGTAGCATTATGTGCAACAAAATTGGGCTTGACGTGTGTAGCAGTAAGGAGAAGCTGGTGGCTCCAACCAGCTGCCTGTTTCAATATGAGATCTGGCATGAAAGGTGCAGACGGGAGATCCCCTCATTTCACCGTCTGCTTTTCTTATTAAATACTAACTGCTTGTAGGACTCAAGCTCCCACTGACATGCTGTGGTTGGTGTGACTGTGTGTGTAAAGTTTGACGTTTCTTCATTAACCGTGACACCAAAGATATAAAAATGGTACAAAAGCTGCACATTTATAAAGATTTAAGTTTTATTTACTTTAACCCTGTTGGGAAGGCATAATAACGGTAATAAAGCTAATTCCTGGAATGTTAAGTGATTAAGTTTAAAGATAGAATTAAATATATTGCGATTTCACATAAAGTACCACACCTTCACCTCGTGAAGGTACCATATATATACATATATATACATATATATATACATATATATACATATATATATACATATAAAAAAAAATTCCCTTCTCCCCACCGCGGGTGGTTTTTTATATATACATATATATACATATATATATATATATATATATATATATATATATATATATACATATATATATATATATATATATATATATACATATATATATACATATATATATAGGGCGGGGTACGAATCCAGTCTGGGTCCTTAGGCAAGACCCTTCAAGCTACTGCCTACCTCATACCATGAGAGATACTAAGTCGCATAACATGCCGGCTCAGACGTCGCCCGGCCAAACAAGGTCTGCGTCAGGTGTTGGGGAACCAGAGCACCTTGATAACAAATGGGCTACTGGAACAAGACGAAAATGGGCGAGAGATGAAAATGTGGATCTGTTGGAATGCTACTACTCAAGTAACCCTAGTCAGAGAGGTTACATGCAAAGACTGGGGAAGGAATGGTTACTTCGACATCCCTAGTCAACACTAAGTGCTAAACAACTAGTAGCTCAGTGTTCCAACATCCGCAAACGGCAACTGCTATCACAACTTGAGATTGACGAGATACAACACAAATGCTACGGCAAAAGGGAGGAACCCGGATGTCAGAACTGTGGGGACTTAACTACAAGTCCCCACCCAGTGAGGGGATACACGGCCCCAGTGAGCGAATCAGAGCTGAACGAGACAGCTGCTGACCTGAGAGAGAGAATCATGACCCAAATGACAACCAGTTACAACGGCTGAGTGAAGTACCATCAGAAAGTCTCATTGAGAATGTGAATGCAGCATTGAGAACGATCCCTACCAATACCATAACAGAAACCAATGAGCTGATCTACAACTCAGCATCAGTGATCCTTGAGATACTTGGCTAAAAGATGGTTAGAGGCTAAAATCAAGTTAACAAGGAGGGAAGTGAGCCAACTATCAGAGCTCCACAAGGGTACAATGAAAAGACAAGTACCCAGAAAGTACAGGCAGATGCCCATACCTGAAGCACTTGAAACTGCCAAACAGAGGCTCCAAGCCTTGGCCAGCCGCCTAAAGAGATACACAAGGGAGAATGAATCCAGAAGGATTAACCGGCTCTTCTCCACTCAACCAGCTAAGGTGTACTCTCAATGGCAGGGTAATAACAACAGAGCAGACCCACCAAGGCTGGAGACTGAACAATACTGGAAAGGCATATGGGAAAGGGAGGCGTCCCACAACAGCAATGCACAGTGGTTGATCTCTCTACGAGAGGACCATAGCAACCTCCCTGAGCAAGCCCCGGTAACCATCACTGTGACAGATGTCCAAGAAAGAGTCTCAGGTATGAAAAACTGGACAGCACCAGGGCCTGACATGATCCATGCCTACTGGCTAAAGAAACTCACTGCCCTCCATGAGCGACTGGCAGGCCAAATGAACCAGCTGCTACAAAGTGGGACTCACCCTGAATGGTTAACTGAAGGGCGGACAATCCTAATCCAGAAGGATCCATCAAAGGGTCCAGTCCCACCCAACTACCGACCAATAACCTGCCTCTCCACAACCTGGAAGCTCATGTCAGGCATCATAGCGGCCAAGATAAGCAAACACATGGATAAGCACATGAGCATGGCACAGAAAGGTATCGGTGTAAATAGCAGAGGAGCCAAACACCAACTCCTCGTAGACCGCACAGTTGCCCGAGACTGCAAAACCCGACACACCAACCTGTGCATGGCTTGGATTGATTACAAGAAAGCCTATGACTCAATGCCGCATACTTGGATCATTGAATGCTTAGAGATGTATAACATCAACAGGACTCTGAGAGCCTTCATTGCAAACTCAATGAGGCTGTGGAAAAGCCACCCTTGAAGCCAACTGCAAACCACTTGCACAAGTGTCCATCAAATGTGGCATATACCAAGGAGATGCTCTGTCCCCGCTACTGTTCTGCATAGGCCTGAACCCCCTCAGCCAAATTATCAACAAGACTGGCTACGGATACCGACTCAAAAATGGGGGCCAACATCAGTCACCTTCTCTACATGGATGACATCAAGCTGTACGCCAAGAGTGAGCGAGACATCGACTCACTGATCCACACCACCAGGATCTACAGCACGGACATTGGGATGTCATTCGGACTAGAGAAGTGTGGTCGACTGATTACAAGAGGGGAAGGTGATCCGCACAGAAGGGGTCTCACTCCCAGAAGGAACAATAGCAGACATAGAGGACAGTTACAAGTACCTAGGTATACCACAAGCAAATGGCAACCTCGATGAGGCCACAAGGAAAGGAGCAACAGCTAAATACCTCCAACGAATAAGGCAAGTCCTGAGAAGCCAGCTCAATGGCAAGAACAAAATCCGTGCGATAAACAGCTATGCCCTGCCAGTAATCAGATACCCTGCTGGAATAATTAGCTGGCCAAAGGAGGAGATAAAAGCCACAGATATTAAGACTAGAAAGCTACTAACAATGCATGGAGGGTTCCATCCCAAATCCAGCACCCTGAGACTGTACACGAGCCGCAAGGAAGGAGGCAGAGGACTAGTGAGTGTGAGAACCACTGTCCAGGGACGAAACAACTAAGATCCATAAATACATCAGGGACAAAGCCTCAACAGACAATGTGCTCAGTGAATGTCTCCAGACAACAGGGAACAGAGGTTGAAGTGCCAGAGATACCATCATGGGAGGACAAGCCCCTACATGGGATGTACCACCAGCAAATAACCCGAAGTGGCTGATATCAGTAAATCCTACCAATGGCTGGAAAAAGCTGGGCTCAAGGACAGCACATAGGCCCTCATCATGGCCGCCCAGGAACAGGCCCTAAACACCAGAGCAATAGAGGCCCAGATCTACCATACCAGACAAGACCCAAGGTGTAGGTTGTGTAAGGAGGCCCCTGAGACAGTCCAGCACATAACAGCAGGGTGCAAGATACTGGCAGGGAAAGCATACATGGAACGACATAACCAAGTGGCAGGCATAGTGTACAGAAACATCTGTGCAGAATATGGACTGGAAACCCCGAGATCAAAGTGGGAAACACCCCCAAAGGTGGTGGAGAATGCCAGAGCTAAGATCCTGTGGGACTTCCAGATCCAGACAGACAGAATGGTAATGGCGAACCAACCAGACATTGTCATAGTGGATAAACAACAGAGGAAAGCCATTGTGGTAGATGTAGCAATACCAAGCGATTGCAACATCAGGAAAAAGGAGCACGAGAAACTGGAGAAATACCAGGGCCTCAGGGAGGAACTGGAGAGGGCCTGGAAGGTGAAGACCACAGTGGTGCCTGTGGTCATCGGGGCCCTCGGGGCAGTCACCCCCAAACTGGAGCAGTGGCTACAACAGATCCCAGGAACAACATCAGACATCTCAGTCCAGAAATGTGCAGTCCTTGGCACAGCCAAGATACTGCGCAGGACCCTCAAGCTCCCAGGCCTCTGGTAGAGGACCCGAGCTCAGAGAATAAGAACCACCCACGGTGGGTGAGAAGGGAATTTTATTTTTTATATATATATGTATACACCTAAATATATGTACATATATATAGTTTATAGTTTATATATCAGTTATACACACCCGCACACACACACACACACACACACACACACACATACATATATATATGTTGTGTGTGATATATAAACTATGATATATACATAGTTTATATATCAGTTATACACATAGATATAAAACTGATTACTTATTTCAGTAACGAGTAATCTAACGCGTTGCTATTTCAATCCAGTCGTCAGACTTCAGTTACTTATCTAAATCACTTTGTGTTACTTTGTGTTACTTTGTGCTACTTTGTGTTACTTTGCGTTACTATTTTCTTTTGTCAGTAAATTTTACTTCTACGCGGCGTGGAGAGTCTATGCGACAGTATCAGCAGCGACAGAAACATTAACAGTGGAGGGAGATGATGCGTATTTTGTTGCAGGAAAAACAGGAACTATTTTGAGTTTCGCTCGCCAAGTCCGATTATTATAAGCAGCTTTGTTTTTTTTTTGAAGATGCTTGTAGATTTAACGAGTCGCGGTTTTTGGGCTTAATAAACAAACATAAACCCCGGAATTTGTCTGACATTTTAGTTAGACTCTCTCTGTCCATCATTTCCGGGTGATCCGTCGCGCTGTGTCTTTGTTAATGTCAGGTTAATATTTTACCTCTGATTGACGTCGAACTTCGCGTTGCGCTGCAGAAAATAGCAAACATCGGAACTAACAGGAACGGCGCAATAAACATGAAAACAGCCATGAACGAGTCCATAAAGTTGTGCAACTGAACGCAGTAATAATCATTAATATTAAAATCCTATTTCTAATTTTCCAGACAATACGTACAAATGTTTTTTTGTACTGTTGTAAACATTAAACAGTCTCCCCTTCAGTTTAACCATAGAAGTGGAGATACATTGTTTATGTAATCATTATAAACTCGCAATTAAGTAGCGGCAAAGTTTGTACTTACGCCTAAGCAGAATTTGGAGATCAATTAACAAAGCAGTGATTTCAGACTGGGGCAGGAAGCCGGAGCGCCCGGAGAGAAACCTGCAAACAGAAAACTACTTTTGATATTTACGCAATATCTTTGCAAAACTTATTTTTGACATTTGCATAAAGTAATTTTGGCTCTAGTAGCCAAAACTACTTTAAGTAAAAGCAAGGGGAGAAGACACGAGGCAAAGACCAGCAAGGCATGAATTTGGACTATGGGAGGAGGCCTGGGAACCCGGAGAGAGCCCACTGATGCAGGAGAACAAGCCGTGAAGGCAGAAGAACCCAGGAACTGATTCAAACCCATAAAATGGTTTTCAATCACAAAAATATGTTTTTTAACCAAACTAACAGAATTTAGAGGCCAATTAACTAAACAGTGGTGATTTCAGACTATGGCAGGAAGCCGGAGTACCCGGAGAGAAACCTGTCTAAACTTTTTATCCTTTTATCCCATAAATCACACATATGTTTAGTCTCAGTCAGATTTCTCCAGCCTCAAAATGTTTCCTAATTAGGTCTTTTGGGTTTTCTTCTTCTAAATTGAATATTTTTAGCTCCTCTTCAAAGGCATCTTAAGCATCTTGCAGAGGAGGGGCTGGAGAAACTGTAAAATCAGGTGTCGCGATTTCTTGAAGATATAAATCCATTTTGTGGCATGTCTTCACTGCAGTCTGCATTGAAGACATGTGCCAAAATGGACTGATTTACATTTTCTCATAAACATAAATCAGCCATTTTGGCACATGTCTTCACTGCAGTCGTTGTCTGCAGTGAAGACATGCTCGTCTTCTGCCTTCACTGTTTGTCCTCCTTTCATCAGGTAAGTGTAGAAATGGCTCTGATCTCCACAGATGACGGAGGACAGGTGGTACGTCTCCGTACCACCTTCGCAGGCCGCAGGAACAACCAGCGTTCTATTGGCCTCAACTTGGAACCTCCTGGTCAGCCTGTGGAGGAAAAATGCCAAGACGTTGTTACTCGCCAGGCAATGTTTCCTCCTCAAGGCTGACCCACAGCCTGAACAGTGAAGTTTGCCCCCCAAGTCCAGCCAGTAGTACAGCAACGAACCTAGGCTCGTTGAAAATACTACTGGCGGGAGTGATATCAGGGGGCCGCTGTTCAAAGGCTCGTGGAACAGAGAATGACAGGAAGCACAATAATTTTCATTATAGAGCTCCCTGTCAGTGTCTCCGCCAAGAGATCCCAAGTGGGCCAAAAGAAACTCTAACAAGCACTTCATGTCAAAGTCCCGTCCCACATCTGATGGAAGCTGCTTTTCCAGCTCCATCAGAACTGGGGACAGGTCCTTCTGACAAAAGTGCTTGCCAGGCTGGCGGACAGCGGAGTGGACGAGGTCCACACAACAGCGGATGGAGGTTGCCTCCAGAGAAACCCTGTCCTGGGCAAAACACCTTCTGGTGACGCCCAGGTTCAGGAAACTCTGGAGGGCAGAGTTCATCCAGCTGTTGTGGACCTCGTTGGCGAACGTGAAGTTCTGCTCCGCTTGTCCAAGTCCTGCAGCCGGTGTCCTCTGCACAAGTGAACGATCAGAGCCATTTCTACACTCTGAATTCATGTCCAGGGGCCGACGTGTTTGTGCAGATGTCCCTGGACAAACCTCCCCCGCCGGGTCGATTTGTCCAGAGACAGCACCGTCGTCTTCTGGACAAACCTCCCCCGCCGGGTCGGTTTGTCCAGAGACAGCACCGTCGTCCCCTGGACATATTTGGGCTGCGTCCGAATTCCCATTAACGTCCTTCGCCGTGTCTTTTTGATCGTCAAGGTTAGATTGATGGTCCATAAACAATAAATGGTCCTCCTCCCCCTGCTGGTCTTTCCTCGAATCCTCCCCAGGAAAGATGCGATCACAAATCTTTTGTAGTCCAGTCGTCACTGCATAACCTATGCCCCAACCGAGCGGGAGGAAGAACGGTACTAAAGCGTCCGAAAAAGGAAACATTACGAAACGCGCAACTATCGATCAATCACTGAGAAATAAATTCTAAGAACGGTCTGATTCTGACTGACGGTTTCAAGCTTTTAAGGATCAGAACTTCTTTGATCTACTGTGATGGATATGATGTCATCTATGACCTCATCAGTGAGCTCACTGGACTTCAGGTGCAACTCTTGCTTCTGACCATTGCCATGGAAACGATCAGCTCAGTTCTGCATTACTCAAACTGACACAAATACTTAAATAAAAAGTAATATTTTTTATGTATTTAACATGAAGAGATTAATAGATTTGTATATGATTTAATTTTTGCATTTGTGATTTTTCATTCCTGCTGTGGTATAAATGGCCTTAAGCCATATATATGTATATACAATGTATATATATATATAGTTTCAAGCCAGCATTTAAGAATCAGAAATTTCTTTGATCTACTGATTTACTATTCATTGAATATAGTAGTATTAGCAAACAGTCAATTCTTGGATGGACGGATTACACAAAGCCATAACCATGTGAAAGCTGTAGGTGTTACTGTTTCGACAAGGGTTGATTATAAAACAAACTAAAAACCAAAGATTCAGATGTTCACTAGATCTCTGTCTGGTGGAGATGCAGATTGAACAAGCAGTGCTCAAACATACGGGTGATCACAGTTTACATCTTATCTGATGTTGATTTAGCCGCGGGAGTTTTGAAAATATTAAGTGCACAGCATTGCAAGAACCAAGTGCAACTTCCAAATTATCGTAAGTAAACCTGTGAAGAACAAGGACTCAGAGGGAAGAACATGAAGTTTATCCAAGCAGCTGAGTGAACACTTCAACAAACATTGGCAGGTTTTTGGCAAGAACTTTCTTAGCTTGAGGGCAGGGTTTTAGAGTGGGGCAGTAAAATTCCTGAAAATAGGCCAAATTGCTTAGAATTACTATGATTTTGATTAAAAAACAATGTATTAGTCTGAGATGGGCTAAGACTGCTCTACGACATTAAAAAATCACCAGGGCTCGACTCATAATCTTAGAATCTTGAGGTTTTCTGGAGTATTTATTTCATTGCGCCTCATGGATTGTGAGAAATCCTTGACTGCTTTCAGCATGCACAAAATGTCTGTGGGGAGCTCGTGTTGGCTCACTGTCATTGTTCTGGCATCGCTGGTACCTTAGTGCAGCGTAGAGGAACCTGATAGCAGCTGCAGTCATTTGTTCATTACATGTGATGAATCAGTCATCAGAGAATTTTGAAGGAGTAGCTCCATCATGCCAGGGCTGCAACCTAATCAGGCCAACATCCGAGTAGCAGTGCTCCATGTAGCATAATATGATGTGGCTGCCAGACCAGACGAGGCTCAAGCTTGTTGCAGGGTATAACCACTGCTCTGTCTGCACTGTCGCCTACTGTCATCAAGTAGGTGACGCAAACAATCCAGAAAGTTCCTGCCAAGAAACACAGCACCACGATCAAGCACCTTTGAACACAGAAATTGGTTTGTGCAAGAGCTCAGTGCAATAATAGCAATAATAGCTGAAACTGATGATGAAGGTGTGGAAACCTTCACCATCACCTGCTACTACCCAGGTGAATGGTAGTAGCAGAGGGAGCATGTTTCTGAATGTAATTTTAGTCCAGGCTGTTGGAAAGAGGCTATGACTAACTTGAGAACTTTGAGCTCAACATTGGAGCAGGTCTCTTTTGTGAACTTGCTCAGTGGGTCACTGGAATCTAGTTGCCCAGATCACATGTGATTTGGAATGGACTTCTCTGCATTTTCAGCAAAAAGAAAAGCTTGTTTGCAGATCTAGCAAGTTCTGCCACTGGTCAGTTTTGCGGGATGATGGGATCTGGGAACAACTTGGTATCCCCCAGAATGAGATGGAGTCTTACCGGATCAAAGGATGGCTCGGCTTCCTGCTTTTTCCTGCTGCTCCACAGACCCATCATGGATATGTGGTTTACACCTGGAAGATTGATAGATCAACCATGAGCTCAAACGCCAGACGGTAGCTGACACTGTTGTGTCTTTTCACACAAAACCACAGTATGCTTTCTACTTCATGCAGAGCAGATTATTTTGGACAAACTGATGATTTATTATGTTTTCTTGCCATAATATTTAACATTTGGCAGCTCTTGATATATGCTGAGGATGTACTTTCACACTGCTTTGTTTTTATGCCTTTTATACAATTTGAGTAATGGCTGAGGCGATTAAGCTTTTATTTACATCCAAATTAGATTGTTTGTAGAAATTGCATCCAAAGCTTTAACATAGAATTTTCATTGTGAGCTGGTCGCACTTGCTCTCTTTCTGTCTTCCCTCTTTCTTTTCTCCTTCCTTTCTCTTTTTTGTTCATCCCAATCCAAGTGTGTAGGACAGACAAGGATTCAGTTCATGTTTTGATTAATGGCTCCACATTTAATTCAAGGAGTTGGCTAGTGAGAGAAAGAGAAATGGACAAAGAAAATAAGAAAAGATAGTGAAGATGGAAGGAGATACAGGCTTTGCAGAAACACACACTCTGTCCAATAACAATAGTTTTTCTTTTGTCTTTACGCAGCGAAGACTTTCTGTTGAGTTTATTTTACTTTCGTTCAAGTGATTTAAAATAAATGTTGCTGCATCTCTGCAACATGAAAATACTGTTGATCTTTTTGCTCTGCCAGATTTCTGTTGCACAAATAAAGACAAACAATTTCATAAGTATGTTTGAGTTTTGTTTGAATTGACAGTTTTGATTGAGGTCAATTACACTCTAATGGCAAAAACTGTAGTAAGTTGATTCTTAATCAGTTGCGTCTGAAGTGTAAAAGCATATAATCAATGATGATGATATGCTGCAGTTTTATGCTACTTTTAAATTAATTAATCTAATAGAGTGACGGATATTATACAGTAAGTATTGGATGAGTTTTTCTTCTGAAACCCGACACATTTATCCATTAATTAGCCATAATACCTCAAAATATTCAGTGGATTTACTTGTTTTTAGTTACGTAATTCCAAAGATGCCTTAAAAAATCACCACTAATTGTTGTTCTTGGACTTTAAGCTCCAAAAAGTGTCATATTTTCTCTTTTTCATAAAAGTCTGGAAAAGGGAGAAATGCTTCATCACATCAGCTTCTGTCAAACGTCTCACTTTTGTTACTTGACATTTACTGAAACGTAGGTTCTCGTCAATATGTGCTGTGTTAAAACAGTAAGTACACACGTGTTGAGTCGATTTAATTTTAACGCATGCCAGCGAAAATGTAATTCTCTGATGCTCCACACAGAGCCACAGTGTGAAAGCAGCAAACTGTGTATCATTAGTCGAATGCATTAGCCTCTTCTGTCTGCTTGCCAGGTAATACACCTATTATTATTCACATCCCACTCTTAGTGAAATTAGAGGATCCAAAATTAGATTCCTTTTTAGTGAAAACTTTGCAGATAAGACCAGGTCAGAGAACCCACAGCACAGACAGGTGGAAGAGGATGCAGCTCTATTTACAAGATGAAGATTAATACTTTCCTCAGGTACAGCCACATTTCACTCTCTGTGTGTGTCTTTAGATTACGAAAGGTAGAAAATAGGCTTACATGTGGTGAAATAGAATTTTAATTGAAAGTGAAGATCAAGAGATTAGTCAGATTTCTCTTCAGAGTTTCTGTGTTAATATAAATCCTTTTTGGGTAAAGCACATCACCTTACACAATTAACATTTAGGTGCTTTTAGAGTCTGACTTTTTATTTCTTTTATTTTTATTTTTAATCATGGTTGGAATAGGGACATATTTCTTTTTCTAATTTAGCTCCCATATTGATTTTAGTCTCTTCACTGCTTTCCAAGTTGGCCCTTACATGCCTCATTCTTGATTGTGGAGTGACACAGATTTGTAGAGTGGGTCAGGTTGTCCTTCGCCCATCTGTGCAGTAAAATGTAATTTCGTAGATGCTGTTTGAAAGGAGCTGATATTTACTCGGCCTGCAACTCTCCAGAACTTCCTGTCATATTGCCCCATCCTTGTATGTCACTTTAAAATACAAGCCTCAATTGGTTGTTTCTGGCCCAGTGGTGCATTTCTGCAGATGGCAGGAGGACCACAGGGAGGAGGCAGAGAAGGCAAGCAACAATATATCTTTTTACTAAGTAAAATGACAAAATGGTAAGGCACTGACTTCAATTACTTTATCTGAGAACGCGATTGGAAATAATTAGAGGTGCACCGATTTATTGGCCAGTCGATTTATCTGTGCCAATTTACTTAATTTTGGGAGGTCATTGATCAGCTGATTTTTACATATGAAGCTGATCTTATCCGCCGATCGCATCTAGCTTGGCAAAGGTCTAAGAATCAACCACTATCCTCTTTTGTTCTCTGGTCTGAAAGGTTTGACTGACAGACCGGCCTACCATATCATGTCTGCACATTTACAGTTAACAGTAGTTACACCATTGATGCCAACTCAACAACTTCTTGTTATGTTGAGCAACATTTCAGACAAAAAAATTAGAAATTGACCAAAATCGGATTGGAAGGTCAAAGATTTTAAAGGATTGGTAAGAAAACTGCCTTCAGTGTAGCTCTAGAAATAATAAAGCATTATATTACTCATTACTGGAAAAAGGATTTGGATTAAAGCAAAGCGTTACTGAATAATCCATCCATCCATCCATCCATCCATCCATCCATCCATCCATCCATCCATCCATCCATCCATCCATCCATCCATCCATCCATCCATCCATCCATCCATTTTCCGTCACCCTTCTCCCTAATGGGGTCGGGAGTTACTGGTGCCTATCTCCAGCTGCGTTCCGGGCGAGAGGCGGGGTCACCCTGGACAGGTCACCAGTCTGTCGCAGTTACTGAATAATGTGTTACTGGTATCACTGGTCACAAAATACTGACTGGACAAATATATAATTTTGTTTTTGTGAATGTTACCTACTGCTGCTTTACGGTAATTAGTTGTATTGAATTGCCTTTAGGGGTGTTAAAGTTAAGAGTGACACACTTTTCAAGTTTTTGATGTAATAAAAGTCTGAAATCGACTCATTTTACGTCCATGTTAATGTTTGAGTGGAACGTGAACTGCTGGGACGCTCCCAACATGTTTGCTGGATGTGTGAGGTTATGTGGCTTACAGTGATTTGTTCCGTGAGATATTTGCTGTATACAGATGTGTGTTCATCAATGTTGTTTACCGGAATGCTGTTCCACCAGGTGTATTGATCCACACCAGCCTCTTTGAGCGTCTGTGTGTGTTTGTGTTTGCGGCAGTGAGATTATTGATCTCTACTATTCCCAGTTGTGTTTATTCCTACAGCAAGTCTGTCAAAAGGCAAGAGTAACTAATCCTTCTTCCCTTGCTCTCCTTTTTTGCAGCACTCTCCTTCTTGCACACAATTTTTCACGCTTGTTTCATTTTTTTTCGTCAACGCTTAACGTTTAATTTTGCTTCTGATTTTCATATATATAAATATGTATAATTTTTTAAACTTTGATTTACTTTGTCAGAACCAAAAGCTTAAACGTATATACTTGTTGTTGTTTTTGACATTTACCTTGAGTTGTAAGTAGAGTCCACCTTTGTGTAAGTACAAATGTTTTGTGAAAGCCTCAGAGACACTTGTTAACAAACAGAAAACCAAGAATACGTCAGGCATAAAGTAATCTATAAAGTTTAAAGCAGCACAATTACATTATAAGACTATACTTCAGCTTTGAATGTAGAAAGAACTGAGTCCATCGTTTGAAAATGTGTCGTGCATCTCAATCTACAAAGATTAGTTTTCTATCTTTAGAGTTGGAGGTAGACAACCACCCCAACCGTAAACCTAAATACAGCATCCTTACAGTGAAACACAAAGGTGGCAGCTTCAGGCTCTGGACAGGAAAACTAATCTGATTGATGAGAACGTTGAAATGCGCTCACGATCTCACTGCAGTTGTTTGAGGCATGAGAACATCAGCTAAATAATAGAAAATAAAATCACACGCCTCTTTTCAAATCGAAAGCAGGGCTCAGAAATCCTAACACGTGATCATTTGTTGTTGGTGTCGTACTGGTTGAAAACACTTTTAAATAAATCTTAAACTACGAATAAACCATTTAACGTTTTTTCTAAAACAGACAAGGAAAAAAGAAGAATATATTTTACATTTACATACCACTGTGAGGGAAACAGCCTCGTTCAGCAGTGACTGCTATTCACCATCAGGCTGGTGGAGGAAGCAGGCATCCCCAGCTTAACAAAACATCTGACAATAATGATAAATTATTTCAATAACAAGGAAAAACTGAAGAAAACTCATCTTACACACATCCTAAAGCAAACTCTTTTCAGAAACCTGGCAGCAACATTTATTAGATTTCACCCCAGGCATCCAAACGCATCAAGTTAAAGACGTCTAATCTTTAGAGACATCGCAGCAGATGGTTTGTTTATGTCTGATATAAGACTGTATTCTGCTTCTTTTAGTGTGTGTGTGTGTGTGTGTAGTTATATTCACCTTCCTGAAAAGTTATAAATAATCATTAAACTGAACTAACTTTTATTTGGGCAGCTCCCAATTACTTAGCCAAGAACTTTAAATTTACCAAAGCCAAGAGTTTTTATTTCCCTCTGAGTACCTTTAGTAAAATATATGCAGTGGTGATAAATGGCTGGATAGTCGATTAGATCCCTCAGGACCGGAGGGTAGCTCAATGGTGGAAGGGGGCAACGGTTGAAAAGAGAGGTGAGATAGTAATAATAAAATTGGATAAGAAAGGGGAGGAGAGAGATGGAGGGCAGCAGGGGTGTTATAAGGGAGGAAAGCGGTTGTTCAGGGTTGAGCAGTGAAGCAGAGAGGCTATTGCACACTGAAGCAGATTTGTTGGAGCGTGTGACTCTGTGTGTTTGTAAGAACGAATCTCCCCGAGATGAGTTTTTACCCTCGAACTTGAGGAACAAAGTGTCCTTCTGAAGCCTCAAAGTCACTTTGTGTCTCCACCTCTTCAGGGGTCCATCCAGCTCTGGCATTGCGATTCACATCACATCCGAGGATGACAATGCTATATATTGCTCTCCTCCTCCCCTTCCACCGAACTTCTCAACATCAAACCTGTGTTCTCAGTAAAACCTGGACTCCCGTGAATGTTTATATTGCACATAACACAGCTCCGCCCGCGCTGACAGCATGTTGAGATATCGGTGTGTGATCACACGTACATGTGTGTTGTCTCCACTTTTCTCTTTTCTGTGCTAGCCTTGGGATTGCTCCTCATTTCTAAATTTATCCTCAAAGTGTGCCACCTCTCCTGTGAGCTGCTGCTGGGATTCTGTTGTGGGGTGGGTGGGAGGCAGACGGGTGAAGTGGGGTGTGGAGACGGCAGAGAAGAGGGAGCGCAGTGGGGAGGGGATGGCTATATGAGCGTTGAAGAAGGCAGGCAGTGTGTCAAGAATGTATGTGGGACACAGCAGTTTGCAATGCGCTCTCTCCTGCCGACATGCCAGACTGCTGGGATTATTATTTTTTTTTTTGAGATTATCATTGTATGTGTTTGTTTGTTCATAATAAAAGCAGAAGTGACTGTGTGTGTGACAAAGGAGTCCTTCCAAAGTGAAACACCGTGGTGACCATTAGTGCTTTGATTTTATATGTTGATTATTTTCCAAATATAACATACTGAATTTAGTTTATTCCTCAGTTTCACATCACTGCGCTGTGTTCTGCTCTTCAGGAATTTCTTACATTTAGATTTGTAGATGGTAGTTTCTGTTTTATTTTGAAGTTGCCATTTTTATGTTTGCTTTTGTGGAATTGCAAATTATATAAATGACGATTCTTCCTTGCAAAGGACTGTTTGTCCAGTTCTTTTTTGTTTCTGTTTTTCATCCTGCTTTTACTCCATGCTTCCTTTGTGATTGAGCTCTTTGTTGGATTGTGTTATTTTTCTGGGTTCAGTAGGTGAATATTTTCTTAATTAACTCACCTGTGAACCATGTCAGTCATCACTCCTCCTTAGAAGTTAAAGCATCTTCACTGCCTGGCCCACCAAAAAAAGACATCACCTGGATTTCACTTAGCAAATGGGTGTGAGCTTCCTATTAGTTAATTGCAGCATGGATAATTGCCTTTCAGCTGATCACAAGTGGATCAGGTTTAGAAGTGCAGAAGGTGAACTGCTGCACCCGTCATGCTGAGTGTCTCCTGTGAAGCCTGCGGTGGAGCGCTGTGACCTGAAGCTGCTGCACTTGGTCAGGTCCAACTTCAGCATCAATATTTGCTGATAGAATGAAGTTCATCTGGCTCAAATTGTGAAAGTTTGTTTTAGGGAGCATGAGCCATCATCTTCACACCTGAATTGGCCACCACACAGTTCCAGCTTTAACTCCATTGAGCAACTTCCACACCAAAGAGTGTTGCTATTGGAATCGTTTTCGTTTTGTGCAAATTTGCATGATGAGATCATTGTGTTTTACAACAAAAACACACACAGTTCATGCAGTAGATTAGCATAGGCCGGATCTTGGACATGGATATAATCTGCAGCTCCTATTTAGCAGATTAGGGAATAACATCCAGACGACTCCATTCTCCTACAGTGTGCTTACATATGAGCCGATGAAGATATGTATCTACTTGTGTACTCACCTCCATAGAAAATCAATATCCTCAGCAGGATTACTTACCCAGCACACAACCCAAGTGAGCACTACTGCTTGCATACACGCTCTTGATATTTGCCCACTTTGTACAATATTAGCAGGAGAATCTACAAGAATAGTGTTACACTGTAGTCTGCCAGTTCACATCTTCATTGATGTTAAACAAAAGCTGTTATGTTGAGGGAATATGAGCTTCTGCATGTGTCAGGATATGTGCGAGTGTGTGTTGTAGAATAGCTGTCATGTGTGGTTAATCTTTCCCTGACAATAGCCTCCCAGAGCTGCCAGCTCTCAGACCCACAGGCCTGGAGGAAAGCCTGGGGAGCACTGTTGGAAGTCACCCATCTAGAGCTCAAGGGAATGGGCTTGGACCGCCTCCAACTCTAGCTGTGTGTGGTTGATTGAGGGGGCTGCAAGGACAACTGCTCAGCTCAGAGGAGACCGAGAGAGGAGACAAGAGGACAGCAGAGGAGAGATAATGAAAGGAGAGGAGAACAGATGGAAATGAGTCGGAAGGACACAGAGTGAAATGAACAGGGTGGAAAAGGATCTGCTGACACTGAAGTGTAGGTGTAAAAAAAAAAAGATTGTAATCTAGATTGTTCTAAAAAGTGAGAAAAGACAAAAACATTTATGTGTGGTTTTACTATACTGAAAGGTTATATTGACAGTTATTTTTCATTTGCACTTTTATATCTCAAATATCTCCGGTTATTTGAAATGTCTTGTGGCATAATGTCCTTTTTTTTTAAGCACATCCTCCTTTTTAAATGATACACACTCAAAAGACGTTGCATTTTCTTACTCAAAGATAGTAAATGAACTATTAAATCATATGGTTAGCACTTTAGTGTTTTCAAATGTAAAGTTACATAATAAGAGTTTTGGTATTTTCATTATTCCTTCAACTATTTTGTTGACAGAACAGACATTAACCAAACGGACTTATCCATCACTGCTTGTCTTGAATGTGCTTATGTTGGCCTGAAGTCACAGGGGATAGACTGTAAATGGGACAAAAATTAAAGTAGAAATTGAATGAATTATCTAAAGGAGCAATAGCTGTATTGCAAAAGGTTGCTTACTTGTTGCTAACCGAGCCTTTGTTCCTGTATCCCCAGATTCAAGTCAAGCTTCTTTAAAAACTAAAATTGCGTCTTGACTGCCGAACACTTCGGCTCTGCATCTGTGGTTTCGTTGTTTCAGATCAATAACTGCTGGGAAATGTTGATCGGTGCTTGGTTTATTTATGTGCATTCGGACTGCAGTGAGAATGCACAACTTCTCAAGACGTGAATTTCCAGAGTTGTCAGACGTTTTATTTTTTGGATCAGTAGTAATGCAAAGGCAGATGTTTCTACATTAGTTATGATTTCAATATGGAATTCACCATTGTTCAATATGAATGTTTGGGATTTGTACTTTCTCAGTGCTTAAGAGAGGATTAGGTCACCAGTTGTTTCTCATGGACACTATTCTATGTCAGCGTTTCCATTAACTGAGAAATGTGTTCAGTTGATGGGATTGTGTTTTATTTTATGTGCTTTGGTGTCACAACATGGTCAGGCAGAAAACAGGGCTATGTTTCTCATTTATATACTCAATTGTCGCCAAATGCACAATTCATAAGGCCTAAAACAACACTGTAAGTTCTTTGTATAAGCACACAATCCACCGCAAATTCTTGATGGTGTTAAATTGATTATGTGACACATGACGGCGAGCCAGATATCTCATTCTAAGCACAATGACTGGCTGGAAAAAAGAAAGAAATAAACTGAGTTTGTTTTTTTCCACAATGGGTCTCCGTAGAAAAAGGCTAGTAAAAAAGAGACTTAATGAGGAAAGGATCCATACTGTCAGAAGCTAGAAATGGCTCATTCTGAGGAAAAGGTTCATTTAACAATTTTATTTCTGGTTGATTTTACTCTAAAATAACCCCAAAGCTGCCTGTTGACTATATTGTTTTTCAGAGGACACCTGCTATGAATTTGAATAAGGAGCTCACTTTTTTTCCACATGTAGTGAGAAGCTACAAACTGAATTGTACATTTGCTCACAGTGCTGGTGAAAGGGGTGACATTTAAATGGCAACAACACCTAATTTGTAAATGCATTCACATAGTTTGAAATGGGCTTAATTGCCTACATTTAATAACCCTCTTGACACCAAGTCTAAGGCTACAGATGGTGCAGTTTCAGTGAGTTTCTCTCATTTCCCTACTGACACGGTAGTCTGAAAGAAAGAACATATTCAGAGTTTAACATCTGTATCTTTATGCCTCATAACGAGTAGGGTATAATTTTGAAATCTTACACTGGCACCAAGCCACCATAAATGAATCTCATTTCCGACTCAACCTGAACTATTTTGTCATTTACTCTACTCTAGGAATGTCTGCAGAAGGGCTTCAAATAATCTTAAACAATTAAGAAGATACAACAGTGTCTTCTTAATACTGCTGTATTAAGAACATTTGATATGGTAAATGTAATAATAATTCCCATACATTCGTGGTGGAAAAACTGCTGTTTAAGATTTAAGATGGTACAAACGATGCATTTGATGAAGTGCTCTGTAACTGTAACTTAAAAATCCATCATAATCAAAACTAAGTGAAAACTGATTTTTGCAAAAATGACACAAATATAAAACAACATAAGTGACTTCATAGATATTCACCCAGTATTTAATAGATGTACCTTTGCTTGCAGCCCCAACATGGAGTCTATGTGGATAGGTCTAAATCAGGCTCGAAAGTTAATTTTTCCTTGTAAAACTGTTCCAGCTCTGACAGGTTGTGTGGGGATCAGCTGCGATCAGCCCTGTTCAAGCCCTGCTACAAATTATCTATTGGATTGAGATCTGGGCTTTGATTGGGCCACTTCAGAACACCATTCTGTCTTCAAACCATTTCTGTGTAGCTTTACCTCGATGCTTCGGCTCGTCATCTTGCTGGAAAACAAATATCCTCCAAAGCCGTAGTTCTCTTACAGATGGAGACACATTGTTCAATCTAAAATAAAACATGTTTGGTGAAAATTTACTGCACTAACTTCATTTTTTTTTCTCCCTTTTATCTATTATTTGGCTAACGCCTCATTGTGGTCAAACATTGTGAAGAGTGGCACAGAATACCAGAATATTAAAGCAAGAGGTTTTTGTTTTCAAACATTACTCATTAAAATGTAAAAAATAAGAATGAAGAATAGATGAAATATGAGAGATTTAAAATCATTGGAGATTTAATATATATCACAATGAGACTCTACTTGTCTAAATGAAATAGTGGAATTACAAATGGGGAAAACATTTGGCATCAGAAGTGATAGCAAAAGATTTTGTCTAACTTTATGCCAAATAAAGACTGGTTTGATGTGTGGTGCTGTGATTGCATGACTGCGTGGTGTAAGCTGTTTTCAAGGATGTTTTAGTCTGGAAGTGTATCTTAAGTGGTGGATGTTTCATGGAAGAAAGAGGTGGTGGTGTCTCTTTACTCTTGAGATTGATCAAGTTGTTAAATAAGAAAAAATACTTGTTTCTTTTAAACGCTGAATGCAAAAATTGATACCACAAAAATGAGCTGCTTTGGAAAATCCTTAGAAAATCTTTTGTCAAAACTTCACACTCCATGGATTTGTTTATTGCAACAAATTGGTTTCCTACTCAGTGCTTATATTTACAAAGCTTTTCATACCTTGCAGGTTTTTAAAGATGAATATGACAAATGTCTCCTGACATTTTGGCGATGAGTTCCTGCTCTTCTGATTTTGTGAGCCAGCCAACATAATTGCGACGGCTGAAAGCTACTCTGGTTATAAGAGCTCCTGTAGTGATCCTATGTTTTGCTCCAAAATCTACACATGCATGACCATTTTCTTTTTGATGCCATGCAGTTCTCCCCATTCATTTTCATTTGGAGAGCAGTATTTCTGTCGAGGTCTGTACTCACTACGGACAAAAACAAACACATTCACAGATTGCAGAGAGCATCTACTGTACGGTGAGAAATGTGTTTTCAATAAGACCGTGACTTAGCGCAGTGTGCGTTAAGAGGAGAGCAAAATGAGCAGTTTTTCTCCAAGGAAATATCTAGAAAGAGATTGGACAGCTACACGACTATTGGAGATAGCACATGGTAAATGAGCTCAGACCGTGGTAGTCAACGGGGAGATGACTATCTCTCTTCCTTCGCTGCTTTAGGTTTTTTTTTTTCTCCCTCATTCCATTTTTAATATGCAGTTTTTTCCACTGCACATCACCAAGTGCGAGCTGCTGCTACAACAAATCCATCTTGTAATTTTTTTCTTCTTTAGGAGGTGCATGAAAGCGAGAGAGACAGCGAAGGAAAGGCAGAACTATCCTGGCGTATTTACCTGAGAGTGCATCTGTAAGTGGATCTGTGTGTGTTTGTGACTGCTACAGTTATGCATGCCTGCCTTCAGGACCAGGCATAAATCATCATTAGAGATGACAGATGTGGGTATTTGTGCTGCTGTGTGTTTGCAGGTATTTGAATTTATGTGTGCACTTGCACCATACACAGCAACTGTAGCTTTCCGTGTTCAACAGGCCGCCTTGTTGTTACAGCTCTGACGCTCTGTTCTGCTTCCCAAGGTTTTTGAGGCCTGGGCAGCTTTAAACTCTTGCACACATACACAGACGGCCTGGACTGTCACTGGGAATGGGTGACCAATGCTGTCAAAACTCTTCAAGCTCAATGAACTGCATAATCATTATTCAACTGATGTTTCTTGTAGAATTCAATTTCAGATTTTGCCCAAATTATTTTACCTTGTGCATCACAGACTTCATTACAATCATGTATTAAAGACATTTTTTGTCTGTGATTTCTCTATAGCCATTGTGTAGAATGTTTTTTTGGGCATTCTGCTTGATTCTAAGTAATGCTAGGAGTACAGCAAGCTGGTATTAGTTGTTTGAATAGTCAGACTGTCTGCATCTTTATGCTATGTGTAACTTTAAGAGCTTAATCATTTAAATAAAGATAGATCCCACTCCCAGTGCTTAATGCTGCAGGAAATATTAAAAAGCAGCCGACATAGTCCTTCTAAGCAAGATGGAAATTGTAGGAGTGCACAGTGAGAGTTGGAGGGGGAGGAGCGTCATTTGTTGAAACCTCAGAAGTGGTTTGATGGGAAATCAGAAACATACTTCAGTGAACCTCAATATGTTTTCATGCTGGTTTCTTATTCCTTGCCCTCAGTTATCTCTACTGCACAAAAACTGTCCAAATTTGTTACCTTTATAACCAATTTTAAATATAGCATACTGTGGCCAAATAAATGGTAAATGGCCTGAACTTAATATTGCCTTCTTGTCAAACCAGCTACTCGAAGCACTTCATCACATTCACAGATCTGCACTCATAAACATAAACATTCACACGTTGATATGTAGATGGTTCTCATTTGTTTCAGAATGAAGTTGTATAGTTAGATGTAGTTTGGAGGCATACAATTAGCTGATGTATGTTGATTATTAATGATAATGTCCTACTGCCTACAGTCAGCTTTTGGTTTTAGTTAAAAGCTCCCTGCCGGCTTCTCTTCTCTCATCCTCAATCTCATTATACGGGATTTCTAACCTGTTTGAATGTCATTCAGTGTCAGATCCTCTTTGCTTCTCCTTTTAGCGTTTTCTCTTCATATAAAAATGTCAACTGTTTGTAGTCCCTTTGGAGATTTAATTGCATTCAAATCAATTTGCCAATCCATTTGTGTCGAGCTTCATTCAACTTGCGAAGCTCAAATATTTAAAATGCATTTCTGAAGATGTGAGTGTGTGATTCACAATCTTTGGCAGCCCTTGTTCAGGGAGGTGTCAGAACTGATTTGTTCTTTTTCATCCATTTCATTCGTATGCTTTTATCTGTTTGCTCAGTGTGTGTGTGTGTGTGTGTGCGTGTGTGTGTGTGTGTGTGTGTGTGTGAGTGAGAAGGAAGATCTCCTGCAGTACAGCGATCCAAAGATCCATTATCCACAGCCTACCTTCTGACCAGCTGGGGTGTGTTCCTGTGTGTGTGTGCTCGTAATTGTGTGTGTGTGAGTGCGTGTGTGTCTGTTGGACACTGGGCAAAGGAAAATCAATGGTATTAATTTGCAGAGGCAGTGGTGTGAGCTGAGGCAATCTGCTGCACACAGGGAGCCACGCTTTTCCCTGATTTACCGCACACACGTATGCAGCCTCAGCCCCCCGCCCCGTCCCCGCCTCCCCCGAAATCACACCTTGCCTTGGTTTGCATTCAGTGACAATATCAGTTCAAAGTTTATGAGGCACAGTGAAGTGTCACGCATGACCCGCTCGCTCTCTTTATCGTGCAGCTGGTAATTAAAAGGCAGGCAGCTCCGCTATGGCAGCTGGGAGAACAGGACTGGAGGGAAGGGCAGGTTAGACGGCTGCACTCCTGCCACACGAAGCCGTGTTTTCATCCACACGCACACGCACACACGCCCACTCATAAAGTACTGTCTGGCTTATTCACACTGTCCCTTCAAAAGGAGAGATGAAGTGGATTCCCAGCTGCGATGGTACTGTTTTACTTTCTTCATTGTTTCTTTGACTTCATGTTTCTGCTTTATGAATGTTTCAGGAGAGTCACGTTTTAGTAGAGAAAAATGTGACTTACAGACTATCTTGAGTGAAATGAGTCAAACTTTATTGAAAATATTTGTTGCAACAAGTGACCCAGGCACACATATAAATATATATACAATAAAAGCAATCCCTTGCCAGAACTCCAGGCTAAGCATAGTTTTTTTCATGAACTAGTAAATACTGCATTAGGTGAAGTCATAAAGACTGTTTTCTTGACTGATGTAAATGGCTTCTCAGTGATGGTTATGGTGATCAGGTCCATCGTTTGATGTGGAAGCAGATATCGGAGGAATAATCTGCCTCTTTTATCACAGTAATCATGAGCATTTGTCACATTTACCTTCAAACTCACCCTATTAATCCTAGGATTTATCTCTTCACGTGATAAGATGCTTTTCTCTCAGATGTGGTTTTGCGCATTTTGGTTCACGCTACCTACCAATCTCTTATCTTTGCTGTGTTTCTGGGGTCATTGTCCGGTCCTAGTGTTTTTATTTTTACCAAACAAGAAAAAAGTTCTCACTAACTAGAGATACAAGAAGTGAGAAAATGTTGATGAAAGAGTCTGATTGCTCTAGTGTTGACTCATCATTAAATATTTGCCGTTTGCCAGGTGTTCGCAGAAAACGGACGCGCTATAGGTTTTCTGAGTCTTTCTGCTGTCTGCTTTCATCTCTGAGACCTCAGACTGTATCGAAGAGCTGAGGAATCATTTTCTAGTCCTTGTGTTGCGAAGGAAGAAATTCACACAAGACAAATGGTCCAATTCTCCTTTAACAGGCCCATTCATATTGTAATAGAGGACTGGAACAAAGAAAGGAGGGAGCTGGGACGTTAGGAATGGCGCAGTCAGCCTTATTCACTGCGTTTGACTCTCTGTCAGTATGTGTGTGTATGAGGGGGAGACAGTGAAATACAAGCACTGTAAGAGGCAAAGACAGAGGGGCAGAGTGAGAGAGGGAGAGGTTTTTTCTCTTTAATTCTCCTGTTGGAGATGTACTACCTCAGGGATATTCTGCCATCTGATCCACTTTAGCAGTGTGGCAAACAGCCAGGGCATCTTTTCAATTACAGAGAAATGGATAGTGTGCTTGTGTCCCTGTGAGTGTGCATGTATCGTTCTGTATGTGGTGTGTGTATACGACCTACACGGAGGGAGCGGAAAAGGCAAACCGGGGCAGAGCAAACCTGGAAGACGAAAATATCCCAGCTCTTCAGAAAACAGGTTGTTAAAACGTGAATGTGTGAGACAACAGGGGCCCATATTCCTTCTCTGCTAGCCTGAGATTTAGGAGAGAAGAAACAAAGAGCAAGATGAAAGAGGGAAGGTGAAATAGAAAGATCGGAGGGTTTTGCCATGAAGGGAAAATATACTGCTCGTCCCCAGTCTTTAAGCTGAGCAATAATTTAAAGTCTTGGGCCTCTGAAGCCTTGAATCCACATCGACTGGTCATCTTAAATCAAATCAGGGCACTGGGCCGGCTGCTTGGTTTGTGTGTGTGTGTGTGTGTGTGTGCGTGTGTGTGTGTGTGTGTCTCTGTGCGAGTGTGCATTACTGCATTGGTCCACATACACAGAAGGCCCCTGGTCTACTCTGAATTATTGACTGTGGAGAATAATTGATTGGTTCACCTTCAAGCCTATCAGCCTTCGTCTGAGTGCACCACCTCATATCACCGTGCCTCTTCCATTTTTACTCTCACTCTAACACTTTTCTTTGCCATTTAACATCTAACTATTCCTTTTTGTTAGACTTCGGATATCTCCAAGAAAAATACTTAAATATTTTTTCCAACTAAGAGGAAGGAAACTGAGCTCAATGGTTTTAGGTTCATGGATCGAAACACTGACAATAGCATCTGATGTCATCGGTCACCTGTAGTTTCAATGGATATGACTACTTTTGCAAAGTGTTGTAAAGAGAAAAGGAAAGTGAAGATTTCTTAGGATTAAGAGGTTTGGGTGAACTGACCTTTTCTACCCTCTGAGAAAAGGTCTTAAAGGGCTTCCAGTCGTACCTGCACTTTTTTTCCCTCCTCCCCTTTCTTTTTCTTCTTATCACCTTTTCTGCCCTAGAACAGATGCTGCTGTGCAGCATACGATCAGTCTCGGATGCCTACAGTGCAGTGCAACATGCATCCAATCAATAACACGATTCTGTGGGCAGAAGATGTCCATGACATACAACCACTCCCCTGGCACACATGCACATAGACTAATACACACTCAGGAGCAGAGGTGCACACACGTACTGGGCTGACATACGGCTCTGCTGCTTTGACAGGCCGGAGATGAGGTAAAGATGGATGGATGGATAGATAGATAAATGGATAGATGGGGGATGGAATGAAGGTAATGGGGAGAGGTGAATTGTGTGGATGCTGTTGCTGGATCACTGTCAGCTGAGATGGAGCTTTACCCTGTCTGTCCTGCAGCATGAGAGCTGGAATGCTTGAGGTCAGTCTCCGGGTATACAACCACCACAAACCCAAAGGCTCGTCTTAAGGTCTCAACATACTTGTGAGTCGGTGAACGTAAGTTTCTGGTAACTCACAGACACTGAGATGCCTTTATTCAACCTACTTTTATCAGTCTTTTAATCAGAGAGGCACAACTTTCTTACTGCTTGTATAAACAGACATTTCGTTGTTAAGTAAACATTATGTGGCTCCCAATTCACCAAACAGGTTTTAGTTTGGATAGATCAGTATTTTTGTTCACATCAGAGCATTATGAATACATAGAAAGAATATCACATTGTGCATCACTAATCTTGTGATGCTCAGTTACTCCCCCATGGCCCTTTTTATTGCAGATTTAAAACCCCCCTTTTCTCTTCTACAGCTTTTCTCTTTCAATTCCAATAATGTAGATGAGGAATGTGTTGCGAAGATGCCTCATGACTTTGTCCTGTGGTGTAGATACCTCTCTTATTGCAAACAACATAATCTTCTTATAGCCAGTTGGTGCTTCAGAAAGAATTCATGGTTATTATGCAGCCCTTAAAACTATTTTAGTGCTCCTAACTCAGAAGCTCTGCTACATCGCAGCACAAACGACGTGCTCTGATTCAGCATTATTTTAGCTATAAAGGAGCTGCTGCAAATCCCCTACCAGTAATTCTCAATTCCCCTTCTTTTGTTAGTGTAAACAGTCTGCACATAGTGCTCATTGTATCCATATCAGGACTGCTCTGGTGGGATTCCTCCAGTACTCAGGTGTGTTGTGTAAATATGGAGCCCGGATTAGACCAATGGGAGGGCACGGATAGTGTAATCCTCTCCCCTGTACATTTCATTATCATTTTTGCGTTGCAGCATTACAGGCCTCGTCCCGTGTAATAATCCCTCAGCCTCCACCCATCTCCGAGAAAAACCGAGGAATGCATCCTTTTGTAACCCCTGCTCTTCTTCCACCTCTAAAGGTGCTGACTCCATCAAAATGCTTCAGAGCTGAAGGAGGAGTCGATTAACATGCACACGTTTTGGCTCACTCTCTTGTAGAAAGTTGATGTGTTTCAGTGAGCACGTCTGATGTGGAATACGATTCTCTACGATACGATTATGGGTTCGCTATCTGCTGATAGCGAACCCATAATGCACAACTTCCCCAATGAAATCGAAATGCAGCGTTTATTTCAGTCTAAAATTATTCCAAAACTAAGTAATGCAAAGTGTACTTTAAGGAAAATGAGGCATGGTTTGATTTTATAAACAAATAAAAATCCTTTAAGTGCTGTATGCAAATGTAATCGGAACCCCTGCTAATTTGGAGAACCACCATTTGCTGCAATCACAACAGCGAGTCTCCAACAAATTTCCACAAGAACAGATGGCCAACCCCAATTCTTCTTTCTATATTATCTTTTGGTTCAAATTGTCCGCAGAGCATCTGGAAATTAACACATAAAACGCAAATTAAATAGATTGAAGTTCCTGGGAGTGATGTGACGGAAAAGTTCAAGGAGTTTTAAATACTTTTTTTGCAAGACGCTGAACATTTGAAGATGCTCTTGAAATAAATTAGATGTAAAAATAAGTTGTGAATTGTACCGTTACTGTGTATGTCCAATGCGTTTGATTGATTCCTCCATTTCGTGCTCTCCAGCTGGACCCGTCCTTTGCTTTTCCTGCCGGATTCTGATGGGAGAATGCAACTTCTCTTTGGGGTAGAAAATAATAGATTGTCTTTTGTATCATCTGGGAGCGTCCCTGTCTTAGCTTCTGCAGGACGGAGGGGGAAAGCAGGAGAAAGATAGCCCATAATTGAGACAGACAGAGCGAGAGGGAGAGACTGCGGTACGCACCACCAGAGGTAATTAGCAGAGCAGCTGTTTGAGAGAGGGAAGCTATAGCCGTGACACTACAGGAAAGAGCTGGGGGAATAATTAGCCCGTAACACCCGTCAAGCTCTCACAAAGCAGAGATGTGTTATTTTGCTTGTGCTCTCCACTGAGGAATGAAAGACCTCCACACAGTCTTTCAGGTGTTAAGTTACAGTGGGCCAGGCCTCCTAGTTCAGATGGAATGGGCTGTCAAAGGTGGATATGTTGTTGTGAGTGTGATGTATTTGCTCCATGGGCCACATTTGGAGCATGTTAATTGACTATTGATCGGACTGTTCGTTAGTAATGATCTATGACAGTTTCAGGTGATTCTATAAGTAGTGGAGTACCTGTTTTATAGGTATATAAATGTATGTGTGCGTGTGCATGAGCGTGTGCAGTGCCTCCGTAGTCAATAACCATGCACTGTATTCAATCAGAGCTCCTCAGTGGGAAACATTACTCTTTTCTCTTTATCCTTCAATCAATGCACTCCAGCTAAGCAGGCCAGTCATTAATAAGCGTACATTTCGATATAACCAAGCAATACAAAAGGAGGCAAATAAGCCTCTGTGAAATTATACTTCAAACAGCAGGAGATCTATAATGTATTTATTTATTGATTGATTCATTTTAAATGGAATTAAAAAAAGTAGTTTTTGGTCTCTAGTTGGTGTAGCTCTCCCTTTATCCAGAAGCTCATTGAAGATGTGCGCTGAAGTGAGAGAAATATATGCAGATGCTTTTATCAAATACATTTTCAGATGAAAGCATATAAAAGTGTGAGCCTAAGCCAAATCCATGTTACAACCTGTGGCAAAACATTAAATTTCATCTTCACAGATACTCCCCATCTAATCTCACTGAGCTTTAGCTGATTTGCAAAGATTTTGGAACAATTTCAGTGTCTGATGTACAAAGCTGGTGGAGACAATATACCTGCAGATGTAACTGCAGCAAAAAGTGGCCCCACAAATCATTGACTTGGTGTGGCTGAATCAAATGCAACCTACACTCTAAAGATTTTATTTGTGAAATAGTTTGATTTAAACTCTTATGTCTGCATCCATCCATCCATCTTCAGCCGCTTATCCGGGGTCAGGTCGCGGGGGTAGCAGCTTAAGAAGGGAGGCCCAGACTTCCCTCTCCCCAGCCACTTCCTCCAACTCCTCCGGGGGAATCCCGAGGCGTTCCCAAGCCAGCCGAGAGACGTAATCCCTCCAGCGTGTCCTGGGTCTTCCCCGGGGCCTCCTCCCGGTGGGACGTGCCCGAAACACCTCACCAGGGAGGCGTCCAGGGGGCATCCTGACCAGATGCCCGAGCCACCTCAACTGGCTCCTCTCGATGTGGAGGAGCAGCGGCTCTACTCTGAGTCCCTCCCGGATGACCGAGCTTCTCACCCTATCTCTAAGGGAGAGCCCAGCCACCCTATGGAGAAAACTCATTTCGGCCGCTTGTATCCGCGATCTCGTTCTTTCGGTCATTACCCAAAGTTCATGACCATAGATGAGGGTAGGAATGTAGATCGACCGGTAAATCGAGAGCTTCGCCTTTTGACTCAGCTCTCTCTTCACCACGACGGACCGGTACAGCGCCCGTTTCACGGCGGACGCTGCACCAATCCGCCTGTCGACCTCACGCTCCCTTCTTCCCTCATTCGTGAACAAGATACTTGAACTCCTCCACTTGGGGCAGGACATCTCCCTCGACCCGGAGAAGGCACTCTACCCTTTTTCCGGCTCAGGACCATGGTCTCAGACTTGGAGGCACTGATCCTCATCCCGGCCGCTTCACACTCGGCTGCGAACCGCTCCAGCGAGAGCTGCAGATCACGTCCCGATGAAGCCAATAGGACCACATCATCCGCAAAAAGCAGAGATGCAATCCTAAGGCCACCAAAACGGATCCCCTCAACACCCTGGCTGCGCCTAGAAATTCTGTCCATAAAAGTAATGAACAGAATCGGTGACAAAGGGCAGCCCTGGCGGAGTCCAACCTCACTGGGAACGAGCCCGACTTATTGCCGGTAATGCGGACCCAGACTCTGACACCGGGTCATACAGGGACCTGACAGCCCGTATCAAAAGGGCCCGGTACCCCCAGACTCCCGGAGAACCCCCATAGGGCACCCCGAGGGACACGGTCGAACTCCCATGCACCCTCCAGGACCCTGCTGAGGGTGTAGAGCTGGTCCAGTGTTCCACGACCAGGACGAAAACCACACTGCTCTTCCAAAATCCGAGGTTCGACTATCCGACGGACCCTCCTCTCCAGTACCCCCGAATAGACCTTGCCAGGGAGGCTTAAGAGTGTGATCCCTCTATAATTGGGCTTAAGAGTGTGATCCCTCTATAATTGGAGCACACTCTCCGATCCCCCTTTTTAAACAGGGGGACCACCACCCCAGTCTGCCAATCCAGGGGAACTGCCCCCGATGTCCATGCGATACTGCAGAGTCGCGTTAGCCAACACAACCCTACAACATCCAGAGCCTTGAGATACTCCGGGCGAATCTCATCCACCCCCGGGGCCCTGCCACCGAGAAGCTTTTTAACTACCTCGACGACTTCGTCCCCAGAAATTGGAGAGCCCAACCCAGAGTCCTCAGGCTCAGCTTCCTCAATGGAAGGCATGTTGGTGGGATTGAGGAGGTCTTCGAAGTACTCCGCCCACCGACCCACAACGTCCCGAGTCGAGGTCAGCAGCACACCACCCCCACTGTAAACAGTGTTGGTGCTACACTGCTTCCCCCTCCTGAGACGCCGAATGGTGGACCAGAATCGCCTCGAAGCCATACGGAAGTCTTTCTCCATGGTCTCTCCGAACTCCTCCCACGCCCGAGTTTTTGCCTCAGCAACCGTCAGAGCTGCAAGCCGCTTCGCCCGCCGGTACCCATCAGCCGCTTCCGGAGTCCCACAGGCCAAAAAGGCCCGATAGGACTCCTTCTTCAGCCTGACAGCATCCCTCACCGAAGGTGTCCACCAACGGGTTCGAGGGTTGCCACCACGACAGGCACCGACAACCTTGCGACCACAGCTCCGATTAGCCGCCTCGACAATGGAGGCACGGAACATGGTCCACTCAGACTCAATGTCCCCCGTCTCCCCCGGGACGTGTTCGAAGTTCTGCCGGAGATGGGAGTTAAAGCTCCGTCTCACAGGGGACTCCGCTAGATGTTCCCAGCAGACCCTCACGACACGTTTGGGCCTGCCAGGTCTGACCGGCATCCTCCCCCACCACCGGAGCCAACTCACCACCAGGTAGTGGTCAGTGGACAACTCCGCACCTCTCTTCACCCGAGTGTCCAAGACATACGGCCGCAGATCCGACGAAACGATAACAAAATTGATCATCGAACTGCGGCCTAGGGTGTCCTGGTGCCAAGTGCACATGTGGACACCCTTATGCCTGAACATGGTGTTCGTTATGGACAATCCGTGACGAGCACAGAAGTCCAGCAACAGAACACCACTCGAGTTCAGATCGGAGGGAGCATTCCTCCCAACCACGCCCCTCCACGTCTCACTGTCATTGCCCACGTGAGCGTTGAAGTCCCCCAGCAAAACGAGGGAGTCCCCAGTAGGGATACTCTCCAGTACCCCCTCTAAGGACTCCAAAAAGGGTGGGTAAGCTGAACTGTCATTTGGCCCGTAAGCACAAACAACAGTCAGAACCCGTCCCCCCACCCGTAGGCGGAGGGAGGCTACCCTCTCGTTCACCGGGGTGAACCCCAACGTACAGTCGCCGAGATGGGGAGCAACAAGTATGCCCACCCCTGCTCGACGCCTCTCACCGTGGGCAACTCCAGAGTGGAAGTACGTCCAGCCCCTCTCAAGGAGACTGGTTCCAGAACCAGAGCCATGCGTCGAGGTGAGACCGACTATTTCTAGCCGGAACCTCTCAGCCTCACACACCAGCTCCGGCTCCTTCCCCACCAGAGAGGTGACATTCCACGTCCCAAGAGCCAGTTTCTGTAACCGAGGATCGGACCGCCAGGACCCCCTCCCTCGGCCACCACCCATCACACAATGCACCCGACCCCTGTGGCCCTTCCCATAGGTGGTGAGCCCATTGGAAGAGGGTCCCATGTTTCTTCTTCGGGCTGAGCCCTGCCGGGCTCCATAGGTTAAAGCCCGGCCACCAGGCGCTCGCCAACGTGCCCCACCTCCAGGCCTGGCTCCAGAGTGGGGCCCCGGTGACCCGCGTCCGGGCGAGGGAACACGAGAAACAAAGTTTATATGCATCATAGGGGTCTTCGGGCTGCACTTTGTCTGGTCCCTCCCCTAAGACCTGTCTGCCTTGGGTGACCCTACCAGGGGCATAAAGCCCCCGACAGCATAGCTCTTAGGATCATTGGGGTACAAACCCCTCCACCACGATAAGGTGGCAGCCCGAGGAGAGGCTTATGTCTGCAAGATGGGTGAAATTGTTAGTAGTGTCACCTCGTAGATCTTAGGTTTATCCCAGCTGGGGCTTTGCATGTTCTCCACAGATAGTCTGGCTTCCTCCTACAATCAAAACCTTTGGGTTGGGTTGGTTAATTGGCCCAGGGTATGACTGCATCTGTGCATGGTTGTGTGTCCTTTGTCTCCATGTGATAGAGTTGAAATCTATTATATGGAGACACTCTGAATAACCCAGACAGATGTACTCTGTCCCACATCTCACATACACTAGATAGGTTTCATCTCTCTCTCTCTAAGCCATCCTGCAGGTAGGCTCAGAAAATGGATGGATGGATGTTAACTTTTTCTTCCACTTTCGGTTCGCACTAGTTTATGTGGGTCACATAAAATATATTCAAGATGGTGGTTGTACTCTGAAAAAATGGAGAAAAGTTTAAGGGTTATGAATACATTTGCAAGGAACTTTAAGTTTATTGTCATATATTTCACATTGACCCCGACTGTCTTTGTCACAGCTGTTGTCCAACATGATGCAATGATAGACTGCGGTGCTGGCATATCGGGACTATAATCTCCCCCATCTGGGAAACTAAATAGAGTTTAACCATGTATTTCATGACATTTTTACTGTGTGATAACAGTTTGTGTTGTAGTCATTGGTATATATTTGGATTGATGTTTCCCTACAGTCACTCTGCAGTGCAGGGAGTCGTCTATGAAAACCCACCTCCACAGCAGCAAATAAAGTTACAGATGCCATCGCCATCCGTCTCCATATAGCCACCGCTGGAGCAATAACCTAGTTAAGGTGTACCTTTCCAAAGCTGTGTCACATACCGACATTATCTGCCTCAGAGACCCTCAGTGCCACTATCTGACCATCTTTCAACTGAAGAGGCAGAAATTACAGGGTAAACATTGATAAAATGGTGAAACTAATTGATGGTGAAATGGTGAAAATAATTGATGTTAAAACCCTGCGACAGACTGGCGACCTGTCCAGGGTGAACCCCGCCTCTCGCCCGGAACGCAGCTGGAGATAGGCACCAGCAACTCCCGACCCCGTTAGGGAGAAGGGTGACGGAAAATGGATGGATGGATGGATGTTAAAACCATGACAAACATCTCCTGATGACTAATGTCTCAAAAGTTTAAATTCAAACTTGGATCCCAATGCTAGTTCTAGTTAGCTTTCTGAAAAGATGTAATCCATCCATCCATCCATCCATCCATCCATTTTCCGTCACCCTTCTCCCTAACGGGGTCGGGAGTTGCTGGTGCCTCTCCAGCTGTGTTCCGGGCGAGAGGCGGGGTTCACCCTGGACAGGTCGCCAGTCTGTCGCAGGGCAACACAAAGACAAACAACCATTCACACACACACTCACACCTAGGGAGAATTTGGGAAGGCCAATTAACCTGACAGTCATGTTTTTGGACTGTGGGAGGAAGCCGGAGAACCCGGAGAGAACCCACGCATGCACAGGGAGAACATGCAAACTCCGTGCAGAAAGATCCCGGGCCGGGAATCGAACCCAGGACCTTCTTGCTGCAAGGCAACAGCGCTACCCACTGCGCCACTGTGCAGCCCCCGAAAAGATGTAATGGTTTTATTTAACATTGTCTATGGTAGTAGTGTATTTTGGAGTCGTTTTGTGCTTATTTCACTGCATTTGAGGCAGAGGAGAGAAAAACAGAAGCTCCAAATTATATTATAAGCCAGTGTTTTATAGCAATGAGCACTTTCTTTTATTACAGAAATTGTACTCCAAAAATAAATGAAAATTCCTTGAAACCTCCAGCTTAATAAAGTAAGTTGGATATTTCTCGAAAAGTGTTGCGTGCACACAGAGTAATAGTTAGTTTCTTCGAAGGCTCAAACTGTTGATGCATCTTTTATCCTGGGTTGTTTTTCAGAATCTAAGTGCTGTAAATCGTTCTTGCATAAATGGTTGAAACCTTTAGATGTTCTTTTTGAAGTTTTAGTTTCTGTCTCCACAGATAATAAAAGTTGTAGTCTTTAATTTATTAGCCAACTAATAATTGAGTTTTATCTCACATGCGTAATTATTAACTGATACCAGACCTTTGCCATGCCTGGTTGAGATGACTGCTTCATTTCTGCTCTGCATTGTGGATGAGTGCCTCTCGCTTTCAGCAATAGTGCGGACATGAATAGGTTCTTTGGTGCATCGACTGTGCAAGAATGTCTGTCGAAGTTTCAGTCCACTGTGAATCCCTTTTGACTTTGCTGAGATATTAGGGCAGCTGCTCTCTTTCTCTCTAGACACTTTCAAAAGAGTGTGTGTGTGTGACTTTTTTTTATGCTCTAAGCACTCTCTACCTAGAGATTACCCTTCATTTTGCAGCAGGCTACCAGAGCTGCTGACACAGCTACTTATAACAGGGAAACTTTGCATATGCATTGACTGTGTGGATATCTGTGAGTGTTTGCCTGTCACAGGTTTGCAGTCCTATTACCTTCCCAAAGCCTGCCTGTGAATATTGTACCTCAGTCTTTTTATACTGTGATTCTTCTTTCTCTTCTTTCGTTTCATTAATTACTTCTCAGAACTATAAGAGAGATGGATTTTTGTAGGGGATCAGTTGAGGTTTTCAATGTCCTGAAGTATCATAATTCTTGGCTTTGGATTGTAAGGTTTTTATGTTTTGTTTTTCTGACTATTTGTTCTCATTTCAGCATTTGTATAAACCCGTTTGTCTCATAATGTTCCAAGTTTTAGCTTTCTAGTAGCTTTCATTTTCAAATGGCCTGAACAGTGCTGATATTTCCCTGATATTTCTGGTGGATTCCCTGGTTTGTATGATGGTCAAAATGTTCTCTAATTTAGGTGCACCTGAATGTGATACTTACTAGATTGCATCTTAAGGTCTTTTTCTTGCATCGACTCTTTCAGAGTTTAATACAAAATGCACATCGCAATTTTCAGATTCATTTTTAATGATGTGTTACTTAGTTTTAGCCTCTCACATAAAATCACTTTAAAATGCTCGGAGGTTTGTGGTAATAACATGACACAATGTGACAAAAGTCATAGATTGTGACTGACTGTACTTTTGCAGGGTTCTGCTGTTTGGGAATGCATGTTCTAAACACGCCCGTTTCCAGAGCCGCCTCTCCGTTTGGGTTCCTTATTATGCACAGGCAAATGAAAGTCTCAGAAAGTAGCCAAAAACTTGTACGGTTGAGTAGGAATGGTGTTATGACAGGGCTCCTAGTCCCAGCACTCCTGAGACAGCAGTCAGACGAGTCATAAATATACAGGAGCATCTGTTTGAGTTTTACACCCAGACACATACAAGACTGTCCTCCCCACCGGAAGGGCGTTGGCTCTATTTCTCCCCTGACAACACTGACACGTCCCGGTGGGAGCCGGCATTGTTATGGCAACTGAGACAGTTGGATTTCCATATTCATGAATACTAATTGAGGTCCTGGGATGTATCTTGAATGTTAAACTTTTTTTAAGGGCATATGGTGGACAGCTCCCAGAGAGGAGCTGGAGTTCACTTTTAATTTGTTTATGCATGTTGTTATAGGAGGGTAAAAACAGGGCTGATCATGCTGAGTGCTTGAGTCAGCTGATGGTTAAGGGCAAAGAAGTGAGAGTTTGTTTGGTTGGTTTACGCCGCTTTTCAGGAGAGGACCTAACATCCTGCTTGTTCTCCAGGGTTTAATGTGTATTGTTGAAATGTAGCAACAGAAAGTAATTTTAATAATTTGCATTTATCAGTCTAAAATCACAAAAACAGTTTTTTTTCAAGAACATATGTAGGATCTCTTTAGCTGATCTTACAACAAAATTGATTTTTGCAAAAATTGCAAAAATACATTTTTGCAATTTTGAACGTTTCTCCTTTGACACACATCTAACTCTTCACCTGATGAGACTATATTCTAAATAACAAGACACAATTGGTGAAAAAAAAACGATTGAACTTTTTCTACCAACAATTTGTACTTCTATTTGTGTTTTACATTTTAATCCCATTAACAGCAATGCATCACAACAAAACTTTCACGTTCTGGGCTCTTTTCTTCTCTTACCTCTCCCTTCCATTCATTCCTCCCACATATCACCAGGTTTCATGTCTATCTGAAAACACAAGCCCATCAGCGTTTCTGCTGCTTTTAAGCATGCCATTTATTTCAGATCACACACCTCAAGTAATTGCGAAATGTTGTCATCCCATTTAAAATGATAAGTGCCACCTTTCCTCTCAAAACAGAAAAGATGAAAGTACTCCTCCGAGCATTTAGTTTCTTGGTGCTGAGGCACACACACACACATACACACACACACGCACGCACACCCACACACACACACACACACACACACACACACACACACACCCATGCAGTGTAGTAATGGAAGAAAGAGGATTCCCCAGAGATTGTTGCTTCTCAAACAGGAGACATTTACAACTGTTCCAGCTCATCAGGCCCCCACTCTTCCCCCTCTTTCCTCTCTTCCAGCTCAGCACCATCACAGAGGGAGGAATACAGGTTAAGTTGTGTGAAATCACCGTGACAGCACATGCAAATTCACCGCAACCCACCCACAATGGAGCCTGTCACTCAGAGGGGCTTCCACCCTCCTTGTGTATACGCTTGAGTATATACCTAATCAAAATGTACCTTTCTGCTGGTGCCGTCGTGATGCTAAAACAGATCTGCTCAAGGCTGTTGGGATCCAGCCTGTGTCTTATTAATCGGATTGCAGTCGCTGGGCTTTTTATTTTTTTAACATATTTTTGTCAGTAGATTACTTATTTCTGCATGAATAAGTTTGAATTTGGGTTGTCTCTTTTTTATTTATTTATTTTTCTAAAAACTTGCATAAACCTAAGAGCAAAGTCAGGCAATTAGGTTTAAGCCTGACAAGAAAAAATTCAGCCTGCTCTTATTGTGAAAACGCGGGTGTTTCTTTTTTTCATTGCCTAAAACGTCTTATATGTCACTTTAATGTTAAATTTAGTTATGCAATCTATTAAAATCTTTGCAGGATTAAATGATCATTGGCAAATCTTTGAGAGGTGCTATGCTTTGCTTTTAAGATTCACCGCAATTAAGGTGCACAATGGCTGCAATTTCCAGTGCCTTGAAAAACTATTCATGCCTCTGTAGCTTTCGGCGCATGACGACCACCAACGTCATTGCATTTTGTTAAGATTTTGATTAGAAGATTTCTTTTAGCCTTCTTCTTAGTTATACAGCAATACCATTTTCTCTCAGGCTGCTGGAATCAGGTCGACAGCTTCACAATGCCTTCCAAGTTAATCAGAACAAGAAAGAAAAAAAGTTGTAGATATGACAATGACCTTTCCACCGTCTCATTTATGTTTTAAATGATGTGATGAGATCCTCTGCTGGCTGCGTCATCATCCTTCAAATATGTTTTTTCTGTCTTTTTACTTTTTGATTGAGTTAATGGAGACAGTTTTACTTTTGTTCTTGTTTCTGATCAAGCAAAAACAGAATCATCAGAGAGGATGTCAAGATTTCCAAGCAGAAAACTGAACAAATAGCTTGTTGTCCATGGACTCTTTCAAACAAACGCCAGTCATTTTTGACATTTTGTCCCCACGTTCCTCTTGCTTCTATAATTCAATGACTGTAGACACATTTTCTAAATATTGACTAAGGCAGATATTGTTCAATTAATGCCTGTATTTTTTTTCCCATTTAGTTCATTTGGCCTCTAAACTCTACTACCAAGCAACAAGGGTGAAAGTCTCGATCCCCCTTCTGTGGAGAAAAGCTGCTTACCTCGGTAGTCTTGAGGTCGGAGGTCAAGCCAGCTCTTCTTCCAAGAAAATATTGACTCAGTGCAAGTAAGCAACTTAAGTTTCTTGAAGTACTTTATTCTTGTTTTCGGAGAGACAACAGGATATGAGTTTGGATGTGCATTTGCATGATTTTAATGCTGCCATCTTCATCTGGGTATGAGCCCAAATGTTCGTGTTTCTGTTTATAAGTCAGCTAACCAAGTTAAGACTCAGACAAACTTGGCATGTGATTCTTAATTATTCATACTTTGACACCCACCCTCTGTGTTACAAATGACTCTATTGTTTCTTTTGTCGGTTTGCCAACTTTAACTTCTTGAAGGACTGGATGAGATGCATGTTTACTTTGTCTGTAAATGTGTATAAACCTCCATGTACCTCGGCTCCTGATCCTGAGCCAAGAAGCTAGTGACTAACAACTAAACATGACCAGATAGGGATTTAAACAAAGTTAAATTCCTATCTGTTAAACACTGGCAGTATTTTGTACTGTATCAAGTTAAAATAACAAGGAATATAACAAGGTAAAAGAAAAAGAGGGAGAATCGCCATCCTTTCCACCTTCTTTTACAATCAGTTGCGTGCATGGAAAACTTGTTGGGGTTAGAAACATCAAACTGAAGGTGAACCTCGATTTCTTTTCTTGCAGTTTTGATTATCCTCTTGGTACTTTATCCATTGATTTCTGCAACTTGTTGTAATTAATCATTTTGGAGGGGGGCTGTCCCCTCTTATTTGTTTGTTTGCAGCAGAAGCAAATGTTTAGATAGTGAAGTGGGGAAAATAATTCAACTGGCCGGCTGGACTTGATGAGGAGCTGCACTTGGTGAACATGAGACACTGGGACAGAGCAGAAAGAAAGAACAGATAATGTGCAGAAATGAGAGAAAACAGCAAATCCAGAACATTACTAGGTTAAGTTCACACAGCATGTCTCAATTAATTTTTTTTTTCTGAAATTCAATTTTGTTTCTTCTTTCTTGTATGATCATTCTTACTACTGATTCCAGGCAATAGCAATCAGACTTCTGTGTGGACGTTTTATGTCCCCAAAGTGACGCATGTTTGCAGAAGAAGAACGTTGTGAATGTTGTCACACAGCAGAGCACCGTTTACAGAAGTAATAATGGATGCCGCTGTCCATGGATCGATTTGAACGTTATTCAGCAATGAAAACTGGCAGAATCATCGCAAGATTATAGTATAAAGGAAGCTAATAAAAACACAACTAATACCCTCTGTTTCAGAGAAGAGTAAAATCAGACTTTATGCTATATACTGTGTGAAATGTAATACCAAGTTTTAAAGCATTTAAATTGCTTGGCTTTTGGTCTTTGAAGTAAAAAAAAAATCAGCACATTACAAAGACATCTCTAAGCTAAGTGACATTTGAAGATGCATTTATGAAACCTGTGATCAGACTTGATAATCAGCAAGTGGAGCAGACAGATAGTGGGTGTACTGTGACTCAGCTCCTTGTGTCTGCATCTCACTGTCTGCGTGTTCCCCAGCCGCTCCCCGCAGTCCTACACATCGATGGGAAAACCTTCTGTTCATCTTGATGACGCACAAAACTTATTCCAGTCATGAATTCACTGGGCATTAGGCGAGGTTGCACAACATTTACGCAGACACACACACGCAAAGCAAATGATCACAAGTTGACTGATGGGAGCACCGAGTGCATCTGCCTCTTTCTTTGCGTAGCCCATGTTAAAGCTGCAGAACGCTTATTGACTTGACCCCAGGGGCCGATTCAGTGCTTGAATGAAGTGTTTGCTAATAGGTTCGCATTCGAATGGATGCATACAGAAACACATGCCGCAGATAAACCAACTCTCTCTATAAGTAAGCTCGCCTCTCCACAGAAATACAAAATGAGTGAGATTTGCCAAGAACAGTCTGTCAAAGGAGAGGAAAACACCAACAGAGCGAGAGGAGAGAAACGGTGGAAGATGTGCTTGTTAACTCTTTTTCTAAACAGATTTTTTATTTTTCTCCAACTGGCATGAATCTTGTTGAGGTTTTGCAGCTCAAACATGACAAATTGTTTGTTTTTATGCACAAGAAGGACATTGAGGAGAGCTGATTGAGTCAGACAGCAGTAACTTGTTTACATGCAACTGTCTCTAATCATCACATCATGAGAGAAACGGCCAATCTAAAATTAAATGTACATTTTGGAGTTAAGAAAAATAATATATGCGTTAAGATTTGTATTTATGAAACTGTAAGGTCATGTACTTACTGCATTCCCCATAATTGAGTAACAATGTTCTTGATTTAAAAGCTGCTTTTGTTATTGTGTTGTCTAGATTTTGCAAGTGAACACTTTCTGTAACACATGCTGCTCTCTCAACATATGACAGAGCAGCTGTTTGAACTGGTGTAGAAAAAATGAAGAGTCTTTGATCTCTGCATTTCCTTTATTTTCATTTTTGAATGCATCGTTGGTAGTTTATATACATATATATATAGCCAGATCTTATAGTTTTGAACATCTGGCCTTCAAAGGGCTTGATCTGACTGATTTGTTGGTACTTATCTAATTCACACCTTTGCAATTCTTACATCTCATTGTTCACTTTGCAGAAAGATGGTGTCTTATGTGCACACTCCCAGTTCAGCTGTGCGACTATCCAAATGTACCATTTTTTTTTCTCGCCATATTAGTCATGCTGAAGTTCTAATGCAATCTTTCAGTGAAATTTATTTATGGACTAGAAAGGACTAGTTGGGTAAACAAAATGCAGATTTTCATTAGTTTGTTTTGATTAAATGTAAGCGTATGTTGAGCAAATGCATAACCATAAATTTCGTAGTTGAACAAGAACGTCGCCATGTAATCCAATCAGCACTGGTAAATCAAATTACTGATTGCAGCCAAGGGAAGGGGGCGCCTCCTCAGTTCTAGGTGGGAAAACTGATCTTTACTTAGAAATAACTTTGCTAATATGAGTAAAAAGCCTTAGAAGAGAAGCAATGATGGTAATCCCAGATTCATCTTAGATTAGGATATATTATTTTATCTTATTTCATTTCTTTAAAAAAAACTTCTTTCCTGGATTTAAAAGCATAATTTGTGGCTATAGTTTTGTAAGAGCTTCATTGTTGTTTATTCACAGCTTTTATAAAACAGCTAAAATGAATGTGCTGTAATAAGAATATGGTTGGAGACCCTCATTGAAACAAGCAGAGAGGGTGGTGGACTTAAATCAGTCAAGCCATCATTTTGGCAGCATATCAAGTTCAATGTAAAAATTCTGGGCCTAATATTTGGAATCTGATGCAGAAAAGAGAAAATCAAAATAAGGAAAAGTGAAGAAGTTGGAAATGATCCAAGTAATGTGACCAAATTATTAAATGATTGATTTCAGTTGTTATTCTGAGTCCCAGACGCAGGAAATTATTTTGTAGCTTTTTTTTTTTCAAATGCAAAAATACCTCTCGCTTATAATCAAGTTTAAATAAAAAGTTTTGTTACAACAAGACACTACAAAAGTGCAAGAAGTAAAGATGCAGAGGGGTTTTGAAGAGATGCAAGCTTCACTTTAAAAAGGATTATCTGCCATAATGGTTCTCAATAAGGTTAGCGCTACCGCTGTATGTCTAAATAGGGTTAGCGATTGCATCATGTGCTTTGGTAATCATGACATTTGTTCTCCGCTGAATGCTAGCGTCGATGCTAACCCAGTTTCATCAATGCTAACGCTGTCTTTCAAATTGAATTAATTCACAGGAGGATGTTGACAATATTCCCTAAAGCGTGTTTGAGAGGGAACAGCTGAACATCTTTTCTTTTTTCCATTTTGATACAAATGAAACCTTGCCTTGCAGCAGGGACTGTCTTTTGAAATGTCTTGTAATTTCCTCGCATTTTTAAAGAAAATCAAATGCATATTCATTCCAGCTCCTGCAACGACTCTTACTGATTTTAATCTCTAAAGGATCACAGATAATTGCAGGTTAAGAGCTGGCAGATGTACAGTACACAATGTCAGAATGTGTGAAGTCGAGATAATGCTGAGCTTTTTTCATTATTACTTGACAGTGCAGCTTGTTTGCACTGTGTTTACACAGTGGCTTGCTGGCGGCTGTGTGCATGGCAATAAACTGCCTTTTGGTTACGGTTTGGTTATGATTTTAATCTAAAATAACCAACCTAAACTTAAAATGTGCAAAAAACACATTTAATGTAAAAACAGATCAATATATTTTCTTGTACCATTTTCTATTCGCTATAAACGCTTCAAAAGATTAAGCTCAAGTTGACGTTTTATCAGGATTTGCCTTGACAAGGGTTTATTTTCATATAAAACGCCATCATTTGTGAAGTTAAATCATAATCTGTTACACATGCAGCACACTATGCCGGTCATGTAAAACCGGCATCAGTCATTACCAGCCAATTCTAATGAATCAATTGCAGTGGAGTTTTCCTCTCATCTTTGGTTGATAGTGAGAATCATACTTTGCTTTTCTTTATTGCATCTCATTAATTGAAGCGAAACAATGTTTGAACTCGAGCCCAGCTGTTTAAAAAGCATCATATTAACTTGATGCCAACAGCTGCTTTAAACTTGATTTATTGCTAAAGACAACCCAAAATGATATTAGCCAGATAATATCAGAATTACTTAGACTTAAGTCAGACTCAATGATGCATTCAGGGGTGTTCAAAGTCAGCCCACGAGAGCCGGTGTCCTGCGATGCTTTAGTTCTCTCCCTGGTGGTGATTACCACCTCCACTACCATGTCAACGTTTGCAGAGGGCTGCTAACAAGCCATCATTTGATCCAGGTGTGTTGAACCAGGGATAGAACAAAAAACACGCAGGATGCCGACCCTTGAAGACTGACGTTGGACGCCTCTGCTCTAACATTTGCTCTTTGATCTCAATGTATCAAGTCCTTTCGAAGAGGGATCTCACCTCCTACTTATCTCTGTCTGTGATGTAAATATGTGATCTATTTATACAGTTTTCTACCAAACCTTACTAAGACTTCCATTACTTTTTCTTCTAATTATCCATATGTATGATACTATGTTGCTGTTGTCATCGGATGTTAAAGAAACCCCAAGAACTATTAACTTGCGACTCAGTTTGTTAGACAGATAATTGGCATAATTAGTCTGAGTCTTTTCATACTATTATTTTGTCCTGTGTAGATGCATCTATATGATTTCTCTGAAACTTCTAAACGAATGTACGCTTGATTATCTCAAAATTCACATATCACATTCAGAGTAACAAAGATAAATAGTTTATGCACACTCTATCACTGTTATCAATCAGACTGTCTCTCATCTACTTGTAGTTTGTTTCACATGTGAGAGTGTCTACAAAGAACAGTCTTTGTTTCTATCAGTGTCATTCAAACCAAGCCTCACTTTTGACCCACCTGACAAATCCCAGCTGTCAGTGAACGCACCCTTACTTCCGCACATCTGGACCTCAGTAGATAAGGATTTGATTTCAGGGCATCAGCCCAACAGGTCAGCTGTTCAGACCGCTAAACCGAAAGCAGAACGAGCAAAGCCTTAATTAGTGAGGGGACAATGCTGTTTACTCACATCTGTTTTTGGAAAGCATTCTTTTGTGTGGCGCTTTAAATCACACGGGTGCCCTGTGTTTTGTGTTGCTATAGAAACCCCAAAGGTAAATAGTGTCTTTTGAGTGGGGATGTGAAGGCTGTGTGTACATTTTTGTACAGGAGACAAATGTACTTTTTGGGTTGATGGAGCAGGACAGAGTTTTTTTCTTTCTCCAACACCTTTTTATACATATCAAGAATAGTTTTATTATTCTCATACATTAACCTCTCCCTTTGTACCCTGCTTAGTTTATAGACTGATCTTATCTCATCACTTACGCCATGTATTGTCCTTTTAGAGAGTTACCAGTGGCACTGACAGGTATTTGATTGCCCTTACTTCTTTATGGATGACTGTGGAGCTTTCTTGCACATTTTTGCAACCCCTTCATCCACCGCCCCAAAAAGCTTATCAGACCCGGTTCCTCGGCACAATGGGTGGTATTTTGTAGAGTGTCTTTCAAAGACACTGACTGCAGCCAGTAGTAGTGCCTCATCAACCCACCGGTCGATAGAGCAGTTCAGTCCAAGATTTCTGTCAGTGATGGGTGATGGGAAAATCAAGGGAGGGTAGAATGAGCAGGGAGGAGGTCACAAGAAACAATTTTTTTGTTGTTCTTCTTCTTTTTTACATATCTGTGTCTTGTTTGTTATTTGGGGGAAGATGGAGGAGTCTTTGCTCACAAACATTGTTTCATTACTTGAAAAGCATTAACTTCTGTAGCACTGCAGTGATACAGATGAAAACATATTGCTAGCATTGCGCAGATCCAAGCAACTGGTTCCTGCCTCAGCCATTTCTGGGTCGAATGATCCGGTTCTTAACTCTTCTAAGCCTGAACGTCAGAACGTGCTCATTATCAGTTACCGTGTGAGAAAGAAGAATATATTTGACATTGCAGAGGAATTTAGCCTCTTTTCCCAGGTATTAAAAACGACTGAGTCTGAAGCTTTGAGCTGAAACTTGTTCTATTTGTTGCCTGATGCGATTGGATTAGCTGCTTCCAAGAACGCCGAGCTGTGCTTCAAGAATACAGCTTGTTTTATAACAACCCAAACCTCAGAGTGGGTGGATTGAGTTGCATGTCCTTGGAGAAAGAGAGAGCTGCTGAAACAGACAAGTCTGGGTGTGTGTTGCGCTCGTATTAGTGTTTATTTACGTGTGCCTGTATGTTGTGTTGAATTTGAAGCCTATTTGAAGAGGATCAGACAGACAAATCTCAGAATGTATTGATTCAGTACTTTATGCCCCCTCTCGGGGATATACCGCACTACATCTTACTTTCGGCACTTAAGTGCGTCTTTGTCTGTGTGTTTGTGTGTTTAATAGCTCAACATGAGCGTTTTGTGGGGTTACATTATGTTGTGTGATTCCCAGGGGAAAATGTGAAGCATCAGGATTATCCTCTCCTGGCCAGTTTCGCTTCTCCTGAACCAAGTCATCAATCGCTGACGTCTGTGTCTTAGTGCCTCGGTGTGTGTGTGTGTCTGAGAGTGAGGGAGCTGCTGGTGATGTAATAATTTCGATGAAGATATTCTCCAAGCTAAAACAGAGGTTTATGTCAGATAAAAGTGTCAGTTTTTAACTTTATTTTATATTCAAGATCATCCAGATTATCTCATCGCCTTGCAGAAATATTCATGCTCTCTGGGCTGTTCGGTATTTTTTTACTGTCATTATACTAACAACCTTTTCAGACTTTTGTGTTATAAAATTGTGAATTGTGCATTTGTTTGCACTTTAAAAGTTATTGTTTATTTTATGTTGGTATTCCACATAAGATGCCAATTAAATACATTTAAGTGTGAAACTGTACATAAGAAAAGTGAAATGTACTATAACTAAATGCAAACACTCTTCTACAAAAAGTTTACTTATTCTAACATTTCTTTACAAGGTTGAACATTGTTTATATGATATCCCCTAAATGTTGTTGTTTTTTTTTCTGTCTGTGGGAAAACTCTGTTCATTAATTAACTTAAGACAGAAACAAACAAATAAATCCCTTTAGACTACAAAAGCCAAGAAAATATTTTCACAGAAAAGTGTGTGTGTGTTTTTGAGATCCACTTGCAAAGTCTTTGAACAATGCTCATTATTGCATACAACAAAAACATGATTCTTTATTGTGCTCTGGGTTATTTCATCTATAAAAATAACTTGGATTTTAATTTATTATGTTTGCAACTTGTATTGCAGTCTTAAAGTAGCACTCTCAATATCTTTACTCAGCTCTCTTGTTGATCTTCTTGGTTCTGGTTCTCTTTAAGATTGTCTTCATCTTACAGCATTATTTAAATGTCTGTGGTTTTCAAATAGTTTAGTTTTTAAATTATGTCAGATTATAATTGCAAGCTACAGAAACATAGTGAAAGAGGAAAATATAGTAACTTATGTAATAAACTGTTAAGAATGGATGCTGATGTACTGAATTATTTAAGATTACAAATTTGCTGATACTGAGCCCCAGTTTGATACATTGAAGTTAATAAAACTGCTGCCACAAATGTGCAGAGAGACACATTAAAGCTGCAATAGTGTCATGACTTTGGCTCACACACAAATATCTGTTGGCAATTTGTGACAGCCTCAGATATTTTCTTTCAAAGAAATTATCTGCAGCCTTAAAGTCCAGCTCCACACAGAGCTAACTTGTTTTAAAAATTGTTTTCAAAAGCGTCATAAAATTGAATGCCTCCTGTCTCAGCTTAGCTTTTCCAAAAATGTGTAAAGCAAATGCAGGAGACTCCAACTACCCCACTAGAAATGCCATTTTGTAGGGTAAAAAATAGTTAGATTGCTTGGGATAACCCAGACTCAAATTAGCAAAATACATTGCAGTCCAAACTTAATGGCACAGTTTTCCAGCCATTGCCACAAAAACTAGCAGTATGAAGTGTGACTTGCTCACTAGCAGAAACTGTTGCAGTGGGCCCAGCCGTACAAGAAGATTCATTTTCAAACAGTTGACTGATTACTGCTGTGCAACCCTGGATGGTCCAGATGGACGCAGTTGTGGATTGATGGTGGACGGCCACCACGTCCCAACACGACTGTGACGTCAGCAAGGAGGTGGTGGAGTCATGCTTTGGGCTGAAATCATGGGGAGAGAGAGAGAGAGAGAGAGAGAGAGAAAGAGAGAGAGAGAGAGAGAGAGAGAGGGAGCTGGTCAACCCCTTCAGAGTCCTTGAAGGTGTGAAAATGACCTCAGCAAAGTATTTGGACTTTCTGACTGATCTCTTTCTTTCATGGTTCAAAAAGAAGAGCCGTAACTTCAGTAGCAAAACAATCTTCATGCATGACAACGAATGCTGCAAGGAATAACACTGTGTCACTGGCTGCTATGGGCATAAAGTGGAGAAACTCATGGTGTGGTCACCATCCTCCTCTGACCTCTGACCCTACTGAGAACCTTTGGAGTTTCCTCAAGCAGGAGATCTGAGGGTGGAATGTGATGTCAAAGAAGGGGCCCTATGTCAACATGTAACTCATCTGTTAAGATGTTTGAAATAATTTTGATTTTACTACATGTAACCACTTAATGCTGCACAAAGAATGACCGTTTGCAGTTCTTTATAATCCATAAAATGTTTAGAAAATCTGCTGTGCATAATAATTTGGAACAGAGCATTTTGAGTTTATTTTTGAAACAAGTATTGTTCTCATGGGGAGTTTTGCACAGTAAAATTAAATTTATACTGTGATAGTTCATGACTTGAAAATTATACTGACCATCATTTACATTGACCATTTAAGAAAATCTGAGAAAATGTCACTTGCATAATAATTTGGAACACGGTGTAAATGCTGTGTTACGGGTCAGCTTACTGATTGTGGTTCTGGTATGAGGTTGACTTGGTTTTAGGCTCAGACAAAGCAGCGATTTATTGAGGTCGACTGAAGGGTTAAAGGTTGAGTAATTGGTTGTGAGCTGGAGATTGAAGGCTGGGGGAAGCATGAATAGTGGCCTGAAATGTGTGACCTACAAAGCCTTATATCACATCTACATCTCAGTTCTACAAACTAACATTAGAGGAGGACACTAGAACCTCTAAAACATTGTGAGGACATTTCTTTAATATGGCTGATTACTAACAGAACTCGCTAAATAAATCAGGACAAGGGATCGCTGTTTTGGTGCCAAAACAACTTCAAGTCCAATTTGTTTCCCACTGTAGCAGCAAATTGAGAGGACTGAAATTAAAGACTAAGCCAGGAAAAATTTGTTCTACTTTGGGTTGCTGATTCATTATATATCTAATTTTCTCTCTCTAATATTGCAGTGCATGTAATTTCCCCGCAAATTGCTTTAAAAACTATGTATTAATGTTGTCGGGCTTTGGGCGCTCTGATCTGCGCTGATACATCTGAAGGTCAAACCTCATAGTGGAAATGGAAGTAAAGCGAATAATTTAATATCAAGTGTATTAAAATTAAACTAGACACACAAAGTGGTCAGCAGTGCTCAATTGTTTTAAAAGCTGATAGCCTAATTGTACTGCGGCATGGACCACTTTGGATTAAAAGAACGGTTCCAGAGATGCATAATAAAACAGAAGCCCAGAGGACTGGAGGTATGGAAATGCCTCGTGTGTTTGTGCCTGAAGGAGGAAACTCTGCAGACACTCTTCCTCGACTGTGGAACCATCTGCTGTATGCATTTTCCCTTGTCATGTTCTGACTTCAACGTCTTTCCTATTGTTTCCTGTGAGAAAGAATCGAATGTTATACTTGAAAATTGGAGATCAGATCCTATTAACCAATAGGTATTAAAATGACCGAAATGTTAATCAAGCATTTTAGTTTGTAAATGCTCAGTTTTGATTAAATTCAGAATATAGCAAAATAAAACAGGTTACGACAACATTTTTGGTCTACTATGTTTATATTAGCTGTATATTAGTTTAAATATGTGAACATAATATTAGTTAAGAGACTTTTGGCTCAAATATTTCAGTGTTGTAGCAAGAATTTGAGTCTGTCCAATTTTGTCGAGTGTATCATGTATTAAACTTTCTTAAATATCACTGAGGTTTGTAAAGCAATTAGTGTAACAATCAAAAATAAATCTGTCCAAATCAATTCTTTAACTTTCCATTAAATGACCTCCATCATATAAAAATGCATGACAAAATAACTGTGTATTTCTCAGGGTCAAAATAATTACAACTCAAGAAAGACTCTGCAAAGAATTAAGAGCTAATCAATAAAACTAAGAATTGATTTTAGTTTCCTAATGATAAACTAAGTTTAAAAACACACTATAAAGCGCAATAAGGGGTAAACCTGAGGACTAAAAGGAGATTGTTCAAGATTTTAATTGAACTGGTTAAAGACCTGACCTTTACCAAGATTTTATGGGTTTTTCAGGAGCCAAAGGAAATGAGTTATGTCCTAATCTCAATTCAAGCATTGAGGTGGCAAAGAAACATCAAAAAGGCTGATGAACTGAAAGTGTTGGCACCATTTTAGCTCTGCACCCACACCTCTGTCTACTGACCTGGATGATGGGGAAATCCTGGCACAAGCAGCTGCTGCTTCGCCTGGAAGGTCCGACTGAGACAGGCCAGGTTTTTTGATATTGCAGTATTTCCACACTGCATATCAAAGTGGGTTGGAAATGAAGGGATATACTCTTAAATTTGAGATCTCTGCCACACTGAGCAGCCGATACTGGAAATGGATTCGATTACTTTCACCAAAGCTGAATTCCTTAGACTGAAAGAGTCATCTCTAAGCTCAAGGATGTATTGTACTTTAGACATTACAATTTTACACATTACTTTTTCTCTCCCCGATTATTCTTTTAAATACGAATATCTGTTATTCTCATTAGTTACCATTGATTCAAGTTAAACCTTTCTAAAAGTCTAAATTAAAATAATCATAAAAGCTTAAATAATTTGATTTGCTTCATCTTATGAGGATGAAGTAGCAGGTGATGTTAGTATTTATTTTAATTTTGTTTATTATATTTTAAAATTAGCAGGAAATTAAGAACACTTACCATCTTTTACAATATGTTTTTTTTTTTTTTAAATATATATTTGAATGAAATCTATTATTGAATAAAATGCTAAACAACTGCTCCACCAGTTGTCTTGGTGAACTTCTTGCGGGTTGTTGTTTCTATTGCGCTGACTCTGGCCTCCTCTGTTTGGTCTCTCACGCAGACTAATAATTACTAATGTGTCGACTGTTTTGTTGCTGTTTTTCTACTCGGAAAAGTGCCAGACTTTCAGAGGAAATGGCGACGCCACTTTAATTTGCACCCGGTCTTTAGAAATGTGTGAACAGCACAGGGAAAGCGCTCAGCAACCCTCAGGGAAAGGAGCCTTGTGCGACACTCATTATCAAAAAAAGTGTGAGAAAACAAGAGAGGGAGAGGGCATCATTAAGAAAGAATGTGTTGAATTTTTATAGACAAAAGTGCTCCCGCGGTCTATTTTTCACCCTAAAGATGCAGCAAAGATTAAAGATGACATTGATTCATGTAAGGTTGAGCTCCATCCATAGATATGTGAAATGAATCACAGACAATAAAAAATACAATTTTGTCAGTAATGTGGAGGATTGGGCCTCTGTGACAGTCTCTATAAAGACACTTAATGTCCCCCTCAGTGGCTCCCCTGTCCCAAAGTCTCGCTGCCGCCCCTTCATACATAAACATGGCTACTAAAGAGGTGATTCATGAATACTATCAAGGTCTCCTCTGTGATGGTTTTATCATTGGCACTACGTGATCATGTTTCAGATCGTGTTGTGACTATTGTTTTCTTTCATAAATATTATTACTGTCTATTTTGCATGATCATTCCCACCAGAGTGGTCTTTAGACCTGACATATCATCAAGCTTTATATGTGAGTTTCTCCCTGTGTGCTTGAACCACCCCTAACCAGATAAGTGTTGAGTGTGTGTTGCCGCTGCATCTGTGTTTCTAAAGGTTTCTTCCATTCTTATGTGTTCAGGTGGATAAAAATGTTTTATGCAACTGTTTATCAGAGGAAAAGCCTGAGGGCTAAAGTCTTTCTCTTGCTCCCTCTCTTTCTCTTTCACACACATACACACACTAACCCACACACATGCCCTTTAATGAAATGTTAGCTGCTATGGAGTTTTGTGCTAGGCTTGTGTGTCTCGTGTAATAATGACTTAATATTGTGTGTGTTTAGGGGGAGTTGGTGGTGTTTGGGTGCAGCTGCATGCAAGCTTCCTTTTATTACTTTATATATTGTAGCTCAGCTGGAGAATTAATCCAGAATCTTCCCTCTGAATGTGTTTCAATGTGTGCGCAAGTTTCTGTGTGTACCTGTGTTAGCTGCTGTCTAATTATGTAACGTGTCACTCTGCAGAGTGAGACAAAATCCACACTCTGCTTGCTGTCACTCTTATCAAGACATCACATCTCTGTGTTTGGGTAGAGGTTTATCATACTGCAATGAAAGTGTGCATTTATTATTTTACTAAAACTCTGTGATGCTGCTTTTTTCATTGTCACTTTAGAATCTCATGGTTTCCCTTTCAACATTCATCGCCTCTAAATTTTCCACTCAAATCTACAACTAAACTACAACTACTACTACTGATTTTTTTTTTTGTCTGCTAAGCCTCTTATTACTGACATAAATCATTCAAGCATAAAAACCCATCTGAACTTGTGCACTTAAGTGAAGAAGAGCTTGTATTTCTATGAATCTTTCTATTACCAGTCGGTTTTTAAATAAGTAAGCTCTGGTCTTGAGTTGAAAATCAGAACAATAACTGCTTCACTCCCATATATCTACTTACATTTACTTCATTTTTAACATCTCAACATACAATTTGTTGTTATATTTTATGTTTTGGTTCAAAGGTCCTGTTCTGTCTCCTCTTTAGTAGAAATGTTGTTTGTTTTTCTAGTTAAATATTTAAGTAATACCAAGAAGAGCTACTGGGAATAAAACATCCAGTTCCACATATTTGCTGTGGAAACAATACAGGTTTAAACATTCATGTCTGGAAGTCTATACTTGGCTGAAGGATTCATATGTCAAGAGTTGAAGGGGTTACAAAACAAAAACCTTGTACTTCTGTCGCAACGACGTACAAAGATGAGGAGATAAGCTGAAGCCTGATGCAAAGCTGCCCAGTCGTCCGTCTTCAGATTATCTGGCCGTTTCTAGTTTATTTTATTAATGTCAGTCAATGCAAGCTGGATCTGAGATTGACATTCATCTAATTTTCTGATGTTTCTAAATGAATCTGTGACCCGGAAAGAAATTTCTGCAGTATAATCATTTCAACATATGAAGCGGTTATTAAAATATTCAAATTTAAGACAAAGAATGTAATTTTCATTCTTCCAGCAGGCCATTGTGTATCCGGCTGGCATTTCAAAAGCATATGATGATATGAGGCTTGAAATTAATTGAATTTCAGTGTAGCCTGTCTGTGCTTCTGACACAGCATCATACTCAGTTTGATGTCCAGCAAAGCGTGGCTGTTATAGATTATTTTGTAAATGTCAAAGTCTGTAGTATGAGTTCCTTCAAGTGGTCCTTTAGTGTTGCAGTGAAAAGAAAAGAATGATTCTTTTACCTAAAATCTTGCTAAATCATGCAGATGTTTTGTCTACGCTGGTGAAGATTAACTCAGCTCATCATGTGGATAAGACCATTTGAAGGCACACAAAATCTTTATGAAGCACTGAACCTCCATCATCAGAAAAAGGGACGCTGAAACATTTACATTTAAGATCATCTTCCACGCTGAAGAGCACAACTCAGTAGGGCTCAATCGGTGCTTTGTAAACTACATTTAATAGAATTGAAACAATTAAAAGGTCAAAACATAATCAGACAGATGAGTTTGTCTGTCTGATCATCCTCATTCTCAATGCAATCACCACAAAACCAAAATATTTATTTTTTGGAATATTTATTAAAGACACGTTACTGATGCATTTAGATGCAGGCGACGCTCCAGCAGTTCCACTAAGAACAACCCAGGTAAAGAGGTGGATCGAAACAGCATCTTGTTGCAACACTTGTCAATATAAAATCTTCCTAGCAGAACAAACGTGAGCATCTTCTAATGAATTTGACCTCCACATCTCCAAGACTGCATAATGACAGGGACCGGATTGCCGTCAATGTACCTCTGTGACCCATGCAGTCAGAAGGTTGCCAACGCACAACAACAAAGGCCTCGCTCTGTGACAGACCCTTTTTAAAAATATGACTCCAGGTGACGAACACTACTAATTAAAATTGATTTCAGAGGATTGCTGGTTTTGTGCCCTTCAGTAATAGCTCTACTGTCTGTGTGCACTTGATTTTTTTAATTCAGTTTTTTAAACAGCTTTTTCCTCACTCGTCCATACTCCTATTTTTCTCTTTTGTGACACGATGTTGAAGTATCTGCTAATGGTTGCAAGACTGTTGCCATTTGTTACAATTTAGTGTGCACTTGGCCTCATACAAACCCTGCGAAAGCACACATGTAATCACAGATACACACAGACGATAGGACTTCCCAGCATGACCTTATTAGACGAAGTCATCATCGTTAGAGGGAAAAGCTAAGTACTTTTGCAGAAAATGACACCGCTGTTAATGAGGACATAGCAAAGACTTTTGGAATAAGCATTAGATACCAAGATGAAGGAGATGAAAAATGGATGTGGGGCTAACAAACAGAAAGTAATGAGAGAAAAGGTGAAAATGATCTGAGCACACAGTAGAGGTGGGTGTGACTGCCAAGCCAAAGCTGTAAAATGTCTAGTGGCTTCTCAGCAATAGAGAAGAGAACAAAGGCATCGATACATCAACACCTCGTTCTTCTTGACCACCTGTATCTCTCAAACACCCTGTCAGAGAAGGATGTGGAAAACATTTTCCCTCAAAGCCATTCCCTTGGTTATTTTTATGGCATTATTTTTCTTTGTCTCTCAGATGTCACACACTCCGCAGTTCTCAGCCTGCGGTGTCCACACAGAGTTCAGAGGCAGATACTGTGCTGTTCGGAGCTCTATTTTTCCACATTGTGTCACTTTACAACCTCAATGTAAAATGTGATTCTGGGGGATAAAGAAATCTGAACTGTGTCGTGTGCATTTGTATTAAAACCCTGAAGATCCTTTTAGTGGTAGTTACTACTGGTAATGATGTCAGGTTTGTCTCCACCACTAATGCACATCTAAGGACTGGAAGTTTTATTTAGTCTTGCAAAAAAGCTCAAGCTCAGTCAGATTGGTTGAGGCGAAATAGTTTCGAAAAATGCTCAAGAATTCTCACAGATTCCCAATCAAATTTAAGTCTGGACTTTGACTGGGCCATTCTAATTCACCTTGACAGCCAGCATCAGCTCTTTTGCAGACTAACAGGATTTATTCTCACATTTATATCAGGCTGCATCCCATTCATCTCTATCCAGCTTCCCTTTCTGTATTAAGGACAAAAGATTCACAGATCATGATGCTCCCTCCATCACGTGTTTTTGGGATTGTGTATTTAAGACAATACACAATAATATTTTTGTCATTTATGGAGGAGAAATTAGTGGTATTCATGACTGACAGTGGCATGTTTTTCCACTTGAGTTGTAGATTGTTTCTGCTCATTGAAATGTTCACTGATTTTACCTATAACGCCCCTTACATAAAAACTGTACACATACCAATATTAAACTATTCTTACTTATGGATGTTATTTAGGGGTAAAAGAGTAATGGAGGCTGCATACAAATGCATACCCAACTTTTCACGTTTTTGTTTGTAAGAATCTTCTTCCACAACTTTGTGTCAATCTATACAAGAACAATCTTTGAGGTTTGTGGCTGTGACAAAATGTGGAAATGTTTTTCCAATGTGTCTGTGGAAGTGATGGAAGGAGGAGGAGTGTTTTCAAACCATGTCCATTTGTGTCCATCTCTTTTTCTCCGCAGACTTGTGATTAAATGTCAGGCCTGTGGATTGATGTTCTCTCTGATTCAACATCACAGCAGGAATGAATCCCACTGCAGTTCCCAAAGAGCCACATGTGGCAGAAAAAAAAAAGAAAAAAAGATGAAGACGATGCATATAGGGTTTCAGTGACACACTGCACCAGTCCTTTCCCTATTCACCACACAAACAAAATCCTGCAGTCCATATTCAAAATGGAATGAGAATGCATGAGGGAGCATCAGTGGAACAGGCCAGGAGGTTAAATGCTTCCCTTTTTTTTTTGTGGGTAGGGGTCGAACACTGGTAATGCGCTGTGAGTGGCTGGCAGTGTGCCATACAGAAAGGGCACACTACTTCAGTTTCAGCAAAGTGGAAGAGTGCAGCAGACCTCCAGTGTGAGTGTGTGTGCATAAATGTAAAAAAAAACAAAAAAAACAAAACACAGTGTGTGTTAGATGGTGATTCAGAGAATAATGCACTTCTGTTGCAGTTCTGGCAGTCATCCACTTTTTGGAGACTCTTTTATCAGACAAGAGTGACCTCACTAATTTGCTTGTATAAGCTTTGTTGCTCGACTTGTTTGCATTTACACATTTAACAGGATGACGATGATCCCTAAATAATTTCAGTATCACAATAAACATTTACATTCTGATTTTAATGTGATGGTTTACACTTGCATCAGAACCTCCTGGAGCTGTTCTTGCAGGTTAATACATTTATGTCACCACTTTATTTTGACACTTCATTGGCTTTTACTGATGCCAAACAGGCTCTGTTATTGCATGTGCACAACACATAAGTTGCATGCAAGTGTCCTATACTCAGCGTTAGCTTGCCTCTGTTCACTATTTCCCTTACCTTAAAGCCCAATATCAATTGTACCTCTCCATTTCTAGTGACTTTGTGTGGTACCAGCAATAAAAGCAGTGTGTGTCAAAAGCCGTTTGGGCTCCACAGATCCTCTAAACATGGAGACGAAGCGGCAAAAGTGGAGCTGTCCTTGGTGCTGAACTCACAAGAGATTTAAGATCTGGAGTTTCTCTCACCTTGAGTTACTTTACTGGAATACTGACAGAAAAAAATATTCTCCTTTGTACTCATGGTAGTATCTACAGTATAATGACGACTTGCTTCTGCTCTTGGAGCCGTGCAGATTTTATTTTTTATTTAGTCCTATTAGAACTAAAAATAAAAGCCGTTTCATAAATTGAAATGTATTTTCAGTTTTTCTTCAAAATGGTTTTCAATTGTGAAATGGACAGAAAATATACGACGAGCCCTCAACCACACTCAGAATACATGGTTGATTTTAGATGTCCGCTAATTGGCACATAAAGTTCATCTGAGACTGCACAGTGGAGCGGTTGTGCAATGCTGCCCTGCTGGAAGTAAACCCTGGGTTTGAACCCTGGCCTGGTGTGTTACTGCATGGAGTTTTTATTTTCTGCTGCTTCAAACCAGCTCCGAAACATGACTGTCAGGTTAAATGATTACTTTAAAAAGCACTTAGGTGTGAAGGTATGTGTGTGTGCGTGTGTGTGTGTGTGTGTGTGTGTGTGTGTGTGTGTGTGTGTGTGTGTGTGCGGTTGTTTCTCTTGTGTCTCCCTGTGTTGCATAACGGACTCGTAACCAGTCCAGGGTGTTTGGGCACCAAACCCACTTGGTCCTGTGTCCGACATGTTTCTATAGACAATAGATGGATGGATGGAAGTTCATGTCAGTGTAATTTAATCCCAACATGAATATAGCTGTCATCAAAAAGCTAGTCGATTGTTTTGTTTGATAACTGCTTCCCATCGACATCAGACGTTTTGTATGAACACCTAAAGATGGTGTTATGGATCCAAGCTGGTGTGTTTGGTAGAAATCCAACGTGAGCTGATGCTGATGGACTTGGCTCTTCCTACAAGACCACAGCAGATGTAGCTTCGCTGCATGTGGCTGAAGTCAGACAAAAACTTCAGTGCTGATGTTTTATTGTTTCTGACTGGAATTGAATTGTGCTTTGCTGTGTATTTTATTTTATTTTTCCTGACCAGAGGACCCACAGGGTCCCATTACAGACCTGTTGTGCAGTTTCAAAGGGCCCAGGTATCAGTCGAGAAATCCAGCTGGATGTTACTCAGCACTTTACAAAAACACACATTTCAGCCTGACAAGAGTCTGACAGCAGCAGGTGTGATTAGTGTGTGCCAACAGATGGTGGAGAGCAGAGATGGCACGGGGCTCAGAACTGTCTTCACTTCCTGCTCGTCTCTCTTTATGTACATGAATCTCAGCTTGCATCACACTGAGAAATGCCTCCAGCAACATCTTTCCCGCTGGTCTGTGTTCTTCAACTCGGTCGGATGCAACAGATATATACAGTACAGTACGCTGCACACAAACCTCACTTTATTATTCGCATACTTTTTCCTCTCCGCAGGGACGTCCCATCAGATGTGTCCCTGCCCTGCTGTCCGTCGGCCTTTTTCCTATATTTGTGTTTGCAAACAAGGCTCTCCGCGGTAAAATGCACACTCACTCGATGTATATCCTAAAACACACTAATTAACAGCCTCATTAAGGCTTAAGCAGTTCTCCTGCTGAGGCTGTGAGATAGGCACTCGCACAGACACGCATGTACGTGTGCTGAGACCTGCACTTATTAGTGCTTCTTTGCTGTGTGTTCTTCTTTTCATTAGGGTTGATACTGCACATATTAGTCAGTTGTCCTTTTGAGATCCCTGCTGTTTGGGAAAGGTCTTACATTTTTCATATCTTCCCTGAAAAGGTTTTCCCAAATGTATCGATTCATATGAAAAAGCAGGAACCATTGCTTAATTAATCCACTGTGGGGTTTTGTCTGTATCTATCACTCTATAAGTCTGTAGATGGAAACCATCAAAGTTTCTTCTGCTGCCTGTTTGTTTCATCAATATATGGATGGATGTGCAAAGTACAAAGCAAAAGGAGCTGTCATGGTTGCTATACATATATTACTGGGGAAGCAGATTGTATCCGTTCCAATTGAAATGAAATCTCACATTTGAATTTATTCAGTGCAAATATCAAAATATGATCATTAAAAAGAGAGTAGTGCCTCAATATTGTTAGGATGACTTTGTGGGTAAAAAAAAAAAGACAAAAAAAATGTGTCTTTGTTGCTTATCTTTCTACACTGATGTGATTTAAAAACAGGTGCAGATACTAAGTAGTTTGTGTACAGCAGTGCAGAAATCACAGGTAAATAGTGACGCAAATTATTCTGCCATGTGCATTCTGCCAAAGTCTCAATATAAAATTGCTCTAATAAAAACCATTCATGCTGTATGTGAATAAATTTCTCTAAATCAAGACTCTTTCCCTGAGCAGAAGAGTTGAATATTTTGACGTAACTGCAGTGAGAGAGACTTCTGTCAGACGGATTAGCACACCATATGGAAATCCCTTCACATGGGAACCAAGCAGCAGCATCTCTACACCCATGCGCCTTTTCTTTCACAGGTCAGTCTCCCAATCTGTTATTGTCTGCACATGATACACATATGTAAACATGGGGAAATATTCCCAGTGCAGCTTTCACAACACCTCTCTACAACAGACTGTTTGTTACTTGCTGCATTCTGCCTACATAATGCTGCTCCCACCAGGGGACTTGTTGATTCCATAATTTAGCCCTTATCTCGCTGGTGGAGATTGTGTGAGTGTGTTTGCTCTTAAGCAGTCGTTCTTCCACCTGTAAATCAGGCTCCTGCGACTCTGCAGTGCTTTTTCTCCCCTCTCCCCCTTTCTTTTTGCCGCCTTGATTTGTTCTATTGTTTGTCTTCAGAACATTTTCCATTCCCTGCTATTTTGTAAAATCACTACATTGCATTGAGTGGGTGGTGCAGTGAAAAGTGAAATTGCAGGCAGCAGATTATAAAAATCACATTGTGTTTAGTCAATCATCCAAGTAACTTACAGTTTAAATTTGAAAGTTAAACTTCAGTGATTATTGATGCAGAAAGCTTTCTGCAAAATAAAAAGGAGGGTTAGTAATTGTGGACTGACTGTCCTTCAGCAAACTCGCGTTTACAGAAGCTGGAGGCTGAGAACTGAGACAGGATCAATGCTGCAGGTCCTATTTACATTCCAATCGCAGTCTTTTCTGATCAATTGGTGCCTCCCCTCCCCTGAAAACCAGCACTGGTGCCTCTGATCGGTGAACACATAAGATATAACCCCAAACCTACTTCAGTCTTTCTTTTCTTTCTTTATTCTTCTGTCACGTATACAAACGTGTGCGAAACTCCCCTTGAAAAAACAGTCCGAATGTGTTGGATCGATGCTCAGTCAGCCTGAAAGCAGGATCTGCATTATTTCATGCTCTGTAGCTTAAATTGATCACAGAATAAAATGATTAGTGAAGGAATCTTTCATGTCGTTATTTTCCTTTTTCCTCGTATCGAACCTGCTTGAATTCATTAGCGAGGAGACACTCTCGTCCTTCCCTGCGAGACGAGTTTTGATCTTTAGATATGCAGCCCAGCACATATTAACCAAACTCATTGATTACATTTGGAAAAATAGAGCAAAAAAAAAAAAAAAAAAAAAGAAAAAGAAAGATTTTTGCAAAAAGGTTATGTTGTCTGCACTGGCGTGTTTAGAAAAAGGACAGAAAAGTCAAGAGTCTTTGATACTTTTTACGACAATAACATTTTTAACTTATAGACCAACACAAAGAAACAAGTAAACTTGCTTTTCAAATTGTGAAATATGTGTGCAAAATTCAAAAAGAGAGATTTATTTTAATATCCAGAAGGCCCAGAATGAGTGCTTTGTTAAACCAGCTGTTTACATCCAGAGACTGAATTTTTTGCCTTATCTTGTTTGCCGCTCGCCACAGTGTCTGTGAGCGGCAATTTTCTAGTCTTACCACAGCTTCACAATTGGATTTAAGTCTGGACTGACAGGAGCTTTCTGGCCTTTTAATAGGCTTTGATGTAGAGTTTGCTTTGGGTCTTCCTGCTGTGAGGTGCTTCCTGAGGTCTTCACAGAACAGCTGTTTTTATACTGATACAAAGTCACACACAAATGGACCGTGTTTACTAATTAGGTGACGATAGAAGGAAATACTTGCACTGGTTTTACTTTAAAAGCGTTAGTGTGAATGAGAAAGAATGCAAATGCATGTCACACATATTTGATTTTTATTAGTATACAAATTATGCACTGCATTGTGTTGACTAATCACACAATATCCCTGTGATTTTTTCCCATCATTTGGAAGCAGTAATCTCAGAGGTTCAGCCAGTATTCTTACTCTGCCAGGGGAGCAAAGAAATGTTGCTATAAGCCATTTCTGGGTTACATAAACTATGAATCTCTAAACCCGTCCTGTGTGTTACTGCAACATTTGAAGCCATTTAGAGTCATTTAGAGTTCTGTTTAAGCCACCTGGTGAGAGTAAGCCCTGTATTTGCTCTGTTTAAGCTTCGTTGTCAATCAACTCCACAGGGAAATGTCTGGTTCTTTTACTGCTAAATGCTCCACTTCATTCCCAGCCTAACCCTGTTGAGTTTCTGACATAAACCATGCATGGCAGAAAAGTAACTTTGGAAGAGAATCAATAAAATAATTTTTTTAGCCCAAATAGGTTGGATCTTTTTTCCCACATTGTGTGTGTAAAGCATTGGATGTAGCAGCTATTTGAACGGCGTCCTCACTGCTTAACGTCCTATCAAGCAAGACTGTTATTTGTTGTCAGAAATGCTCTATTTTGCACTTTTAACAATACAAAACTGTACTTCATTCTATTACTGATACTGTTAGATGTTCTTTTGATCTCAGTCCTGTATCTTCTACTTTCTGTTCAATTTCACACAATCTTTTCATTATCTGTGTTCACACAAGTGGCTAGAAATGTCACCAGTCTTTTTTTGGGAACACCAAGTGGCAGAACCATCTGATCTGACAAGCTAAGATTGTTCAAGGGAAATACTTCAGAGATTTTGAATCTACTTCAATGTAATTATAAATATATTAATATCAGCTAATACACTATACACTCAGGGTTACTCCCAGCGAACCAGATAAAAATCTGTTTACATTTGTGTCATTATCCTCTGCACAGATCTTTACATTTGTTAACATAATTTTTTCCGTTTGCCTTAAATATATTTAAGCACGATTTGTACTTGATGTCGATGCATGTGAAACATTTCACTTGTACAATTCCTGTTAGTTGATATTTTTACGGTCTTCACTTTGCATTTTTCGCTACTGTTCTCATGCATTTGAAGTATTTGCATTGGTTTTATGATTGTGTTGCACCCAGAACAAATGATGCTCCGGGAGCTGAAGTTTTTCTTGACAGTCACATTGTGTGAGGAGTTTCTGCAGGTCTAAAATAGATTTTCTTAACATGCATAGTCAATAAAATGTCATGCTCCTACTCACAGAATAGAACAGTTTGCGTAAATGCTATTCGAACGCGTTGCTTATTTTCCTTTCTGTTCAGATATGACTTCATAATCAGACACCTAATGTATACCAGAGCGGTTCTGGTTAATTGTGTGCAGACAACAGGGAGAAAAAAAAAATCTTCATTAACTTTGCCATTTGGTCTGAACGTCAAATTTGAATGCATTGAGTTTCAGCTGCCTTTGTGAGAGGTGTGGGGGAAACACCTTGTTGAGGGGAAAAAAAGATATGAAGACAATCAACATAGTGTGCATGGTCTTTACGGTGAAATTGGAAAATGGTCAAAGTTCCCAACAATTATAAAATTTCAGGGATCGGGTTGGGTCATGCATATCCCTGATGCAATCGATTTTACACATACACATTATGGCGTGTTGACGAAATCTGAAAATACCTTTTTGGTCTGGGTATTGGAAAGCAAGGCACTAATGATAAAAAACAAAAAAAAAAACTTTGCCAAAAACCTGTCACAATGTGAAAGGATTTGATTGCAATGTGTAAGCATCAGCTGCTTAAGATTTGTTCTATCTACTAGAGGTTCTTTTTTGAAAAATGCCCTAAGACTGTATCATAAAATTGTGAAGGATGTTTATATGCAAAACTGAATCCGTATGCATATCCATCACAAAAGACAGATCTGGAAAAACCATGCATACAAATTTAAGTGGGTGGTGTGAGTAAGCTGGAGAAATGAGGAGGAGAACAGTTTTGTTTAAGATTCTCTAAACGACCTTTAAGTAATGGCTTCACGCAAGATGCTTCGCCACAAATATTCTCACACACCCATCTGTAAACTGCTCCCGCACACGCCTCCACGCTACGTCTGTGTCAATATGTTTGCTCTGTTTGGAACCGTCGGTTTATTTTGTTGACTTATTTTCTGCATCAGAAACAATCGCTGCAGATATTGCGAGGGGGATTAATTTTATGCAAATGTATGCAAATAACTGTGTCACAGAACTTCATCCGCATTGGTGCTATGCAAATTGTGTTTGCTAAACAGCCATATTGGAAGCGTCCGTAATTCCCAGCCCCCTCACATCCCACCCACCTCTTAACTCGCTTCCCAGCCCCAAACTCTCTGCATCCTCTTTCTCCCGCCAGCGTATCACCAAGGCTTCAGTGTCTCCTCTTCAGTCTCCATTAATCCTTTTCCAACCTTTTTCCTCTCCTGGCCAATGTCTCTGCCCAGGCCCTGTCCCAACCGGCACCTCCACCCAGCCCAGCCTCCCCTGTAATCCTCCTCTGCTTCCTTTCCTCCCTCTCTCATGCATCTGTGTGCTGCATGGCTGTTAGTGGTGTGAGGAGCCGCTAATAAGGCTTGAGGAAAACATTGTCATAGTGCCAGGAAAGTGCAGAGCAGGGAGCCATGCAAGAGGCAGCCAGAAAGGCCTGGCATTGGACTTGCTAATGGAAGGCTAACAGAGCACCAACAAGAGAAAATTGAAAAGAGAGAAATAAAAACGTGGAAAAATAAAATGCGACATCAGGGCTTCAGAGACAGGATGAAGGGCTGGAAGATGAACAACAGATTGATTCCGCCAATAGTGAGGGGAACCATAGTTTACTGTGTGTGGGGCTGATGGGGTGCCTCCTTTATGACTTTACGCCTCAATCATCTTTTCTAGTTTTCCATTTTATAAGGATGTTACAGCGCCATGCGTGATGCTTTACCCCCAAACGGCAGGGATTATGTGCATGTTTTTAAATGTAAAGGCCTTCTAACCAACAACCCACCTTAGATTTTTAAGAAAAGCACAAGCCATATCCCTCAAAGCAAGACTGAGATTCCAGCTGCTTAAGCCCGTGTACTGTTTTTTTTTAGTAGCACCAATTAGGGTTCCCCCGCTCCAAAACAGTGGTTTTACAAAATGAAACCTTGAAAAAGAGTTTGTCACACCGTGATTGAAGTGCCGAAATGGTGCTGCGTCAAGCTGTATGAGCGCCATGTGGCGCACTGAGGCAGTCAGTCACGGGAATATGGCTGAGAGGAAAACTATTTCCATACTGCATGCGAGCAACAGCCAGCCACAGTCTCACATCTAAATGGCATTTGTGAGTAATATGCTTTCCTTTACTGCAAATGCAAGCAGTGCAATACAGCTAAGTAATATCTTTCTGCAGAGCAATACTGGCTGTCAGCATTATATGGATGAGTTGATGTCTGTGGTGTGTGAGCGTGTGTGTGTGCGTGTGTGTGTGTGTGTGTGTGTGTGTGTGTGTGTGTTGGAGGAGGGTAGACGAGTGTGCACGCTTGTCAGATCCATTTAGATAGCAGGTATAGTGGCTGGAATGAACTGTTCGGAGAAAGGGGGACAGTATTTCGTTAGACATGCGTCATTACAGTTCGTGACCAGTCACATGGTTGACCGTTTCTGAGCCGTTCCAAAGGGACTGGGAAATATAACAGGCCCAAAAGGAAAATGTCACCAAATGTACCGCTTGCACACAAATTTGCCTTTGTGGCAGTTACGCTGTCACATGGTTAACATTCACATTAAAGTAACTTTCCAGAGTATTGCACGTTAGCACTTATTTCTGCAGTTCAAGTATGTCAGGAAATGGAGTATTATGCACATTCAAAGTGTCTGCTAAATTTATGTGCTGTGGATTTCTAACAAGGAAGCCAGAAGTGCAACTTAATGTGGACTTGGAGGCTGTGGCACAAAATATTCATTTACAGTCAAGCTGGCATTGTTGTATTAATGAGATCCACCAGCTAGAGTCTGAAGGTGAGCCATTCTGTGGGAGTAACTGTGACAGGCTTTGTCTGGTTTCCTGAGCACATCTCTCAAAACCTGAAAAAAGTAGAATTTTTGATTTATTTACTTATCTAGATCAAATTATTTGCTTTTTGGGGGGGGGCCTCTGTTACACATTATGCGCTCAGTCTTTCTTGCTAATCCAGATAGCGTGATTGTTGTTGTTTGTGCTGTTATCACTGTCTGACTAATCGGATGCCGACTGCTGGGATAAGCCTGCCAGTTGGCTGCTTACTGCAGGTGATGTTCTCCCATTTGAACACTTGCATATTTATTATTTCTTTAATATCCAGCAATGGTAAGTAAAAAACAAAAACCCTCCAGCCTACTAGAAATGGCCTTAAATGGCAAGTGTTCAGGTTTTGCCCTGGTTAATTCATCAAATTATCATATTATACATTACATTACAAAACAACTCATTTATGGTTTTAAAGTGCAATTCTATGTAATTCAATATAACAAGGTGAGACAAAAACGATAAGATACTTGTGCCATAAAGTAAACTCATAAATTAATAAACAGCTACTCTCACAAGCAGATGGTGTCCATGTGTGATGCACATATAAAAATCTAAGTGCAGCATTGAAAAGAAAAACCTTTAGTGATTAATACTGATTCAGTAACAGAGAAGCAAAGTGCTTTTTATATATTTTGAACACCTTCTTGTCATTAAACATTTAATGCTGTCATAAATTAACCACTTATAAAATATCACTAAGTAACGCAGTAATGCTTGATATCTTTACAGTTTATAAGGCTATGATATCTGTTTTTGAATGAGTAAAGCCTGCAAAGAAGCTGGAATCCCCTGCATTTTGTTTTTGCAGCTCGTCAAGACGTATCTGAACCTGAAGCGGGTGAAGCTGGAGCGGTACTGGACCTCCACTTTCACAGCATGTCCATTGCTCAAGTGTATAAGGTTAGTCATGCAAATTTAAACCTACCTGTTGTTGTCTTTGCTGTTGTTTGTGACGCACTCCTTACCCACACCATTTTTGTTATTTTTCCTCTTTAACAATGAGGATGTTGTAAGATAATGCATTTCATGTGTCATATTTTACACTAAAGATTTAGAGGAATTGGAAAGTTTACTTTTGTAAAAGTGCCAAGAATAATCGTCATTGTTTGATTGGTGTGTTAACATAGCTGCAGTCTGATGGCGAGTTTAATCTTTTCTTTGTGTTTAGGCTTGATTTGTTCACAAATGCATCTCAGTAAATAATAACCCTCATGATTGCTTTTAAGCTCAGCCAATTAAACTTGGCCCCCTGCCCCAGATTCTACCAGATGCGTATTGAACGCAGTTAGTGGCGGCCATGTTTTAAACAAGAAAAGAGGCCTCAAATCAAATTTAGCTTAAGGCTTTGTATACGTTTGTGTAGGTATATCAGTAGTATTCAGTTAATCTTAATATTCTGAATGCATAAATGAAAAAAAAAAAACATAAATTGTAGCAGAGGTAAACAACTTGCAACTATTTTTTTTGTTCCATCTGGTTGTAGTTGTCTTGAGGTACAAGCACAGCGAATTCAGAATTATTGAAATTGAATAAACCAAAGAACTTGGAATAATGCATTTGATAGAAAATTAAATTGTAGAAGATCAGCCCCTCACCTGAACTTACAAAACACTCCTTACCAGCAGCATTAAAGCGCGATATGGTAACACCACCCTGGGTGCAGCTGCTGAGCGGGTCGTCTGCATAAGGTACACGTTCACCATCCAGTGCGTGAACACAGGCTACCACCTGAGACTCCACAGACCTGTCAGCATTAGCGCTCACAGGATTCATTTCTAGAACAGTTTTGTTCCCAGCCACTGTTAGGCGAGTGGCACAGGACATTAAAGAGGGAAAATATTTTCACTTCACAACCCACTCAGACACTGAAAAATTAATCTGCTTCACACCATCTCTTGAAATATGCTCAATAGTCTTGCTTTTATTTCATTCAGTTTATACAGTGCTTATTTATGCATCTGTTTGTGTTTTTATTTTGTATTTTACTGACTGGGAGATACGAATAAGAGCTTAACTTCTAGATATAGCAATAAAAATGTATTCTATTATTACTTGACATTATTCTAAACTCAAAAAATGTCTTAAAAATGTCTATAAAATTTCACTTCATAAATTGAAATCATTTCTTTGATCCATGTTGGGAAATGATGCCTGAATATTCTTATGCTTCTTCTTCAAATGCTCTTACCTTTTCTGAAATTCCTGTTACCTTTGTAAAGGTAACAGTTTTTTTCAGTTTTTTTTATTTGTCACAAAATGACAACCTGCTTTCTGGTGGTTATTTGCTCTGCTTTTCTATGCAACAGAAAAGCACAGAAACACACACAGTTGATTAGACATGCTTGACGTTGACAGCTAGTTTTTTTAATTCGCTCCACTTTCTTCTTACACTTTTCCACGGTTCTTGAGTCCACTCAGCCACCTCTATGTTGACACAAAGCCACATCTATCTGACACCAACCCTGAGAATCACATTGAAGTCCCATGGCGGTTGTTTAGTTTGGAGTGAGTAAAAACATTGTTTATTTTGGTGATTGATCAGCTGAAACTGAAATACTTACCTCAGATTTGTTTGAAATGTTAATTCTATGAGTGTTTGTTCACCAAACCCTCATTTCCAAAGTTTTCTGTCAAACATAACAGCGTCGTCCCACTCTGTGCTTCATTTTAGCAAGAAAAAAAAAAATTCTAACTCAGAGTGCAACCCAGAGCTGGTGTATTATTAAACAAGATTGTTTCCTTTAATTCATACAATCAGAGCAAAGGGACAGTGGAACAGCAGAAAAGCACAGAAACACACACAGTTAATTATACAATACAGATGTGTGTGTCAGTATAATGGCGTGGCACTTGGTGACAGCCACTGCGCCGACATCCAAACCTAGAAAGCCTCCGGCTCTGTGCTCTTCGCCTGCATGTACAGACTCCAGTGTCTCCAGCTGCTCTCATCTGTCAACCAAACAGATAACGGCTGTGCCACCATGAGCCGTTGCTCTTTGGTTATGACATTTCTCTCAGCTGGCGTGCCTGTGTGTGGCTGTTTGTTTTCCATTCTAACTGAATGACTCCGAACCAGCAGTTTCAGAAAACCTATGGTCACACTATGTGTCCCGATAAAGAGGGCTCATGTTGTAACATCATGTTCTTTTTGCCCACTCTTAGATCCACACAATATATACTTTTGCATTTGAGAGAACAAAGTGAGTTGAGATGGATGGGAGGGTAGGTTATTGAGCTAAAGACTTGGAACATGTGGTGAACAAAATGTGAGAAAAGTATGATGGAGTAAGACAATGTTGGGAGTTTTATTCCTCTGGTTGTCAGAGGTGCTGCATTATTGATGTGCTCGGGATCCCACATTGTTGCCAGGACTCGTAGTCTGTCACGTCATGTCCTGTACATCTCAGAGACTGTGCGTATGAACAAACCACAGGCGTCCCACCGGAGCGCTACCTGTCAACACCTCCATATCACAGGGAGCTCAGTCGGCGAGAGTACTGCTTTTCTTTTTTTTTTTTTGCGCTGACCGCTTGGGAAGGCTGGCCTCGGACACCAGTTCTTACGGAAAGCCGCTTGTGTGTCTGAGACGGTATTTGTTTTCTACTGAGGAGTCTCCTGGGCCTTGATGCTGTTTCCACTTAGTGCGTGACTCCGATTTGGCTTTGTCAGCCTGCAGTGTGGAGTTTGGAGAAGCTCCGCGTGTTCGAGTGTTGACACACACGGTGTCTGGATCTCTGACATTGAGCGATGGCCCGTCTGCTCTGAGCTTTGTCTCATGAATTCTTTACAGCAGACAGAATGGCCTATTAGATACAAACACAGCAGTACATGATCAGTAAGTTTATGTCACACTGCGCATCTCCACTCTTCAAATCAAAGGATTGTAACCAACTCTCTCTTCTTTCCTTTTTCATCTCACTGAAAGTATACGCGTCTGACACACGCTCTCCTCTATTCATACCGCAAGGCTCTTTTCAGGACATCCTTGCAGGAGACATTCAGCTTTGCTACTGAGTTTGTATGATTACATTCCTTTGGATTTATTTATTTATAACAAAGAGCTGCACTGCTCAAAAATGTTCCTTATTTCTGTCACCGATTATTATTTTTTTTACAGCTCTGATTTGCAGTGATGCATTTTAATTTACTTTGGCCTTCTCACCCACAACCGACATAGATCTTCACAACTAATACAAGGAAGTTCAAAGACAATGGTGGAAACATTTTGATGATGGAAAAGAGAGAGGTGTAAGGAAAACGTGGCTTATTTGTTGAAAAATAATCATGTAACATCGTCTTTTTCAGATGTAATGCAACTCTAAACTGTATATTTGTACATGTTGGTGCTCCTTCTTAGAGAAGGAGGGAATTAAATACATCATAATGAATAAGTTTAAGCTTTATGGCTATAACTTGTCTTAGAAAGTATTAATTAAAAGGTAAGAGTGAAAGAGGTGAGACTGCCAGTGACTGGGCGTAAAGGAAGTATCTAAATTTTAGACAGATGATTGATGAAGGTTCTCCATTTATATTAAGCTCTATTCAAAAGTCATTAATCAGCCGAAACGTTTCAGCATAAAATGTAAAAATAAATTCATTGACTCTGGGGAAATCTTCATGTGTAAAAAAAAAACAAAGGTCAGGAACCTATAGTAGATGCATGTGACCTTCAAGCCCTCAGGCTCAGCTGCATGAGAGAACCAGCATGTCGATAAGATCGATAACTTGATGAGCTCAGCAGTCTCTTTGAAAGCCATTGTCACTGAACAAACTTCGCCGCAGCATCATGATTCTTGCATGGAGACGTTCATATGCACTCGGGAAGCCAAATTATGGCCGTTTTATAAAAACACCACCAAGTTTTCTCTGCAGAACGTTCATCTGTTTGTTGTAACATGATAACATGTTAACATGTTACAACATGATAACATGATAACATGATATCATGTTTGTTGTAACATGATAACATGTTATCATGTTACAACAAACAGTATCTTCAGTCAGAGGCTTCTTCAGATTCAGGGTTTCCCCCAGTATATTACAGGCCTGGCAGCCCGCCATGCTTTGCAAGCTCCACCGCCAGGCTAAGCCTTTCTTGTTTATGTTTTCAGAAAAATAACAATAAATAAAAAAAAACGCTATTTCTTTTTTTATTTTAAGCTGGGTTGCAAGTGTCTCTGTTGCTCTGAGCATTTTACTGGCAGAGCAGAATTATTCCTAAAATATATGTTTATTGAAGATAGGTTTTTAGTTTATGTATTTAAAGCCGGACCAATCACACCGCTGGCGTCTCTGATATGAAAAATTGATATTCATCTTAATTATGTTTTTTGATTTGTTGTTTTTAATACTAGTTGTGGGTTTAAATATCGTTAATATAATATATCGTTAATTAATATAATTACCCAGTAATATTTTTACTTTTCCTGTCTATTTAACATATTTTAATACAAAAACACAGCGCTGGACCGCCTCGGCGCCCCGACCACAGAGCTTAGCAAGTTTTCTGGGGGAAACCCTGAGATTTGTTGTAGGACTGATTGCTACAGGAAATCCTTCCTGCTCATAGGAAGGATCACTGTTAAGCTAAAGGGATGACATTAATTATGACACTTATTTAAAGTAAAGTATTTTTTCAATTTCAATCAAATTGAGTAACTAGTAATTATAGAGTTGGCCAGTAAACACTGAAAATGATTTTCCTTTGTTTATAGTCTATAAAAGCTTTGAATCAGCAGAACACCAATCACATCGCATTTTTTGTTGCAATTTAGAAACAACTTAAGTTTACTGTTCATCCTCTTTGTGATTGGACCTAAAACCAATGACAAATAAAATTTATTTGCATAAATGTCAAATATTCTAATAATAAAAAGCTTTCTCTCACTACTACATTGGATTATTTCCGAAATGTTTTTTTTTTAATTCCCTCTGATGATCTCTAGAATTACTTGGGCTTTTTTTCAAGGCTACACTGATCTTCCCAACATGTCTCACTGTTCTGTGCAAGAAGGTGTTCAATTCAATTTAAAATTCAGGTTGGAGCTTTGGAGGATTTTGATCACTGCTTAATAAAGAACGGCTTTGCTTTTTTTCCTCACCTCGTGTGTTTTTTTGTGACACATCTGCCGCCGGCCTGTCACTTAAGCAGTGTATTAGTTATCCCCTTTGAGGTGCCTTTTTGTCAATGGCCTCTTTTTTTGTCTGCTGGCAAACATGTACCTAATTACTGTGAAGAGCTTCAATGATGATAACATGGAACAAAAAACACAAAAGGGCTTTCTAATGATTTGCGTAGCTTAACGTCTGCAGAACATTTTTTAAAATTATTTATCAGTGAGGAATAATGGATTGCTTCTAATTTACAATATAATCAAGTTTCATTCATTGGTACATCTTTTGTGCTGAAGCACATTAAACAGAGGGAGGTGTAATGTTGTTGAAACAGACATGCTTAGCAATTTGAATTAAACCGCAGAGCTCACAGTAAGTTACTGCGAGGAGAGTAATAAACATGTTTGACTCAAATCATATTTTACAAGTGCTTTCTCTGGTTTTATTGCTGTGACCTTAACAGAAGTATATTCAGCCTCTCCCTTTGGGCTCTGGGCAGCCACTGCCATAAAAATGACACAGAGTTACCCAAACACACACACACGCACATGCACACACACGCACACACACACGCTATTCAAATTACAAAACTCCACATCGTATTTTCCTTTTATCACTCGCTTTGAACAGAACTCTGGATTCAATTTGGCTAGGATTGTAAATATAAGAACTTTCATGATAATTTGTTCATTGCATAGGGCTTGTGCAGTGAAAATCAATTATCTAAGAAAACGTTCCGTGGTAGAAATCAAATGACAAACAGACAGATAAAAAAAGGAGCAGAAGACAGAGAGAAAGGAGGAGATGGATAGAGAGACAGAGAGCTTATTGTGCTGGCCGTCTTCCCAGAGAAGAGGAATCGATCAGCATCTAACCCTCACTATTTCCTCTGTCAGGAGAATGAGCCAGTTTAATAATGGAAAGCAGTCTTCATCTTTCCTTACATGCTCCCTTTCTCTCCTTTCATTCCATTTTTCTAGAAAAACAATCACACTCTCGTCAGTGGGCTACTTCGCTCTCCCACTGTCATCTGACATTTGAAAAGCAAACCTGTTTAGCCGGAGATGTAGGCGTCAAACAGGAATGAGTCTTCTGAAACACTGACTCACGACATCCGGCACTTGTCAAAGTGTGCAGACACACACACACACCCACACCCGCATACACACACTCATTTGGTGTGTTGTACAAAAGTGTCAAAACCTCTCAGCCAACTGCAGCTTTACATCAGAAACAATAGAGGAATCAAGAAGCCTGCAGCTCAGTGGTCCAATCATGGCAGCCACATCCAAAGTGGCGTTAACCTGCTCGTCATAACGAGCTAAACGCCCTTTCCACCGCACTCGTTCCTGCTACTCAAACCCTCGTCAGTCTCTTGGCTTCGATGCACAATTACCGCCATTCATGAATACGAGAGGCCAAATGTTTGCTGCTTGCCATAAATGCAACTGTCATTTCTTTCTCTGTGTGAGATCATATGTTAGTGGGTTTAGTAAAATTTGTAAAAATAAAATAAAAATAGGGGGAGAAAAACATACATACATATTTTGTCTTTGCCTAGAAAATACAAACATCAGTCATTTATTTTTAAATTTACAGCGGTGGTTTACTCTTGCAGAGCATCTTGCTTGTTGAAACCCAACTTAAAATGTTTGTGATTTTTTTTTCGTAAAAACGTATAAATGTTGTTAATGTTAGAAAATTTTAATGAAGAGTGTGATGTAAATACACACACAGGTTTTTGTGCAATGTTTGCTCCACTTTTCATTCTTGTGCTCACTCTTATCCAGTGAAAGATATGCCTCGCTTTAATTGCTAACATTTTTGCGTTTTTATTTTTGTCTGTCTTATCTTGCTGTGCTGAAGTCTCAGAAGTGAAACATAACAAGCATCAAAACGTTCATTCAATTTTAGTAAATTCTGTGCCCCACTTTAAAATAGACGCTTTTTGTTGGAGTAGTATTCAACCTCCAGAGTTTAAGTTTACCTTCCTTATGGTGTTTTTTTTTTTTTTTTTTTTTTTTTAGAAAGCCGCAAAACAATATGTTAAAAGCTAAATTGAATTTTGTTGTGTTTTGCAGCAACTCTCATTGCATTTTTCTCTTTATATGATATTCTATTTAACACAGCTTCCAGTGCTGGGGTGCAAATTAGACACATTATTTCTAAAAATCTCTGAAAGAAAGTGAGAAAAAAACAATAAAAAAAGCTTTGCACATTCTTGAAGCTATGTTTTGAAGTGAACTAAGTCTGCTCAGTTTTCAACCCTGAAGTAAACACCACAGGTTAGTGCATGTGTGTATGGGTGTTTATGCAAGTGTGTTGGGATGTGTGTGCCTCGCTGGTGCCCAAGAGAGAAAGCTGTCAGTCAGAGACAGAGATCACAGCAGGGGTATGACATGAGATTGACACACACTAGCACAACTGCTGTCTGACGCATCGGATGGAAAGAAATGCAGATGGATGAAGAACAGTTTACTGCCGATGCACACTGGGCTAAGAAACAGTCACATGTTACGTTTTATCCAGATTTACTCACCTTTTTTGGCAATATATTGTAATTTTGCAGCTCCACATTCATTCCTGTATTCATGCAACTAGCTCAGTACTTCTATCTCACTTTCAATTCTGCAACCAAAACTTTAAAGCCTTTAGTGTAATAAACCTCTAAAGGGGAGCGTGTTTTCTTCTCATCTCAATATTCTTTATGTTTCTCCTGCTTAGATATAAACAGACTCATAAAACAGCGTACTTTGAGGTTACATACTGTAAAATCGCACAGCATAAGAGTACTTTTAGATTTAGTCCAATACGTCTGTCAAATTTCTAAATGACTTTCTAAAAACACTGCTTAACATCACCATTAAATATCACTGGCTTGCCAAAGCAGTTCAGAATTTGAGCTTTTTTTTTTTCTTCTTAGTGTTGTTGGTTCAAGAAGGTCAGAGGTTTTGCAAAAAAAAATAAAAAATTACTAAAGCTCTTAAACTGCTATAACTCAGTATGCCCTTTTAATTGATGAATAACCTTTGCATGCTTGGATTAGCCTTATGTCTGATTAATGGCTCCCAGCTCTCCTACTTGTTCGTTATGAGCACAGAGGGTGGGCAGCATAGGAGCAAAAATTGAGATCCTGCAGCGGATATTCATTGTTCACGTAAATCTGCCCTTTTTCTGCTGTTCTGGCAGATAAAGGCAACAAAGACCTGTTGAGATACATAAGAAAGTCCTTCTGCAATGTCACTTGCTGAGGTTTCCAGGAGTCTAACAATCATTTCTTAAAGGATCTTGAGACACGTGGGACTGAAAGGTTAAGTACTAGCCTCTGTGAAGACGTCACCTGCCCTGAGTTGGAAGATTCAGTGGGGTGTCAATGAAGACACGGACAGATCCTTGACCCAAATTGAAGGCCTTACTAATAGGGACCAAAAGATGGCGTCTGTGAAGGAAGGTTTTAAAGAGAGAAAAAGGCCTCGAAAGGCCAAACATCCACTTCACAAACGAACATGTAGATGTGGAAGAGGGCACCGACAGAAGGCCTGTGTTTGTCAGTATATTGCCCCTGGGTTAGGAGCATCACTACGTTACACACCCTCAAATCTATCTGGACTTTGGAATTGATCATGAAGTGTTAAGGACAAAAATGTATAGGTCACTGAGCAAAAAGATGATCTAAAGGCGGTTTTAGATTAACTTGCTTCTAGCTGTAGACTATTTCTGATAGATTATTGACAACTCTTGATTGCATCTCTTCATAAAGTCAAGGCAGTACCATGTGAGGTAATATCTTACAGTGCTTTGATTACTCAGAGAAACCCTGCATCTTCCATTAATACTTGCAGCCCTGGATCTTACTCCCATCTTATGACTTTTCACCGGGAAACTGAAAAAATGAGCAGAAGTTTCTCTTTTTTTCCCCCAGAATCTCTTTGTTGTGCTGGTGATCAATACCTGCTGGGGTCTCGGTAGAAGAGGAATCATGTTGGGTGTGTTCTTGTTATGCATGAGTTACATGTGTTGCACAGTCCTTGCACATAGATTTCTCCAAGGTAGGGTTAAATAATTAATGGACCAACATTCAAGTTGCTGTTAACTTTAGTTGCTGGGGTTGAACTGCAGAGAGAACAGCTCCATGCAGGTTAGCTGTGCACGGACAAAAAGGCATCTGTTGCTCAGAAAATGGTATTTCAACAATTTGATAAAAATGAATATTTTTTGTGCATGTAAAATTGTGTGTGTATTTAAGTTTGGTGGTCCGTAGATATGATAGCACATTGAAATATGTCTGTAACAGGCTGATATGTCTGTCGTAACCCAACAGTTTGCTCCAATATGAGGATGTGTTTGGCTTTTTTCATTGTCTTTTTAGTTTTCTTATTTAATAAAAAGAAATTATGACACCCTTTCCTGCATTTATAGCTATTGAAATTTAGCAGTAACTATGAGGGAAGAATTGGGAAGAAGCAGAAGATAAACATCCACCCAAGGCAGCAATAAAAACATGAATGCAGTGGCAGGAGCAGGATAAATAAGAAGAAGCAAAATATCTTTTGATATAAAAAATGTGGTTGAGCAACTCATAGCATTGAGTGTTTTGTGTTTGAGTACCACCCAATATGTATTACTTACATCATTTGTTCCGTGACAATTGGATCTTGTATTTTAAATATAAAATGTAGACTTAAAAAATCGGTAAAAAGTCCTAAAATGCCCCAAAATGCATGCAGTAATTATACATCACAAATTTATGCAGACAGATTGAGAACTTCTTGATGATATATCATAAAATAAATGTACTAAAACCCTGTGAACTGTGCAAATGCAAAAATCTTATTGATGTCAGAAGTGAGAGAAGAAGGGGCAGACTGGTTAGAGATGACAAAAAGGTAAAAGTACGAGGTATTATAATTCATTAGTTGAATTACACCGAACCCCCCAAAAAACACATTCATCATCAAGATCCCCACATTGATTTGACATCCGTGATAATTATGGGCCAGAGTCGAGCCGTGGAGACTTTCCCTCCCATGCCTCAATTCTGGCAAGTGGGACATGTACTTTGGTGCACCGAGAGAAGCAGGCAGGGAAACCCCATCAGTCAGAAAGGTGAAGCAGGACAAAACACTGAATATTCACTGTATCATTTTCTGAAGAAATTGTCTCAAACAGTTCAAATAGTATAAATATATTCATACTTCTACAGGCAGAAGCACCACGTGTGCTGGTAGATCGAATATTACAAAGCGCCTGGGAGTCTCCTAATCCTGATTTGTGTGTCCGTGTGTGTGTGGATATGAGCATCCATATGTGAGACAACATTTCGCTGACGGGTTTTTGCGCGAATGGCGGGTTTGGGAATCACTTAACTTCTGTCACTAGTTGTTACGTCTCTTCGAGCCGGAGGGACCAATGAGCAGAGAGAGGAGAAGAAGGGAAATGACAGGGTGAGAAACGGAGAAGGAAGGAGAAAAGAGCTGAACAGGCTGGAAATGCTACTTTTTGGTAAATATCGGGTTTCAGTAGTTGTGTAAGCATTTGCTCTTTTCTCCGTTCAGTAATCCTCAAAATCAATGTTTCTGAAAGTGATGCTTTAGTAGCGTGCAAGGTTAAGTTCATATAGATTCAAACTCAAGTGCTTCTGGTGGTTTTTTGTCCCTACTTTTTATACTTTTCTCACAGCCTTTACTAATTTTGAACTACAAACACGTTTCCAGTATGAAGTACTTCAAGTTCTAGAAATAGGTTTTTGAATATCAGTAGATTATGTCAAACACAAACTAACAGGTAAGACTCTCAGGCTTGCCCTTGCTGGCTGTTGTACATCTATACTCTTTCTTATTCTTTATGCTCACACCACCTTTCCCTTATTAACATGGATGAATTTTAGCACACTGCCAGGTGAAAACTCTGCTTTATCATGATCCTGATTTGATTTAGGATGGATTATTTTGAGATCATTGCTGTGACATCCGAAATGCATAGCTTGAATTCTTCAGTTTCATTGCTCAAACCCATATGTGCTGTCTAGGCAGCGTCACCAAAATGTGATGATCATACCACAGATTTTTTTTTTCTCACATCTTTAAGAAATCAGAGGCAATTTGCCTGAAGCTAGGGATATAGCTGAAGCATTGAACCTGGCGCTAGAGGGCACATGCTAACAGCGCTTCCCTGCACATTCAAGTCTGAAGTTTTATAATTTGGCACAGATCACACGCGCCACCTTTCTGTCAAATTGGACCTGCACGCACTGAATGGAACCTTCCAAAAGTGTGATTATAACTCAGCCCTTCAATGGAGATCAAATTGTTTTTGCTAGAGCTTGTAAAGTGGTGATGCTGCAGCATTAGTTACATTATCTCCTCATGCTCTGCCCTGCACTGCAATAGCAGGCATATCTCACTCCAGTTGTTTCTAAGAATGCTGAGAATCCACACTTTCAGAATCTGTAAATAACTCAAAACGCCCACAGGGAGACTTGTTCCCGGTTTTGTCACGGCCAGCCAAATACATTAATGCAACCCAAGGGTGGGTCATAGACACTTAAAATTTCATCTTTTTTTTTTATTTTTTATTGTTTGTGGAATTTATTTAGAAAACAATACAAATAATAATAATAAAAAAGAACAGTCCAGCTGAAGATATGCAGTCAGAGAGCAAGAGGAGGCTCAGATAAATGGAAGACTAGACAGTGAGCTGATCACGTTTTTCAATACCTCAAATGTCTTATCTTTCACTCGGGCCTGTTTTCAGTCCGACGTTTCCACTGCGATACTGACCACTGTGGTATTGCAGTGGGTGGCAGGCCATCACCTTCTGCAACAACTCCAATCACATATGTCGCATGTTATGATATAAAAAAAACAAAGCAGTTATACAGTTAAAATGAGATAAAATCAGCAAATAAAGAGAAAATATATAGAAAAAGAGGAAAACTAAGCCTCTCCCCACTCCAGGTCCTAAATAACTAAATAATGAGCTTTCTCGTTCACCTGCTGACCGACGGGAATCCACAGCACAAAGCTGACGTTAACATTAGCCGATGACATGAGTCAAAATTCTTATCTTGGTCATCTTTTCACATAAGAAAATAATACAATTGCACTTCGTAATGCAATGTATCAGTGTCGTCATTTAAATGTGTTCTTTGCTACACATCTCACCATTTACTGTTTGGAAGTACCAGGAACAGTAGCAGACATTGTCTGGCCGCGGCAGCCAAACCTGTCAGTCTCTGTCTTGGTCCCATTATTCCACACCATACTCTGTACACGTCTCATACCGTAGGCCTTATTTGACAGGCACAGGTGCATAATACCTCAGTGCATGGGGACCAACATAATTGTGCTTAAAAACACAATAACACATGGACAGAAACAGATGAATATAAGGTCATTCGTATTTTCCCTGTGTATGTGTCACCTAGCCACTCCTACAACAGCGAGTCCCGCATCTACATTTTCCTCCTCTCATACTGAAAGGTCAGGCCTTATCACCATGTCAGATGGAGTTTATTCATCCCTCTTCTCTGAAACGTCATTCTCACCAACTAGGCTGTCAGAGTGGGTGAATATCGTCCGTGCACTTGTGAAAAATCAGTGTCCTTTCTACATGAGGATGAGGAACCTCTCCCCATGCGTTTCTTCTCCATGTTATCTCAAAACATGTCCACATTGCTCATCTCGTAGCTCTTGAATCGGATTTGCTTCCAGGTGAAAAGAAGAAAGCATGTGATGAGATTTTGCTTATGCCAAGCTGCTATCTTCACTCAGAGCTCAGTCTTTCCTGCTCTGCTGCATATAATGTGATTGCACATGAAAATTTGTTCATGCTGTCTGTGCAAATTGGTTTGCCAGACGCCATGCAGCAAGAAAAAAATCTGAGTGAGGGAGAGGACGAGGAATCGGTGGCAATTAACATCACCTCTTTACCGAATATACTTTAAATGCCTTCACCCTCAGCATAAAGAAGTCACTTTGTTCTTTTTTTCTATCTTCCTCATCTGCGTTCTCCCACTCCTTTTTACATCCTCAACAAAATATAAGTCTTTGAACTCTCCTGTTGGAGTAGGGAAGCGCAGAGGAATCAAACAGCCCATGTCTGCACACACTCCGACTCTTGTTAGAGAATTGCTTGTGTCAAGATACATTAAGCAGGTCAGGCTGAGAGCGGCACGATGTGAGCTAATTTAAGGCGTTAAACCAAACGAGGCTAAATGCTTTTGCCAAATAGCCTAAAGCTAGAGTCAAAGCAGATTAGAGGTGGGGGGCTTACATCTAAAATTGAAATTTGGTGACAGATGTTACACTGAGAGCAGAAATATCACATGCCAGAAGATGCAGCTTGGTGAAGTCGGACCATAATTACCCTTCTTGTAAAAACCTGGTGCAAAAATTAACAGTTTGTGATTTCTGGCAGCCATAATGGCCATTATTAATTCTTGTTTGCTTTTCTGCTGTGGTCCTCCAGCTTCTATTGTCCTTAAAGCTGGAGATAATATGAGTGCGGCGTATTGAGCTTTCATTCCTGCTCTGCTACCAATTAAAGCGACAGCAGCTCATCTATTTGGACCAGTGGAGCACGTCTCTGGTTATGTCCACAGCTGACCTCTCTGCTCCTCCCACTGAAAGCCTCCTTGGCAGCAGTACAGTGAATTACTGGCAGGTCACATTTGTGGGCAACTGTGTCAATTGTGAGAGGTCTTTGAGGCTTGTGCGATCTACCCTGCAGAGGATTTGCTCTGAGCTCTTCTGGTGAATAACATCAATGGCCAATTCAGCTATTGTGTCATCGACAGGTTGTACATGCAGTGATGCTGTCTTATTCATTTTTATGTTTTAGTCATTTTCTTGAACTGTCTTTTCCAGCGTGAAACAATTTGTCTTCAATTCATTTCTAAAATACGAGTAGTTTGTGGAAACATGAATTTTGGTACTTCATTCCTGATTGGCTCAAAATAATACGCACGTCCGTCAGCAAGTTTGAAGAAAAGTCGCATCAGGAACCACATCAGCATGGCTCAGGTGTAATTATGACTGAGAATATGACCAGGCTGTTGAATAACATAAGTAAAATTTATTTAAAACTGAGAGTCTATTGGCACTTACCCAACTTTTTAAACAATGTTCTTGAATATTTTAATTGAGTTAAGCCCAGTGTTAATCTGCTCCATCCATTGCAAATTTGTGTTTCTGAACAGATGAAGCAGCTGTTGGGACACTTAGTCGTGTGAATGCGTCAATTCTTCAATGTTTGATTTGAAGTTAAGAATTTAAAGAAAGGCTTCCTTCTTATTTGCACCAACCACTTTTCCACAGCACCACACCATGAAGCTGACATTAACATGCATGTTCCAGCTGATGCATGTTGATGTGGCTGTTTTGAGTTTGAAAGCATCATTGTGGGCCCTCCAGACATTTTTTCATATTTGGCTCAGATAGTTGAGGCTTGGAATCAATTAAGAGTGTGAATAGGACAAATAAATCTGAAAACACATCAAAACTATTGACAAATTTAGCTTCAACGAATGGTCTTTCCTAGAACCTCTGTGAAAAATTTGTAGAGAATGCTTAGTTCTCTAAGCATTCTCTACAAATGTTCACCCAGAGAAATGTTCACCCATTTCTCTGGTGTTTTGAATTTTGCAAATTGTTTCACAATCACTCCATCCTGACAACTGAACAGCTCAAATGGATCCACTAAGACACAAACCTAACAGCCTCCATGTCCTTTGTGAGTGTATGTAAGCTGTTTAGTAGCATTGTGTTTGTGCAGATGTACATGTTGGTTATTTTATCCTTATCAGCCAAAAAAACTGTTATTTACCTACCTACAGCTAAATAAAATACACCAAACATAAATTTCATACCATAATTTCTATAGTAGTCAAAACATGAGGGACCACAAAGCAAAATAAATGGAGGTTTGGTCCCTTCAGTTTTTGTAAGTCATGTAAAGATGATTGAAAGGAAGGTAGAAGTTAGAGCATTTGGCATCTTATGTACTGCGAAAACGTCAAACCTAAATTCTCTTAGGTCTGCTTTATTGATGTGGTTGATTTGATGCACCAGCAGATGTGAGCTCCGTTTCATCCTGCAGCACTGCAGGATCACAGGCCCAGACTCCCAGGGAGCCGAGTGTTACCCACACACAACTCTGCTGTGGATCAAAATAGATGGTGGATGAATTTTATTTTGCATATTTCACTCTAAGGAAATATATATTTGAAATATCCTATGGTAACATAATTAGTGTGGATGTACTCCTTGTCAGATCAGTCCTGAATTATACATACTTTCTTAGTGTTCAGAAGCCTGACTGACTTGTTCCTTTGGTCCAATCGTTTTCGGCTCAAATTCAACACACCCTGAAAACCAGCTCATGGTCAGATGTACAGGAGCACATACTGTAGGTCTGTGTGTATAGCCTGTGTATAGCCTGTGCCGTACTATAGCTGTCAGAGAACATGGGGAGTCCATGAGGGAAGCTTGCACCCACCCTTAATTACAGGCTGGCACTGACAGCCTGCCTTTTCTGTTCATCAGCCAGGCCTTACGCTCCTATCACCACTGCTGGTTCAGATAACCTTTGCTTTTCATGCTTTTGCTTGTTTCCATGCGATATTTTCTGAGATTTAACCCTTTTTTTCTTAGGGTTAATTTGTGTGGAATGTAAAAAAAAAAAAAAAAAAAGTATCTGTACCTCTTGTATCTTTTAGAAATATTGTGTTTTTTTGTGAAAACCAAGTAGTATGAAATGGAGAAGTGGAAGGAATACATGGGTCTGACATTTGTGATCACGAGTATTAAAGCTGAAAGTCTTTATATCTGTACCGGCTTTGATGCATTTCTTGGTAAAGTCAGAATCAGCTTTATTCACCAAGGCCTGAAGCCTTCACAGAGCAGCTGGATTTGTGCTGTTTTAGTGATTCTGAATTTTATTTGGGGCATCATAATAAGGGGGGCTGAATACACATAAATGGCAGATAAATCCTCGCATAAACCCACCTTTATCTGAAAAGCATTTTGAACACCACATATCATTTTCCCTCTATTTTTTCTACTAACTCTATGATGATTATAAAGATATCTAATGATGTAGCTATACACACTTCATAACTGTGCTGAAAAGAATCTGTGAAATCAGCTTCAGTCTGAAATCCACACACTTTCATGTGTCTGGGCTCTGAAGTGAGAGTGGACCAACATCAGGTGTAAATCACTGATTTTGATGAAACAGTATTTAATGTCCGTCAAATAAATGAAGATTAATAAAACGAGTTTGTTTCAGCGACACGTTTCTGTTTTTGTAACGTCTGCACTCCTCCTGCTGGTCTGATAGTTCATCATCTATGCCTCGAATCCGTTTATTGATGCCAGAAATTAAAACGACATATTAAAATATAAAACTTTTAGCTTTGAACATTTGCTTTAGTTTATTGTCTCTGTCTTCCTCCTTCTGGTATTTCCTCTTTCTTGTCCCCGTCTCCGTTCTTTTCTCCCCTGACATTTTTATTTTGTCTCCGCCTGTTGCCACGCTCTCTGTCTTCTGGTTCCCTGAAGTCCTAATCAAGGCTCTCCTCACATGAGGCACACACAGAGACGGAGAGAAGAAAGCCCAGAGCTTCCCTGTTCACTAATAGGGCAGAGGTTGGAATCTGTCAGCTGTGCCCATAAAGACTTTGGTGCTTCGGCTCTGACAACACAAAGCCTTTTTTTTTTTTTTTTTTTTCCCCCCCAAGTAACCATGAGACCAAAGTGCTAATGCAGATGGCACTGTGCGGTCACAGGCTAACCGCTAGCAGCAATACTGTTTGCATGCAGTGAGGGGATCAGAACAATGGAAAGAAAAGAAAACATAAAAATTACGCGAATAGCTGCCTTGTCTCCATTTTTTTTTAAACTCTGATTCCTCTGTCTTCCTTCTTGCAGCCCCTCCACCCCTTTAGATCTTCCATCTCCTTCCATGTTTCCTGTGGATCTCAGCAAATTTGAATATGCAGATGTGTATCATAAATGATTAATTAGGGTTATACTGGGGCATTTGAAACACAAAATTTCTTTCATCTGAATTTATAACAACTGAAACTAATTTGCATGGATTTTAACCTCATTACTCTTGAGCTTTCGAAACCATATGTGTCCTTTCTGAGTAAATTTCCCTCCATCCCCCCCAAAAAAATGAAAGCAGACAAATTAATCAATCTAAAATATTATGGTTTGTGCTTGAGTCGTTGACGGTTTGCCTCCCCCCTCATCCAGCGAACCAGCTTATGGCTTCAGTGTTCAAGTCACTGTGGGATTGTCAGCGATTTCTGGGTCAACAAATGTGTTACTTAATGTGTTGGCCTGGCACATAACCTGACATGTTACATATATATGTTACACACAAAGGGTCATTTTGATCAATATTTCTCCCTGCACTGACCACTTTGATTTTCTTTCTTCTCTAATTGGACTCTGGGGAACCGCAGAGACGGAAAGGCCTGCGATATGATCAGATTGTCATGTCACTCTGGCCTCAAGCCTTTCAGTGCATTCTCTCTGCGCCCATACACTCAAGATTATTTACTGCGGATTAGTTTCATTCATTTGAAATAGCCTGCGGGACACAAATGCCTTTATGTCAAGCATTTGTCCAAATGATCATTTTCTCATTAGGCTGAGGACGTTTTGTGTGAATTAAGCTACAGCAATTTAGTCAAAGACCAACTGGATGCTGGATGTCCAATTTCAGACCCCTCTCTCCTCTGACTCAGTGAAGCTAGCAGGAAAACAATATGCAAGGATGGAAATGATTTTTGTAGTGTTAAGCTGAGTTTGATAACCTCCCAACTGTCTACATATTTGCATATTTTAAATTAAATATCTGTGCATTTTTCACAACCGTCCAGACCTGCTTGTCATTACACCAGTAATTAATTAATGTTTGCTTTACTCTGTTGGTATATGTTTGTTTACTTGTCATTTATGATGCAAAGATGTTGAAACCTTAAACTTTATCCTGAAAGATGAACTCTGTGTGTGTGTGGCCCTGTAGTGCTCTTGTCAGCTGCAGCTTCATCCTGCGTGCTACACATTTACACATCTTCTCTGCAAACATCTTCATGCATGCCATTTTCTTGACCCAATCACACCTTTTTGCAGTGTTGTTGCCATGACATCCTTAGCTCGTGGAGACTGACTCCTGGTAGTGCTTGTTTGCTTAGGTACTTTTATGTTTCTGCTACGAACATATTGCCAGAGAAAGGAATTGGGTAATGAGGTCAAATGGTGGTGGCTGTTTTCTTTTAATCCTGTAGAGCACGTTTCTATACGGGCTGTGACAGAAAATATTCTTTGGGGAAATTTGCAGTATCAATTTAAATTATACATGTCAGGCTTATTTTCGTAAAAAGAAAAGATGCTAAAAGAAAAATAAAAAATAAAGAATGGCCACCATTATCTCTTTGTCACATTATTTTTTATTATATGCTTTGTTAAAAAGGAATATTTGAGCTCTGGAAAAAAAAAAAAAATAAAAATGCCGCCGTTCCCAATGCAAATTCCCTTTATGTTCCAGATCCGGATTTGTAAGACGAAACAAAGAGTGGGAAACAGTTTAATACTAGGAATTCACAAAGTAGGAAGGATTAACACAAGCGAGATGGACAAACTTGTACCAGTGGAGAGTCCTGCTGGTCCTCCAGTGCTGTGACCTGAAAAATGGTAACAAGTGAGTAAACAACACAGAGGCGTTGCCCCTCCTTCATTTATGCATTTCCTTGCCAAAAGTAGACGTTTCTTGTTCGCATCAGATTTTTCATCTGTGTTTTGCTTTTTGCTCCTACATTTGCGTGTGCTTTAAAGACACTGAGCTCCATACGGTCGAGTCTTGAAGACACAGTAGGAGGATCAGAAAGGAAGATTTTCCCTTAATTCTGTTTTTTACTCAGTGCTATAAATGGCACCCATAAATTGAGGAAATGAGTGTTTAGATTATTCAAATCTGTTCCATATTTATTCCGTCAGTACTGCGGCTCTCCTCTGCAGTTCGATTCCCAAATGTGCGCGCTCCGACTGCTCGGCGTGCACAACTCGTACATGTTTGCTCATAGAAAGTCGCCCATAATGGATGTCAAGAAGAATTGTTTGGCTTCCTCACCGAGTCCTGGGGCGCATGGCAGCTGAGACGTGAATACTTAATCACTCGCACCCGAGCACAGGCAAAGGCGCAGACACAATGCACAGCCACCCACATGCATTCAGAAGATTGAGCGCACAAGCGAAGAATGCTCGATGCCTCGAATGTCCGGCGAGAGTTTCAGAGGAGAGCGGGGAAGGCATCGGTATAGGGGAAATCGCGGGTCAATTAGTATTCATAAAAGACAAATGAATCCATAGCTGCGGCCTAATTCCAATTACTTTTGATCACCTAATCAATTAGAGTTGGTTAGGGTTACTGTCGCTAAATAGAAAATTAACTGCGACATTAAATGTCGTTGTCGAGATGACTTTTCATCAGTCTCCATATCGGACCTATTAATTTCCTCATCAAGGTGGAAAGTGGGGGGATATTATTCTGCCTGGTCAAAGGGGTGCACCCTGATGCACGCATGGATGCACACACACACACACGCACACGCACACACACACACACACACACACACGCATACACATGCACAAACACAGAGGTATTACAGTCCCTTTATTAAATATCCCTGTGGCCCCTGATGGACAAATAGCATCTGATCCTATCAGGCAGTGTGTAGTGAGAGGGAGTGTGAGGGAGGAGAGAAAATTACCAGAGTCCTCGGTGGCAGAGAAAATACAGCACTGAAAGAAAGAATAAATGAGTAATTCAGAACTGATTGATTGTACAAGAGAGGATGAAAAATGGAGAATGAGCAAGAGTGCACAATTCTGAGAAATATAAAGAGAGGAGTGAAAGGACAAAAAAGAAACCACAACGTCAATTGGAAAGGAAGGGGAGGAACTGGAAGAGAGAGAGAAAATCAGAGGCGGAGCTTTTGATAGATGGATACCAAGTGTGGAAGAGTAAGATGGAGATGTAGTCACTCCTTCAATCTGTTCCTTGATGCTTATTAAGTTTTCACTGCTCGACACGCAGAGGCTGATGTTGGTGGACACTTTTCCCTTTCCATTCCAACAGAGCTAAAGTTCAGGCATCGCCTCAGGCCCGTGGAAGAGGAGTGGCAGCAATATGAGTTCAGACCCAGCGAGGAGGTGAGCCTGATAGGGAGATTGTCAAAAACAGACGGACCTGAGGGAGGTGGAAGGGAAGTGGGGCCGGTGGCAGCACAGAGGATATGTCTAAGAGACATGGAATGACTCACCTACAATAAAAAAATGCAAATAATGGAAAAGCAAAGTTAATTTGTTTCTTTTATAATCCCTGTTTGTGTCTAGAAACAGAGAGTTCCTGGAGTTTGTCCAAAGACTTATCGGCTCAGTCTCAAAATTAATTGTGAGCTGATTACATACATGTGGACCACAAACATGAAGCTCACATGTGGCTACATACATACTGCAGCTCTGACGACTGATGTGCAAATTATGTGGAAGGAATGTGTTTGTGTTGCAAAATAAGACTGACTTATTTGAACTGGTAGATCTTTTTGAGTGCATATTATGGTCCATCTAAAGCAACAAACATCTTGCTTTCTTCATCTTCAGCACTGTAACACTAAAACAATTGTTTCAGATAAACCCAAAGTTAGATACAAATTAGGTTTTTATTAGTTTGTTTCAGATATAAATTGATGCACACATCTCTTAAGTTAACAAAACAATATAAAAGGATCAGCTTTGAAGAGAATCTTTTTTTTCTTCTAATGTCTTATTAAACATGTTGTATGTAGAATGAAAACTTATTAATCAGAAGAAAAGTCTTTGTTGGTCCCTAATCAAACCCTTCCTATAATTGCTGACCAGCTTTTTGTATGTTTCAGCAAACGTTTGACTACTTAGTTGTGGTGATGAGAGTTTTGAGGTCGGAAAGTCTCTTTCCCATCACCCTAATCTACATTTTACTTCTTATGGCTGATTAAAATGAATAAAGAAAGAAATGTTGAAGGAAATGGAACACAAATGTCACTAAACCACCTTTCAACAGAAAGGTCTATTTTACACATCTGCTCGTGGAATTGAAACACTCCTCACACCAGAAAAAAGTCCCCATCTCAACGGGGAACATGCATGGAGACCCCTGAAAGAATAACTTCCACCCTCTTCACCCTCTCCTGCTTTTCTTATCCAATTTTCAATTTTTCTCCCTTCACCTTCCCTGACATCTGTGCCTGGATCAGCAACCTTCCTTGTGCTTTCCCTGTTTTTCTTATTTCCTGTTTCCTTTCTGCATTCTGGAGATGGGCTGATATGAAAGATTGCACACACGGTGCAACGCCCGACAGAACCATAGCTCTGCCTATATGTGCTGCCGTCATGTTGATAGAGCAGTCTGAAGTTCTTCTTTGCACGAACCAGATTCCTCCAGAGTTTTAAATATTACAAAAAAGAAAAAAGGAAACGATTTGCCTCACCGAGTTAGAGCTGATATTTATTTATGCCGAAGCACTGCCAAAGGGATTCAGGGAAAGCTGTGTCACTGCACTTACAGAGTGATAACGTAAACACACAGATGTTAATGAAAAGGGGCAAAGTGGCTTCTTTTGGCTAATGTTTAGCCTAGCATTTATCCCAGTGCGAAGGTAAAAGCTGCTGCTGTGGGAATGCTAATGAAGGTAAAGAAAACAAAGCCTGGTTAATGAGAGCCTTGAGATAAGAGAGCAGAGGCCAGGACGCCCATGTACACACATACACGAACAGCTCATACTCCTCTCCGTCGACACTAATTAGACAGGGAGGACTATATGTGGAGGAAGAGCCAGTTAACCGTCCACATCAATACCGCAGTGTGCAGCCCCGTCTCGGCCACTGGCCTTGAAAACACAAAGGGAGCGCGGGATTGAGAGGGCAGGGAAAGAAAGGCAAATTAGAGCTAGGTTAAGACAAAGAGGGCAGACAGGAATAAATCTGCAGAAATGGAAATTAATTTAAGCTAATTGCAATGCAATCCTTACTATAGCAATGTGAGCCCTGACCCTGTTGACCCAAGGGTCAGCTTGCACATGTCTGATCTGCAGCACCTACACATAATGGAGGTACACATGTGAATCATGCTGGGCATCTATTTCATATTTCTGATATGAAAATGACTTATATATTGCTTCTAGTTCTTAGAGACCCATTGATTAGAGAAATGTGGCCTACTTCTGATCTTTGGTTTTTCTACAGCTTAACCTATCAATGGCAATGTTGTTCAGTTGCCATTACATTTGCAGTTAGCATGGTTGGTGCATGTAAATGTAAGTTACTGTGTCTATTCCCAAGAAAATCTGGAGAAGAGGTTTTAACTCCAGTCCACTGCTGTCTTGCAACTTTTTTTGTTTCATCACTAAACTTTTACAGTCATACCAGAGCATTAAAATCTGTCCCACTTTTCTGTACCACAACTTTGTTCTTAAAATCCTTCCCCACAAAAATCATCATTCTAATAACATTCCCTTTTTTTTTTTTAAAGGTTTTAGTAAAGCTTATATTTTTGATTATTTCTTTTACTCCTGTTAGGAGCTTTTTAATTGCTTTTCCTCACAAAATCCCAAGACTCACTGAAACAAATGGCGAAGGCTGGCGCTTTGACTCGATGTCGCTGTGAGGTTAAAGAAAATTATTAGAGGGGAAGTTAGCTTTGTTCACAAACTCCATGAAAACTGATCATCATGTTTCACTCCCACAAGAACAATAACATAAAAATCTATTACAGAGGAGAAAGAGGTTCTCCGGCTGACAGCTGACAAAATGATTCAAGGTGTGCACCATGCAGTGTGTGTGTATATTTTGAGTTAGAGCTGTCTTTTTCATGTCAGTGAAACACTGTCCAGGGATTGAATGCGGCCAGACAGATGGGAGTTTATATGAAGAATGCTGTCATGCCTTTTATCCACCCTTTCTTACCATCCTCTCCCTCATCCTATCATGTTTCTCTTCTTCACTTTCCAAACTGCCTTCTAAGCTCGTCTTTCAGGGGCTTTAGCAGCTGACGGGTCAAGGCCGTGTTCTGGGAAATGGCCAACCTGTGTTCAGAAACACAATTTAACAAAGCGATTAGCATGGCTGTTTCACATGTTAACCTCTCGGGGCCCCCGCAGTGAGACTTTACAAAACACACCTAATGAATTGACACGCATTTCCATCAGACACTCTTACCTCACAGAGGAAGGAGGGGATGTGAGTGCTAATAATAAATGGAAGAAAATAAACAATATGTTCCCTGCTTTGTTGTGTTCTTAAGCATAATTATTATTATTTTTTCCTTTACTTCCTCCTTCAATCTTGACATCAGATGATTTTTTTTTTCCCATCTCTGGATCAATTTACCCTTTTTGTCCACAAAATCCTCCAAGGACCCTTTTTACTAAATGGGAAACTCTACACTGATGGATTTATACACGGCGCACACACACACACACACACGCACACACACACACACACGCACACACGCACACACACGCACACACACACACGCACACACACACACACACACGCACACACGCACACACACACACGCAAACATTGAGCACAAAGTGGCAATATCATAATGTTGTTTTGTGGCCAGTGACCCCTCTAAAACCATCTTTGCCTTGGCTCTATACACATAACCTCAGTAATACACTCACACCACACTCTCAGACATGCACAGTCACACAATGAAAAGGTCTAAATAATTTACAGAGAGAGATGTATGGCCTCGGGCATGAATAAATAAATGGCGGCCCACTGGCCAATTGCATCCCTCTCATAGCTCCTCTTAGACTACGTACACAGTTTAATCAACTCATAAATGTTGCATTAGTTGCCTGCTCCATAGTCTCACTAATTCTGTATTCATTTTGTTGTCATTAACTACCACTTACTGGGCCTACAAATTGTGATGATCAGAGGCTTGGGATGTTTTTTTTTTCCTCCAGCTTTTTTTTTTATCATTATTAACTGGAGTAAACATGTGCTTATATTGTTGTTGTTGTAATCAAATAGCAATAACCTGAAGTATGCCTTTCTAGATTTGTTTTGATTATTTAGGAAATGCTCATTACTTCTCTGCACCTTGAAACAATATTTAGAAACATTATCTGAAGTTCAAACCAGTTCATGCTGAGTGCGTGTTTGCTGCCGAGAAGACTCCTTGTAAAGGTTCGGACACAATGTGGCTTGTTTTACCACAACTTTGTTGCTTTTTAGGGTCAGAAATCATTATGATTCTCAGGAGTTCAAAAAAAGTCCACAATGTGAACAGTCAAATCATAAGACTTGTAAATTTTCTCACCTTAGGCATCTTGGGTCACAAGGATTCTGTTGCGTTTACATTATAGCCCAGTTGCACAGAGACCACAGCTTTTTCCTGACAGAGACAATCATGGTTTAATAAACTGAAAGGTTCCTGATCAAATTGCTGCACAGAGACCACAGCTGCAGGATGGTAGTTCTCCAAGACTGGAATTGAGCTCTGACTTTTCAAGATGGATTCCTTGATCTTTTATCTCCAAGTTTCACTGCGCAGATCACAGCCGAGTACGAAATGTCCAGGATAACGGTCAGCACCTCCAGACATGAGACCATGGTCTCCGTAAGTGGGGGAGTTGAATTATTTTTGGTCCTTGTTCACAAATGAGGGAGCAGGAGATTGATAGGCGGATTGGAGCAACGTTTGATGTGAGGGATGCACTGGTTTGTTGTGGTGAAGCTCTCCATTTTGGTGGGTTGAAGGAAACTGCGACATAGCTGTCAGTACATTCTCTGATGTAAAAAGAGGCCATGGCAAACTAAGTTTGAGCTATGAAAACACACGGTTCCAACCTGTAGTAGCATCAGCTCTTGCAATGTTACAAGCCTCTGCATGTGCTCCCAGTCAAATCAATGTGAATTTCTCAGTTTCTCCAAAGTGAGTTCTCTAAAACTTTTGTGGATTGCAGGTAAGTTGCCAAAACACTTCAAAAGTTAAAAAACCCACAAACAAATCAATAAATGATAAAAAGTAAAGAACTATATTACCTTTTGAGTCAAAAGCTCAAGGCAACCAGTGCCGATTTGGTGCCACAGGCAAGATCTGGGTTTGGTGCCCTTGAACTACAGACTGGGCTGTAGTTCTGTTTCACTTCTAAAGTTGTTTTGGCTGCATTTGATTGTCTCTAGCAAGATGATGGATTCTTCAAAGAGCCATTTGAAATCTTTGTGAAAACACAAAAAGGAGCATTCCCAATGTTGTTCTGACATCTAGACCACCTTAGCTTCAGGCAAGCATAATAACCGCATCATCAGGCACGTGAATACACCGCCATCTCTTCATCGTGACACTTTTGAATAGGTGGGTTGTAATAGGTGGGAAGTGGAGATTTTGTCCTGAATGGATCTGCAATAAGCAGGAAAGATAGACAGAAGTAAGGATTTGACTAATCTAATTTGGGCCGGATTCTGATGGCCCAGTCTCTGCATAATTAAAACTGCAGTCTTTGTGGACTGAACCGAGTCTGTTCAGGGCTGGTTGATACTGGAAGATCAGTCCATGTGAGCCAATCCAACGGAGGAGTTACTGTACTCCATATGGCGAAGAAATTAATGACGATTCTGATAGAATATCATAATATGCAATGGATCATATTTTCCTGCCATATTATCGCATTTTGTTTATAATTCTCATTCATAATGCTGGTTTTTCAGCCCGGGGTGAATTTTTTTTTAAATTTTTTTTTTTACACATGTTACAGTTTTTTTTACAATCAGTTTTTGATTTGTGAAAGTGTTAAAAGAAAACTTGGGGATTTGTAGTTTTTCCAATAATATTGTAACGATTGTCCATTGTTTATTGCCTCATAAGCTGGACGTATTGTTAATTTTAACCTTAAAATTAGCAATACGTTAATTTTAATTAACAATACGTTAATGATGCTGTTCCATCATTGAACTTATGATGGAACAGCAACAAAATCCAGTTAAACTTATTAAAATCGTAAAATATGTTGTTGTCTGTGGAGCAAAAAGGGAGAATAAAAGTGTAAGGTTCAACAGTTCATCAAGGCTCCCAAAAGAAAGGAAAGACAGATAAATCCGAATTAATGTCTATGTTTTATCCATTTATTTTTTTCATACTCATGTTTATTTCCCTTAAATTTAGTCTACCACAGCAGGGGGTTCTTCGGTTCTCCTGTGGTTCTTTTGAGTTTGTTGGTAATTAAACGAACTGGTTAAACAAGTGAAGCAGATAAAGGAGCCAGGCTCCAGTTTTATCCCTGGCTCCATTTTACGGCAGAACCGTCTGTAGCATAAAATGTAATAAATCTGTCTCAGGACAGGCTCTGCAGATGGAATCTGCACTGTAGGCAGGCGACAGGTAAAGGCAGAGCTGCTATAGAGAAAAGATGTATAACAAGAGGAGAGTAGGAATAATTATGTAAAGAGAAAAAAAAAATGACTATAGAACGGCGGAGGTAAAGGGTGACAGGAAGCAGCACAGCATAAACTGCTGTGTGCAGGGTGCTGCATGTCGGCTGGTATCAGGGGGAGTATTTGGTGGCTGGTAGCCAGTATGAGTGAGATGAGGGGAGGCGAGTCTGCAGAGCCAATAAATTACAGGCCTTCAAGCCCCACTTTACATTAATGGAATGTGCAGCACTGCTCTCTCCAGTCGGCCGCTGAGATTAAAGAGTGGGGAAATGGCTGTGGACAGGCTATCCCCAGACTGGGTCCCTGTGTCTTGTGGGACTTGAGCAATGCACAGAGTTGCCCCAATGGTTTCACAGCCCTACAGAGCAGTAAAGGTAGCATGCAAATCTTAACATCTTAAAGGGGCGGGATCGTGTAAAGTCGACCTTGTTGGGCTTTGCGTCATGTTATAGTGTTATTCCCATATCAAAAACATACGGGGAGTGTTATGTTGATTCTTGAATAATACATGAATGTTTGAGAAATCTTTTAGTCTCCTGTGGAAACCATTCAGCTGTGCAAAACGTCTGGGTGGACCTAGCTCCGCCTTTTGAAGATGAAGCTCCTCCTCAGAGCTGCAGTTTCAAAACTTCCGCCTCACGGAGCAGCCTTCCCCCAATCAGCTCCTTCAGACTAGCCAGCAGCAATTAGCAAACACCTGGTGGAGCTGCACATCTGCTGAGCTCATTATAGGAGCTGATAAAAATGTTAAAGTGTTAATAGAGGAGGGATGTTGTGATGACTTCCTCAAGGTGGAGTTTCAGAAAGAGAAGGACTTTCTTAAAAAGACAAAGGCACAATTTCAAGATGTTAAATAAGAAAGTCAAATTTCTTTTAGGTCATATTTGATATAAATAGAAATTCTAAAACAACTGAATGTAACACGGTTACTTGATGTGGCTGGAAAACTCACAATTCTGCCCCTTTAAGATTACATTCAAACAAAAATCTTAAGCAGCAAAGCTGAGAGCTTCAGTCACTTAAGGCCCTGACATGGCTCTGGGACAATTAGCCATAATGAAGTGAAAACCACATTTGGGCCATTCATAAGAAAAGCCACATCATAGATAAAGTCAACCTTCGAAACCCAGCGCTACAGCACAGATTTCTAACAGATTATGTGGGATAAAGAGCGCGAGTACGAAAGAATGGCTGAAGCATATCCAGCTAAATCCTGCTCCCTTTCACAGCCTCTAAACCTATTACTCCACAATTCATCTCTCAATTGAACAGCTCTGCTGCCGCGTCTCTGTCTGTCTCCTGGTGGCTTTGCACTTGTTTGATGGAATCAGTCGCATCTCGAAAGATTCAATTAAAATGCTGTTGCCTTTCTTAACTACTTCTCATTGCTTGCTTGTCTCCTGCCAGTCTTTTAAAGCGATTACACAGAAAATTATTTCAATTAGTGGTCAGGAAGTGGTGCCATCATCATCAGAGACTCCCGCCGCTTCACCACAACTTGATTAGGTCTGTGGTGAAGCGATGGGAGACGGACAGAAACAGCTCTGATCTGTCATTAAAGACAGAAAGAAAGCATTTTTTTTTTTTTTTTTTAGCATTTTTACTTAGTTTTTTCTCTCAATATAGCACACTTTGAGCACAATTGATAAATGGCACCATTTTCACCCCCTGCATCCTGCTCTCATTTCTGCTAATGAATCAAATCCCTTTTTTGGATCCCTCTATGAGACCAGTAGAGATGAGGGATTGAGGGCGAAACAAAGAAACAGAAAACCTCCTGCTGCCTCCTGAACAGAGTCGAATGCTGGCAATTGAGAAAGACCTGACGGCTAATAATTTAAAATAGTCCCTGAAATGCCCAAATGTTCCCATTGTTATACTGACAATTTCAAAAGAATTGTTAAAATTTTGTGTCACAAACACTTCTACCTCCTCATATCTTTGTCTTCTTTCACAACCTTAAACATTAACATTTTTTAAATATTGAATTAAAAAAACAAGTCTTGTTTTATTTAGATTGATGACAAATTGAGCTATTAGTAAACAACATGACACTAGTTACTTAATTAGATTATCACAAATTCTGAAGCACTTCGATTGTTACGTGCTCCATCTTTTGAGTTTGACTCCATGATGGATTCTGTCGTTTTGTGACAAAAACAATGATCAGAAGTTTTTCATATCTTATTATTCTTCCTGTATCATTTTTACAAGATAGAACTCATTCTACTTAAGCGTTGTGAAACTCAGTTTTTTTTTCTTACTGCTTTCCTTCGGTGTTGACTGGATTGATGATGGTGGTATACGCTGTACTGAAAGCACATGCATGGTGATGCTTACTGCTAGTGCAGGGCTCAATATCAGTCTGCTTGGTGATAATTTTCATTGGAAGGACAGGCTGAGGCAGCAGTTCTGGAGAAAACATCAATGAGACGTGAAAATCATTTCTGAGGAGCACGCTGACCAGACCATGTGTTTTTTGTTTTTTTTTATAACGCTGCCTGACATGATCACCGAAGATCTGAGAAAATGAAATCTGGCCTAAACCTCTGCTCTGTGTTTTTTGCTGTCGGATTTTCCTTAAATCTATTCAGTGATCTCACGTGTGGCTCTTTATTGTTTTGCTTCAACTATGTAGAGAATTTGATTAAAGGAGATTTGACTAAAACTTGTCAAAGAGGATAAATAACAAAAAAATACAAATGACTGATCGGTTGCCTTGTATGTTAACAGAGAAGCTTTGATGGAGGAAACTTTTATGGTAATTTCTTTTTCTTAAGCTTAAATTACTTATGTACTTGAAACTGTTTTATCCCCTCAAATGTATATTTTCATGTTTTAATGTGTGTAGCACAGAGGAACTCGCTTGACAGCAAAACAAAACTTCATTGTGGATTATAGGTACGCTATAAATTATGTTAGCCTGACTGGTTTTATGGAAAAATCGGGCTTCGTGATTTTCAAATGACAACATTTAGGCATATTTGGGGGGGGGGGTTTAGACAGGAAATTGCTGTCCATGTGTTAGTGGGAACTACAAGCTCCTCACAAAGAAACCCTGTGCTGACAGTTATCACCTCTTCCTCATTGTTGAGTGATTTACTCTTCTTTTTCTGCTTGCAAACAGATGTGCAGCAGCGTATGGCTTTTTTACAGGGATTTTGCACAATGCATGCAACCATATTATTATTTGAAACCGAGGCTGCAGATTTTAAAGAGTATTATTGTCACATTTGGGGACAGCTTTATTTATTTATTTGTTTGTTTTTTGCTTTTGTCATGAAAGGAACAAGTGTTCCTGTCACCTACCGGCAATAGTACGCATTTTAATATAAAAATGCATGGAGATTTGTATCAGTGAGTGCTACATTATGGTTCCTTTTTTCAGTGTTTTTGAATCCTTAAAATCTTCGAATGATCTAAGATTATTTAGAAAACTGACCTTTGTTTCCCAGATCTTTTTTCAACATTTGCTCATCACACTCACCTTTACATGCCTCCATGTTGCATCGAAAGCTGTTTCAATCAGTTTCAGCAATGTCCATGTCTGATGCATGACACAGGAAATTACAAATCGTGCCAGGCTTTCCAGTAAGATACAGCTATTGGTTATTTATCATCTCCACCATCGTGTTCACCCAAACTCTGAAGATAATCCTCATCTAAGAGAGGCAAATGAACCAGCAGGTGAGATCAAAATCAGGACAGAGGCTTCGGACAATAAATATCTACATGGCCGTCATAACCATGATCCTGCATCTTCATTACACTGGATGCTGTGAGAGCTGCTTGTGTCAGGAAAGGTGAAAATCATCTGACCAGAGCATCTCCTTCGCCCTTCATGGCTTGTGACAAACAGAAAATATGTGTTATTATAGCTTTCTTTTAACAATGACTCCTTGGCTATTTTTTCTTGACACTTTTTCATAAAATATATATATGTTAAATTTTATGAACACAATCCACCAATTTTCCCCAGAGAACTGTGGATCTCTGAAGCTCCTCTAATCTTCAGGACAGACTGTTTCTCTTGAGTCCCATCATTTTCTCACGCTTTTGTTTTCAAACTGGAAACTGTTTGTCCATTATTTTCTCCTCAAAGGCCTGAGCCGATTCTACTTTAGTACCAAATTATGATCACAGTCTGATAAAATTACTTTCCTGAACTGGATTCAGCCACATTTCTTACACTCCATTGCTGCCATTCTACCTTTTCTTTTTTAACTTTAGATCCAAAACAGAGTAACTCCTTTGCACTGTATAGAAAAGCTGAATGAAACGGAGGAGAAAATATATGTGGCTGTTTCAAATGGACTCACAGTTTGCAATGAAATAAATAGCATATTTTTAATTGGCTTTTATAGTTTAGATCAGAAACCTTTTTGGTGAAACAATAAATAAGCTGGAAAAGTTGAAATGCAACATGTGGTGTTCAAATCCAGCTGTCCATAGTTTCTTCTTTTCATACCAGTAATACACATGGTCAGCCTGTTGGACAGAGTCTCCCCGCAGTAGATAGTCATAGATTATGTCTATAGTAGCTCACAATATGCAAAAGGTTAAAGAGAGCATAGAAAAGGAGGAGTCAGGAAATTTTAATGCATATCATATTTAGTCATTTCTTATTTTTTTTTAATATCTAATATACATTGTATTAATTAATCTAATGGGGAAAACATGTAGCTGTGTTTTTGTTCATCAGATTGGTGATCTGTCGGTGATCCTGTGTGCTCGTCCCCTGAGACTACGCTATGGAAAGAAAGCCTGCACAGGAGTTGCATGGGCTCCTTGTTGTGATAACAGAGGCTTTGCAGGAAGAGACACATGCAGCATAACGAACAACCCCCATCGCTGGAGCACACCACTGTTTCCACGCACCTGTATGACCACATAACAATCAAACCTGACGCATTAATATGCAACATGGCCTCCTCTAATGTCCTCCTCCCTGTTTTGTGTACCAAACAATGCGCAGATGAAGGTGCAGTTACTGTACCAGGAGGAAGCCCAGCCCTGTGCAGCATGTGTGGGGCTGTCTAGCCAAGGCCACTCAGACTGCATGCATGCCTTATAGCTGCATCAGTATGCTACAGGCACAGTCCCGTGTCTGCACCGCTCTCCTCTCCCTCCTTTGGACCATCTCTTCTTTATGCCTCCCCTTCAGTTCGCTGTCTTGCCTCGATCACTTCCTCCATGCTCACTTGGCTCTGCTACTCCTTCTGTCCTTGATTGCTTCCTTCAATAGTGTGTAACGGAGTCAGGTTGGAACTTCTTGCTATACGACAAAGAGGATGATCATATTTCTCTACTTATTTACTCATTGTTCTAGCTTGGAATAATTGCAAATTTCATTTTTTTGTCTCCATTACAAATTAACAGATCTCCTCTCGTCTTTGTTCCAGCTTCACTGCTGGCTGGGCCTCTAAGTTCTTTGGTGCAAGTGGAGGTCTAATTATGCCATTAGGATTCAGCTGTACTGGCTAATGTTGTTTTTCTGCTTCCTCTCAGTTTGTATTGTAACCAGGGGACAGGCCCATTAATTGCCCTGCTGATGGCTGTCATCATCCACACTGTTCTACGTCCAACACAGGAAGTGTGTGTGCAGGGGTCTGCGTGTGTGTTTGAGTCTCAGCAGTCATCAGATGGGAGGGTGCTCAAGTGTGGAGGACTCATCATAGGTTATTAGGAGCATGCAGGGGGGCCATCAAGTATGGGAAAGAGAGCGAGAGAGAACAGTTCCTCAAGCAATTGCAGGTCCTGAAGTCCTTCCTATAGCAGAGTCTCTGATTTATTTTTTCTTTAGGACATTCAGGCTCACACATTTATTAAGTCTCAATGTGGACTTGTTTAAGAAGAGACTGAATATCATGCCACAAAACAGTGACTGGAGCCAGTCTCAAACTCATAACCCTTTTATCTACTCCTATGGTTTTTATTTTTACATTTTTTTTTTTTACAACCTGTACTCCTCCTCTGCCTTGGTAACATTCTGCTAGTATTTGAAAGCTTTTGCTCCACAGCTGACGTTTTTCTTGGAACGATCTTAACCTCATGTCTGATTTTGAGAAAGCATCTTTCTGCCTATGCACAGTTCAGTTTTATCTTTTAGGCCTCTTTGCATTAAAATGCATGTTTATGTCCATTATTTCTTATCATATCTACCATTATTCTCCAAATGTTTCACCGCCCTTTGATAATATAACCAAATTGTCAACAGGAGCATGGATTAAATTTGTTTATAAAACAAAAACAATGTGTGTCTTCATCTGTGTGCATGAAGACACACAGATGCTGTCTTTATGCATCTATGTGCAGAAAAGTTTGAAATTAAAGAAGAATGCATGAAAAATTTTTTTTGAAGGATAATTTTGATTCTGGTGGCCTTTATTTCACAGTAGATTGACAGGAAAGAGCATGGGAAGACATACGGCAAAGGTCAACAAGCTGGAACTCGAAATCGTGATGACTGTGACGAGGACTGAGGCCTCCGCTCATGAGTCGGACGCTCCACCCCATGCGCCACCGCTGTAAAATCATGAGAGCTGTCAGTTGGGTTATCCAGAGTTCAGTGTTGTTTGTGCCTCCAGCCCCAATCTATTCTAAGATCGCCGTAGCATCATCAAAGTAGTGTCTTCATTCATTGCTTGCTTTCATCGCACAAGACATATCAACTGTTTGCATGAGATCAGCTCCCCCACCATGGTCCAAAATGGACTAATGGATAAAACATGGTTGGTCTTAACTGCGCATAGATGACACATAAGATAAGCAGTAGACATATAAATGGGATAATCATAACACAAAGATATACTTGCACACACATGCACGCACACACATGTGCAACTGTAATGGTCTTTCATAGGTCACTGTTAATTTCCTGCCAAGCATCCTCACGTCACACAAAGGCAGATAAAGAAGGAAGGATAAAAATCTGGACAGCCAAGTATGCCATGATTAATTCATTTCATATTCTGCTTTCTCCATAATAAATGTGGGATTAATATTTAATGTTTTTGTGCTTTACACAACTCTAAGGTAATTACGTGAGAAACATGTTGTGATTGTGCACGTTTGGACACGTCTGGGAAGTACTGTATTTCCTAAATTGCCTGGTTGATTTTGTTTTTGCACTTACAACGAACTTTAATGTGGTGTTTAAGAAATGGGAATAAAGATCAAGAAATAAACTGTTACAACAACTAACCTAATGATGACTGGGACAGAGTTCCTGACAGTTTCCTGCTGCACATTATAGCAGAACATGAACAAACAGAATGAACCTCTGTTTATTTCATGATGTGCAGTGAAGATTTGTTTTTTTAGTTACTTTATAGGTGCAGTGATAAATATGTTGCATTATGTTTATGGCTTTTAGCATGAAATAAATTTGAACAGAAGAAAGTAGAAATAATGACGGATGTCCTAAACACAATTCTCTTACGTAATTCAGGATTAGCAAGAGCAATAACTGTCAATGGTTATTTGTTATGTTTCTTCTGAAATGACTACCATAAATGCCTTTCTGCTTGTCTGTGAATATTTGAACAATTACACTTTTCTGAATCCATACACAACAGCAACCAGCTGATAAAGTGCTGAACTGCGACAAACATCGCATATTTTACAGGACAAGCTTCACTCATGTTTGTGTCGAATCTGTTTGTGAATATGATGTTACTTGTCTTGTTCTGAGAGATGTGCTGGAACAGTGGCTAGGTCTGTCTGAGACGGGGCTAAGCCTGGTTCCCATCTTGTTTCTGAGTTAATTGTGTCATTTTCTAATTATGAATCTAGACCAACCAAGAGCTTCATTCTAGGTCTGCTTTTATTCAACCTAAATGATCCTCAAGCTTGTGTTAGGAAGCACTACAGCATGTTCTATATCTGTGATGACGACATTCAACTTTATATTTCTGCGTCACCACTTAGTTATAGCCCACTGTTCTATGTTCATGACAAAAATTACATTTGTTGGTCATAACTTCCACCAAGTTACTACAGAAGAAAAGCAAAACAAAATTAGATAATATGTCTGAAATGGACACAACTAGGCCAAAAAGCGCAGAACAAGCAGAAAAGCAATAAATAAGTATGTCAAAGTTTGTCTCACTTAAGAGAAGTGCATTTTGTACTTATGATAAATTGGCAACATTTCCACTAAAACAACTTGCATATCACTGTGTGTGAGATTCATCATCCGTACTGAGAAACTAACACACACACACACACACACACGCACACACACACACACACACACAACAAATGCATATAATATTACATGGGTATTATTGTCCATATGTATGTATTATTTGGTTGTTATAGTATTTAATTATCAGTTGAGAAAATGTTGCAGCAGTGACACATTTGCTCCATTGTTATAATTGATCTTTTTAATTAGATTTAATTATTAGAATAATAAATGCATCAATTATGTTAAATATAATTAAAAATATATCTGTACTTTGTACATTAAATATAAACGAAATTTAAGTTACATTTTCAATATAATACAGTCATATGGTTGTGTATCTACCTACATCACTGAAGCAGAGGGCAGAGCAGGCAATAAATGGGTTTGAATTTACCAAGATGCAAAAACACAATAGCTGAAATATTTTAAATCACAAGTTAGATCTATTTAGAAAAAAGACCCACCTTGTTGTATGACTGTGAGGTCAGTGCATAAAGGGAAGCCTTGGTGTGCCTTTCTGTTTTGCACTTTGATGTAGCAGTAACATCTGCTAGGATTCGGCATGCAACATGAAATGAGGGCTGTGGGGCTGATGGTGAAGTTAATTAGAGCCCAGGTCAGTCACCTCCTGACCCATTTCCACCTTTCCTGCCTTTGCATACCCACTACTCTTTTATAGCAGCTCCTATGACTGCTAATAGCCACATTCTGAGCAACATCCTCTCTGCAACTGTACTTTTTCCTTGTGTAGTGGATGAGGACGCCGTCCCCCCCCCCCCCCACACACACACACACACCACACCCCGTCTGTCATAAAGAGAGAGGAGGCTATTTGTTCCCACCATGTCTCCAATTAGATACTCTTCTACTCATCCGTCTGTCATATCCCTCCTCTATGTATCCTCCTGTTTCTCTCATCTGATGCTGTTGGAAGCGGGTTGTAAAACAGGCCGCCTTATCCAAATGGAGACGAGCCCTGCGGTCACCATAGTTTTGTTACTGAGGCAGAGCCACATTATTCTCTTTAGTCTGCCTGCGTGTACGCTCATGTGTGTATGTGTGCAAGTGTGTTTTGAGGCCGTGCTTGACATTAGCCTTGCAGTCACAGGTAATGATCTCATCTCCCCGCTGGTGACTAGAGGCACACCAAGAGAATTACACGCACACTGTGAAAAGGAAAGATGGGGAGCAGAGATTGGTATTGTAATGGTCCTCTAATGGGCGACCTGACAAGTGCTTTTTCTTAATGTTATACCTCCCTCTCTCCCTCCCTACCTCTCTCTCTCTCTGCTTCTCTGTTTTAGGGGCTTTGTTCTTCTTTGAGGAACAACAACATGGACACCAGGTGTGGTGAGGACCAGGTAGGCATTCGCTTCTGATAGGTCAATGTCGTGTCTCTTGTAGTTTTCAGCATTAAACAAATTGAGACAGACTGCTCTCCCACCAAATCCATGTTTTTATTCCTCCCACACTGTAAGATGTTGCTTTCCTGCCCTGTGTTCAGAGCAGCATAGTTCTACCAGCCTCACACACGCATCTGGTTTTCTAAACTATTTATGAAACAAAATCCCGAGAATAGATTTAATATTTTAATGGGTAAAGTTAGGCTTTTGTCTATTGGAAATAAGGTTACCCCAAATATTAAACTTGGTAATTTAGTTGTCTTTTAATATTTGCAAAAGGAAACAAATTGATGCACTTGTTGTTGAATCATTAAGTAATGTCTGACTTTAGTTATCAGGACATCAGATAGTCTTTAGAAGTGGGGCAGCAACAGCAGCATTCGCAGTTCCTGATTCCTAAGCTGCAGGAGGACTTGCCAAAGAAATCATTGTGACTCCTCAGTCAGTAATGCCTTTCTAGCAGCCCAGTTCAGTCCCAGAGGCAGCGTTTTCATTGGTCAAAGCTCAGGTTTGGCTCAGGTTGACACCACAGGATCACTGCTAAGGTTCTGCAGCAGATCTACTGCTTTGTTATCTGGGCAGAAATATTATAAATGCCAACATGCACAATTGGCTGATGAATGTATCTCTGTTGGTGCATATTGTGCTTGTGAACTTACAGCTGTAAATAATTCATCCATTTATCTAGTGGTCAAACATTAATAAGAAATTGCCGTGTTGTAGTTTTTTTTTCTCCTACAGATCAATAATGGGTATAGTGCCCAGCATCTGTCTCGAAGCACACAGACTCATGTAGCTCTCAGACATGGTGTACCTGTTGTTTCTGTCTTCATGAACAGTGTCTCTCAGGTGAAGCACACAGACAAACACTGCCTGTGCAGAGCACAGAGGGAATGATTATTGCAGAACTTTCCACTGAAAACAGCTAAAAATTAACACTTACACGGTTAAACACTGTCATTAGGGTTGCATTAGGATGTACCATATTTTCTTAAACATGCAGTAAAAAAATCAGGATGTACGTTTATGAAGAGGGAATAAAATTATAACGTGATATAAAGTTTTAAAAAAGTGGATTTTGCAAATGTACCTCCACTGATTAGTTTAATTTTGTGGAGTAGTTATTCTGCATTCTGTGTTTCACTTCCTCCAGGTTCTTCCAATTACAGCTGCCCATACTTCTTAATTATAAGTAATTGCCATATTTTCCATTCTTTCTGTTCCCATCAAATAATTCTGGTTTCTCTATGTTTGCTGTCAGATCCTCTCCTAATGTTGTTTTTCTTTTTTTACTTCTGACTTCTGATTCATCTTTTTTTTAAATGTAATATGCAGCTTTTGTTAAGTTTAACTAGTAAGACGTATTTCAGTCCCTCCATTCTATCTGAGTGCTCAAATCACCAGCATTACAATAAATATGTCAGATATCAGATAAAAAATCTATTTTACAAGCGTTTACTTAAAACAAGGAGTGTACTAGACAGACATTGTAATACCATAAAGGCAGCCTTTTTGTCTAAATGACCAGAAGACCACTAAAGAACTGGAGTTGCATGTTGTTTCCTTCAGAATCGCTGCAGCCTGTCATGCTGAGTCTGGAGCACCTTGACAGACGCTGCATTAAAAAACATAACATGAAAGCATTTTCATAGCCTTGAATCAAACAGCTCCCAGATCTGATGGTTTTTAGCTTTCTCTCTTTCTCTCAGACATGATGTACATTCCTGGCTTTCTATTTTTCTATTTATACCCACTGAGATGAACAATGAGCCTCAGGCTCCCCTCACTCACCCACCTAAGTGCACACAGACTCATGCTGGCACAGAAACACACTTTCTCCCTGCAGCACATGTATACATATGTGGCGAGTTCAGGATGAGGTGGAGGTTAGAAGGTTTCATCAACTGGCTGTCTGTCCGTGTGTTCTTATTTAATGCAGTTAGCAGCTGCGTGAAGCGCCAGAAAGCACACTGACAACTGGAGTTCCTGCTGTGTCCTTGCTTGCGGCCTTGTGCTGCACGGCGTCAAAGGGGAAAGCAACTGTGAAAACTTAAGAACACTTTGTTTCATGATTTGGCAGACATGGGCGGCTTTGTAAACAGAAAAATGTTGCAAGCAAAAGATACGAAAAGTTAAGTAAGACGTTTGTTTTTGATATCTACAGAATCTCAAAGCACCGTATAACATAGATTAAATGAAAATCACATACCTTTTTGTACAAGTGATTTAAAGTTTGTCAGAGGAAAATGACCACATAAAATTATTCTAAAACAAGGTTTTCAGCTGCTTCTTTTAAGGAAGCAGCATGCGTAAAGGCTTGGCCTTACTTTAGTTTGTAACCTGGCATGAGAAACAGTTAACAGATTCAGAGTCTGTGGTGGAGGCCAACGAGCAGCAGTGTGTTTGATAAAAGCTGACATGAATGATCAGGATCCTGAAGGTGAGTTCAAGTAATTTAAAACTAATTCAAATTTTTGCTGGGAACCAGTGTAAAGAGTACATGATGACTGCAATGTGAGTTGCTTTTTGTTGTTGTTGTTGTTGTTGTTGTTTTTTTTACTAGATTTAGTCAAGAGGTCCATCTGAGTGGCTTGGAGCTGTGAGAGCATTGATCCATCCAGACCGATGAATTTGCTGTTACAGTAATTTAAGCATGTTGCCACAAATTCATGTTGTTCTAAAGGGCAAACCAGATCACATAGTTTAGAGATATTTCTTAAGTTAAAGAAACAAGAAAAAGAAGTGGAATTGTGTCGGTCAAAGCCTAAAGCTGAATCAAATTCCGCTTTTAGACTTTGAACATATCGGCCGAGTAAACAGAAACAACAACCTACGCAACTTTTAGAGTGCAGTTCGGCAGCAGCTGTGCTCGAGATCTCCGTCTTGTTAGTATTTAAAATAAGAAAATTGAGTCAGGCACTAAGCTGGTTTATGCAACGGCTGGTAAAGCTTGAAAGAAATAAAGCGAATTTGTCGAGTTTATTTGTGTAGCACATTTCACCAACAAGGCATGATTAAAAAAAAAAACATAAGAGACAAACAAAAAGCATTAAGTAGCAGAGGGAAACTAAAGAGAAGTACTGAAAAGTGTCAATCCAAACTAGAATTAGCTTATGATAGGTATTTTCTCAACTTACATGAAAAGAGAACCGCAGACAACGTTTGAGTTTTCAAGCAAGTCTTTTGCAAAAGGAGAAGGCACAGCAGACCACTTCCTCAAGGTGTCTGCCATGCATTCTGACTTTCTGCGTCAGAACTGGTCCTTTATTACAAAGCATAGCAGGAAAGGAATGTGGAGGGAGGCAGTCTAAGGAGTATCCCAAGATAAAAACTGGCTGCAGCTTCAAGGCCTAACAAGTTCCTTTTCTCAGGGATGTGAATACTAAATCTATTAAAACTACAAATGTAAGAATGATAACAAAACATAATTATTCTAACAGCTTATGTTTCACTTATTATTAATTTATTGGCTAAACTGGTGGGTTATTAGCCTTGAAATTTTCAGCAGTTCTCAGGAAGTTTGTTTCTGATTAGTGGTGCAGGAAAAAAAAAACAAATGCTGCTTCTCCATGTTCTGGTTCTGGGGCTGCAGAGTAGCCAAGAACCACAAGACCTGAGAGGCTTGGAGGGTTGATATGACAGCAGGTCTATTTTAGTGCTAAGCCTTTCAGTGGCTTATAAACTAACAAGTATTTCAGTACATACAGTATTTGTCTGAGCTACATGGAGCTCCTTGCACTAAGCTTCTGTCAAAGCAAATGGTGTAAATTTTTATATTTGTTAACCAAAGGATTTCTAATTTTGAATTCCTGTTATTTAGTGTGGGTCTTAAAACTTTAATTAACTCCAGCAATCAAAAAGCAATTAGCAGCAAGCCATTAACCTGCCTGTTCTTTGTGACCTCAACTAAAATGTGTGTTTGTCACGTAAAATACACACATCGACTTCGACGGCCCATAAGCTCACACACACATTTCCAATGCAGTGAGAGAAAGAAATCTGGACTACTGCTGTGTAAGTGAACCTGTTAAAAATGAATGACGACAATGTCCCTGAGACATAGCTCATTCTGCATTATTTAAAATGTTGGGCATACAAGGAAACTATGTCTCTTTTACTTCTTCCACCTCCACTGGGCTTCTTCCCTCTTCTTCAAGTTTAAGCCTCTTTCCTCCAAGCAATGCACACATACACATACATGTACACCCCTCATCTAATTCCCTTAACAATATGTATTTTCTCTGCATGATGATCGGTAACATCAGGCTCTCTATAAATTTGGACAGGCATTAATTTGCTACAGTGCCTTGTGAAAGTTATTTCTACTAAAAACAAATGAAATTTGAGATTTGTGACATGTATATGTCCAACCTAAGAAAACAAAACTTATTTCCTACATTGTCTCTCTGTTAAGCTAGCTAAGCTACAGACACCTCCAGCTGAAAATATTGACGGAGGGTTTTAAATGTGGATTTAGAAAATGCTTCCCCAATACTATCAAAAACTCTCCAGCTTGAGAAGAAAGCCCTCCAAACGATATTTAGAGCAAAGGAGTGACAAAAGAGTGGTCGATACATAGACGGCGATAAGAATGCGTTAAATTAATGCAGGATGTGCTGGATGTTTTGGATTTATTTATCATGTTTAATTCAAGTTGTCGGAGACTTGAGTCTTGACTCTGAATTGATGTGAAAGACTTGAAAGTTGAAATGACTCAATGACTTTTCTGTTGGCCAGATTATGTTTCATCTGAGTTCCATCCATCCATCCATCCATCCATCCATCCATCCATCCATCCATCCATCCATCCATCCATCCATCCATCCATCCATCCATCCATTTTCTAACACTCTTGTCCCTAGTGGGGTCGGGAGGCGCTGGTACCCGTCTCCAGCTAAGGTTTTGGCCGAGAGGCGGGGTCACCCTGGACAGGTCACCAGGGCAACACAGAGACAAATAATCATGCACACACACTCACACCTAGGGAGAATTTAGAGAGACCAATTAACCTGAAAGACATGTTTTTGGGGGGGGGATTGGGTTTTTTTTTGTGGGAATAATGCACCTTTCAAACTTTTTGGATGTTGCCTTTGTTGGTGGGGTTATTAAAACAATGGTCAGTGCTAATTATGTTGTTCCCAGTTGCATTGATTTGCAGCGTGTCTGCAGATCAAACAGTCCAAAACGTAGAAAATCTATCAGTTTTTCTAATAGTTACACAACTAAAACAAAATCATTAATTATTTTTCTGCATTATGTCTACAGCTGTAAAGTCCAAACGTTTCCCAGGAAAAAAACGAAAGCCTTGAAAAACAAAGCCTCATTAACAGCTTTATTTCTTGGACAACAAAATCGGCATTTTCTCATGCTGCTGAGGTGAAAACGTTGCCTCATTCAACTTCAAATGAAGCCCGCTATCTTTCTCTGCCACTAACCTTTTCTAATTATTTTTCAGCCCTTAATTATGCTTCTGTTTTATTGCATGTGTACATTCATTACTTTGGTATGTAATTGTTGTTTTTCATGCCTATTGGAATAAAAAAAAAAATATGTTCACAATCCTCTTTTGTAAAAAACATTGAAAACCCACCAGGATCTGGAGTCCAGACCATAATGACGACTGTTATGTAAAATGTTAAGTATGATTTTCAAGAAAATGACAAACACGTTACATAAAATAAAAAAATATTAGTTTGAATTTTCTTTTTCAATTCAATCCAGACTTGTGGCTCAAGGAACCTGTATTGATTTTCAAATGACATTTTTTAACTTTAGTCAGTTTTAAAAAAACAACTAAAAAACAAAACATTCAAAGTGCTCACAAGTCTTCAAAATTTAAATATTAGCGTAATAAAATTTTGCAAAAGAAAAAAACATACCAACTGAGACATCAAGGTGTAACAAAATAGCCAACAAATATTTAAGTGATGACAACATATCCAGCAGTTCCTAATACAATAATTGTGCAGCTTGTTCAGAGTGAGAGCATTACCAAGACATCTTACAAAACTGTCTCCCTGCTCAGAGTTTTAAAAGCTCTTTCTGGTAAGTTGATCTGCTTGTGATTCGCCACATTAATGAATGACCACTCACAACAGAAACTGTAAATAAACTACAATCCTGAAAGGCATTACCACGCCATCCCAAAGAAAGTCTACATGTAAAGGTTTTACAGCACTTCAGTAACGTAACAAATGTTATTCCAAGGACATCTTCAATCACATTACTAAAACTGAATAATACAGCCACAGTTTTCCCACAGTAACATGACGTTTGCCCCGATAAGGTCACCTCAGTGTTATGCTAAATCCATAGTGATTGGAATGGCTGATAAAATCCAGCTGTACAATCTATCAGCAATTTGGCTCAGAAGATGCATAAAAATGAGTCTTTGTCTGCAGATAATTATCATCAGCAAACATTCATGAGGACAGTTTGGACAGACGGGTTATTGATTATTTAGTATATTCCTGACAGAGGACACATAAACAGTAAAAACGCTAAAACAACATTTCATTCACCCGAGGAACCTCATTGTCACAAAGAATCCGACTGGTTGCTGACGATGTCAGCCATATCTTACATTGCCAAGGTCTGAACTGTCCTGTGCTCTCATATATGCCAAGAAGTAAAGTGTCATAATTCTCAGGCAAAAATTGTTTTGAACAGGAAGACCATTTTTAATTTATGGATGAGAAATGTGACTTTTATTGTTCATCTAGTTTAACAAATGTCCCTCACTTTTCTTATGTGGATTTTGGAGAAAAGTGTTGGTGGGCTTCTAAAAAAAAGTTGTTTTTTCTTTTCAAGAAAAATCACTTTTACAAATTTAAGTAAGAATTCACAGTTGCTTCATCATATTTTGATGAAGCAAGAATTTTGCGCTGGTTTCATCAGCCAACACAATGCCCAAATAATTGTGGCGGCTCTGGCACTCCGTACTAATGTTGAAACGTCACTATCTCCAGGTTGGCAATTAAGAATCAGGCTGAAAAACTGGCTTTTTTTTCTGGATGTAATATCTTATTTAAAGGAGCTGAACATTATGGTACGTAACAGCCTACCTGTTTGAGTAATACTATGTGAAGCTATTTTTTCTTTTGCCAACTTTGCACACATATGCTGATGAAAGGACTTCTTCGCTGTCATTGTAGGATGCTTGAGAAAAGCAGGTAAACATTACAATAGATGCAGCGTCCTTGTTGCAGCAACAAGAGAAGAACAATTATAAAATGGCAGGGTGCGTGAAGTGGGCTGGAGCGCCCAGCTGGCATGGTTCCATTGTTGTACGCCCAGCACTTTTTCTTTTCATCATACTCTTGTGTACAATATCAAGTCTGCCCTAAGTGATATCGACACAAGGCAGCAACAAAGTCAAAAGTAATTAGAATAATACCAGGCGGTATGTTCCTCAAATTTATATTCTTCAAGTCCAACACTAAACTTTGAAATACTGGAAAAAATTTGTTTTTTTTTTTCCACGTTTCCTGTTAAAAAAAAGTCAATCCTTAGGGCTCATATCTTGGGAAGCTGTGAGTTGATGTAAGAATTCATGCTAATAAATACAACCAACAAGTGAACATTTCCCCAAGTGAAGCATGCTTGGTTGTTACATTACATAGAATGAAAGAGAATATTCAGGGCGGACCTCAAAGGGTCGACCTCAAGCAACGGGTGGAGATGAAGACGTGCAGGCAGAATAATTCAGCTCTGACTTTGTAAAGACGCTTATTTTTCACACGCTCTCACTGATCGGCACACTTTCGAGCCAAGGCAGACCCGAACAAAGTCACAGCACTGAGGTTTTTTTTTTTTTTCCTGTTGATATCATGAGTTGTTATTGCAGATACCGAATGATGTGAAGCAAAAAAAACATAAATAAATAAAGGGATTTTATTTTTCACAAGGCGTCCCCATTAATGACACATGATTAGGAGCGATGGATGCTCCCAAAAGGCAGAAGCCCTCAAAGATACACACTCTGATAAAATCATAAACATTTGAGACCTTTCAGCAGAGCACATCTTCACATCTTGTCCTCTGCGAGTTCAAGCACACGCATACACACCAACTCCCTCTCCTGTACGTTGATCAGCATCACACAAGTCAACCTGTCACCTCTGATTTTTTTATTTGTTCCTAGCTGTTTCCCCGCTACTGTTTTCCATTTCTAAATGTATTTACATATAAAGAGTTCAGCTTGAACAACCTGTCATGATGTCTGAAGTCGCTCTACATGCGTGCACATCCATCGTTTTTACATCCGCCACGCTTCCCTCCTCTTCTTCACATGCTTTTTTTTTTTCTCTTCACATGTGTCACCCTCTTGATATGCTGACGTATCTGAGTCGCTCTCACACACATCAGTAGTGTCATGCTTTGATAGCTGTGGGTGTGCTGTGATGTCTTGTCTTCTGTTCTGTCTGCTTCTTGCGCTACCTTTTTTCCTCCTATATTCTTCAAGTGTGACACACACACACACGCATGCATCCGAGCCCTCACTGTAAATAAATGAGTAAGTCTGTGTAGTGCTTTGCAAAAAATATTCATACAGTTTGAACATTTTCTTCTTTGGAACCACAAATTTCAAAATACTTTGTCAGGATCATATGCTAGCAAACAGTAGCATGTATTCGTGAAGTGTAAACAACTTTCGGAAATGTCCTCCTTTTCAACAAGTTCTCCTTCATGACTCTTAGCTTTTTTTTGTCTTCCCATCAACTCTGATCAGCTTTCTTGTGCTTTCTCAAATAGGGATCCCTCAGGACATGATGTTGCTGCGGCTCTGTTCCAAATTGTACACGGTGTGTTAGGGGTGACTTGCAGTGTTGGTTTTCCTCCACTCATAGTGTTTTACATGTAGGCTGAAAAGCTTAATTTTAGAGGTGCCATGTGGCGTAGCTGTAGAGCAGCGCCCCTGTGTACACAGGCTATTAGTGCCGTAAACAGCCATCTGGGGTCCAATTCCCAACCTTGAGGCTCTTGCAACACGTCATCCACTCTTCTCTCTCTGCTTGTTTCCTGTCCGATTACTGTAAATAAAAATGACTATTACCAGAAACCCTTAATATTCTCATCCTTTTTCCACATCTGCTATGAGGCAATCAGGTGTTCTCACAACTTTCCTCTCACTACTGTTCGATAAACTCTAAATTTGCAAAGTGCAAAACCAAAAGTGGAATTTAGCATCCTTTCTCTCAGCTTAATTTCTGATGCATGCTCTTGCCCAGCAGGTGTTCGGCTATGTCTTAGTAGATTTTTAGCTGTTTACATTTATGGATAAAGGATTAAAACATGCTTTAACATGCTTAGTATACAAAACACGCTGTTATATTCTTCCACTTTACTGCTTTGTGTGACATAAAATCTACATAAAATGTGTTATTGTAATGTGACAAAATGTGACAATCTTCTTAGGGTAAGAATACTTTTGCAAGTTTAATTTCATCGTACAGACAATAGAAAGGTCGTTGTATTGTTGGGTCAAAGTGAATCTTAATCTTGTCAACAATGTTTCCCAAATTCACCTCCAGACGTATTGACATCTTTGAAGAGAGGTGACTGTCTCATTCCCAGCCATCAACTGATTGCAGTTGTTTGATTGCAATGTCATCTCGCCGCTGCACGCTATTTCTGAGTATAACAAGGCTGGCTAGGAACTGGAGCACACAGCCTCGATTAGAGCTTTAATAAGGTGTAGCAGCTAATGTCCCATACTGTGTCCCATGGGTGTTGTCCTGTGGCTGTTGCTTTAGTCCAGCCAGATGATAATTTGTCTAACTTTGACATCACCACTTCAGGAATAATCCACCAATATTTATTTTTATTTTTATTTTTTTTGTAAACAACAATTACACCCCTATCAATGCGAAATAAGAAAAAAAAACAACTGTATTACACCCACCACTTTGAATTTCCATTCAAATCAACTTGTTTTTCAACGTTTTAAAATAGGCATGTTTAAACTTAAAAAAAAAATTAAACAGTGTTTAAATGATTAATTGTCATCACCAGGTCTTTTCTATGGTAAGACCTAAAATGCTATGTGGGATGATTTATTTTGTATGGGGCAGAATGCACTTACATTTACACTGAAGACTTCCTCGAGAAATTAAAATAGAATAGATTTAGATTTACATTAGAATATGATTTAAGCTGAATGACTGTTTGGTTACGGCACTGGTAAAATGTGTTTTCTATCTGATATGGGACTCTCGGCCTGCTAGACTTATTAGAAATGCTGCCAGTGCTTTTCACTGCAACATGCTGTACGGATCTTCTCATCATTAATTTGTTGATCCACTTGTTTGATGTCTGATTTCGCCGCTTCGATGTCCTCATCTATATTTCAACACATGTTACATTAAATCTGATAGCTGTGCATTCTGCATGATTGCCGGTCAACATGTTAAACAGTGTAAGATTTATTTCAGACTTAGATAATCTAAGTGGTGTAAACCCACTTGTTCCACTGCACTGCAATGTTTTGCGGAGCTACGTTCAGACAACTAGATTTCTTCCTTTATTGGTTTTAACAAGTTTGACCTGTTTTGCTGATTAGATGCATACATTTCCTTCCCCTCTCTTCTCATTTTCTATCCTTCTCTCTGCTCCTGACTTTCTCTTCCTCCTTCTCACTTTTTCCATAACTTTTGCAAATGTGTGGAAATTAAACGAACTTTTATCCTGCACCTCGCAGTCTTTACCTACGTGGACATTCACTGGCAGATTTCTGTGTGCACTGGTGTTTGCGTGTCTTTGCATATGTGATTGCATCATTCCAGGTGACTGTGTGTTCGTATGACAGGAAAGAGAGGAAATGGAGAAAGCTCGCTGCTGGCTTGCCTTCATGAACATATCGGCTTTATCTGCTCAGCCAAGCTGAGACAGAGCGACAGAGACTGAGAGCAGAAGAAGGTAAGCGAGGGAGGCAGATATGCACGGAGGGAGATACGGCAGAAAAGGCAAAGATACTGGAGTGTGGGAGGGAGCCAGAGAGGAGGGCTTTACACAGATAGAGAAGGTAAACTACAGCCAGAGCTGTGAGGGACAAAACGACTTAAGGACAGAGAGAGCTGGAAAACTGCTTGAGGTTGTCCGATTTCAAGAATGAAGGTTTTGAACAAATCAGAGAAACAGTGGGTGGGTTAATAAGAAATGTTTTAAATAGGTTTTGTAATTGTGGGAATAGATCTGTGCAGGAAGGATGTAGACATACTGCATGCCTTCAAATATGTCACATGTTAATACACATTTGGTCAAATAATAATAATAAGCTACTATTAAAGTAGGTTATTAAACATATGACATACTCATTTCCACATATTTCACACTGAAATAAGTATGACTGCATGTTTACGCGACCTAAAAGTAAAAAGTCATGCTGAGGTCAACAAGAGACAAAAGCAAATCTACTGGCCTCAAGAAGCAAATGTTCTGATAAGAATAACTTGTATTTTGTTACCGGCGTTTTTTAATTTCACATTGGAGATTAGGGAATAAATTATTTTTACTGATAGTTTTTGCACTGACAGACTGCAACTACTCAGGTCTCATCAAGGTTTGCTGTGCTTCACTTTCACACCACCACATACGGTAAGCAGTCTCTTCAGTTCGGAAGAAGCAGCTTTCCATTCATCCGACACACTTTGTGGAGGAAAATTCCCACTGTGGCCGGATAATGAGCACAAAGACACAAAGAAGACCGTTATCTAACCTTGTCAGACTGGAAGAACGGTGTGACTATTCACATTATGGTCTCTGGCTCAGAGTAAGAAAAAGCTCTGGCTTTTTTTGGGATTTCCTTAAAGCTACCACAATTATCCTGAATTGCACCATGCCTTAAATGCAGCAATAAAACCCTTTGGCTGTTTTGTGCCTGCAACACAGCCAAAGGGTAAATATGTACAAATGCCCCAGGAAATGTAAAGAAAAAAAAAGAATTAAAAAAAATCTCCTGGCTTCTTACCATTTTCTAACAGTTATAAGAACTGAAAATATGTTCAGTGAGGCTGGCTGCATTGTTCAAGTAGCTGTTCTTACATCTACCTGCAAAATCCATCTAGAGCAGTGTTTCTCAAACTTTTCCAAAGGCCAAGGATAGCTTAGCCCAAACAAACACTCACGGACCATCTAACTTGAAATTGTCACACAATGTCACATCTTACTATGTACAACCTGAAATGAAAATATTAGTCTCTGAACTCATTGTCTTTGTTAATAAAAGAAAAATATACTTGAGTTTCATTGGCAAAAACAAACATTTCCTTTCAGCCTGTAGATGGCCCAGCATAAATAATTTTAATTTGGGTGTTTAGATGCAGTTAGTCAGTGTGGGGCGCAGCTCTGTCACTGCATCATCGAAATTCAGCACATCTGCAGATACTATGCATCTTAGTTGTGTTCAAAAACAAAAGTTTCTGCAACTCACCCTGAGAAACGTTCCACCGGCATCTTCAAATGCAAATACCAAGACATGGTAATCTGCCTAGGCAGTCAGGGAAAGCAGAGCATTATCAAGAGAAGACGCCAAGAGGCCCATGATGAGCTGCCAAGATCCACAGCTTACGTAAGTTGATCAGTGGACAAGACGGCAATTAGTCTTGCAATTTGTCTCCACAAACCTGGCCTTCATAAAAGAGTTTCAAGAATCCAAACCTTTTAAAAAAAATTCATAAGACGTTCTGTGCAGTTTGGCACAAGCTATAAATTCAAAAGGGTAAACGTTCTAGAAGACCTGTGCTCTGGACAAATGAGAGCAGACTGGAACCAGAACAGTGTGGCAAGAGAGAAACACAACACATCGCTGCGGAAACCCCATCACCATGGTGATACACGGTGTAAGCGGGATCATGCAGGTTAGGTTTTTCTTAAACAGGGGAAGAAGAAAGCTGGAAGAAAAGTTGGTGGAAACACGGATGCAGCTGAACACGGAGCGGTCCTGTAAGAAAACTTCGAAGCTGGAAAAGACTTGAGGATTGGGTGGAAGTGAATTTTCCAATCAAACAATTACCTGAAACATTCAGTCAGAGGAACAGAAGAATTATTTTAGATCAAAACATCTTCATGTGTTCAGTGACACAGTCAGTCCAGACCTGAGTCAAGTTGAGAACCATTAATAAAGTTGGACATTGCAGTTCACCTGGCAGAAGAATTGGGCAAACATTTCAGTTTCTAGGCATGCAAAGCAGTTATATTTAAAATAAACAGATTTGTTGCTCTGACTTTTTCATAGTTTAGGATCTGGAAAATGTGCTGGTGCAAAGGTCAGAAGTGATTTTTCCCAAACGCATGACTCACCTCTGATGGAGACTGCATGATTGCACCGTGGGTGGTGATCCAGTCAATAGTGTTAGCTGAATGAATGGATGAAGGCTGCATCACGACTGGTTATTTGGCATCTCTGTCAGCGTGTAGTACTATGAATGTGTAGTGAAGCAGTGGGCGTGTGATGACGGTGAAGTCTGGACAGTACACTCATCTAATAAAGTGCAGTCCAGACTCAAAGATCTGATAGTTCTCATCTCTTCACCTGCACCTCCCTCTCAGTTCTTCCTCATTATATGTCTCATATGTTTTCTAAACCCTTGGTTCCCTCCTCCTCCTCCTCACTTCCCTCTTCCACCCTTGAAAGATGGAAATCAGGACAGTTCAGCAGCGGAGGGGTTAAGATGAACCCAGCTTTGTGATTGGCTGCCGGCCGGCGGTCTGATCCAGCCTACAGAGAGAGGTAACCAGGCAACCTCAGAGAGGGAGAGGAGACAAGAGGGGGCAGAGGACCGGGGAGTTAGAGCAAGAGAGAGGAAAAAAAAAAAAAGAAGAAGAAGAAGCGCTGAAAGAAGCCTGGCATAGTTTTGTAAGAAAATGTGGAAAAAGATGTAAGGGAGCTTGGGGGCGCTCTCCCCGGGATGGAAGACGGGATTACTGGCCCTGCTGAAACACACTGTGGATGTCTGAGGAACGCAGCGGGAGATAACGCGGGGATGACTGGATTCTTACAGCCTTTTTCTCGAAATGGGAACTAACTGTGCCCAGTTTCGTTGCAGTGCAAAGGTAAGTGCGCAAACGGCCGGGAGTGATGCGGAGCCGCTGAAAGACTGCTGTGCAGAAAGAGTGCGCACTTTAGACGCCTGTGGATTCAGTGTGCGGGGCTCTGCAATGAATTATCCACTACTACTGCTGGTGAATCGGGATTCTACTGCGCTCGTGTGTGTGTGTGTGCGTGCATGCGTGTGTGAGAGAGTGTGTTTGGCGGTTAAAGAGGAGTGACCCCCCAACACACACACTCCCTCCCACTGGCACAGTGGTCAGAGTCGTTTGTGTCTTTCGGCGGGAGAAAAGCTGCATTTTGGCGTGTGTGGTTACGGGACGCCCCCTCCCCTTCTCCTGCAGATCCAGCCGCACTTCCTGCGTAATAATTTATAATCAGGCGAGATAATCTTAACTTTGTACCCCCCCCTCACTCCCCTCTTCTCCTCTCAGCTCTTCAATGTGCTTCACTGTTGGATGCCGCCACTGCCTCCAGTAGGGGAAAAATAAAATAAAATAAAAGATCTTCGGGGGCCAAAGCAGGCTGTGTGCGACTTTACAGTAATCCATTAAATCTCGTTTCCGTCCTTTATTATGTTTTATAATAATAAAACATAATAACCTTATTGCCAGGTTATTGCATCCTGGCAATAACCAGGATGCAATAATCCTGGTTATTGCATTATGCGCCGACAACTTGCAGTGGGAAAAACTTCCTTTACGCGCCCGTCGGTTCGGTTCCTGGCCGGCGCACAATGGGAGCAAGGTGAAATTGACCGAAACGCGGAGGTTACGCTGATGAAGTTTTCAGTGCAGAAATGTAGTGAATGGGCTGTGGGCCGCAGCCGCCTCTCAGCCACCGGAGTAAAGAAGGGTTCGGGGATGAATTAGCGCAGCCCCGACCAGTTTGCTTTGGTGGGGGACTGGGGGGCGGGGGGGAAGGGGCGGGAGGGGGCATGCAGGCTCCGCTGCAGCTAAAAGCCGCATTAATCATGAGGCTGTGGCGCTCTGCAGACCCTCACTCTCCTCTCCGCTTCTGCCTGCGAGGCACAAGACCCGCATCAGCTGCAGATGCTGCATGTACCTGCTGTCTGCACGCCGCTGAACACAGCATCCCCTTTTAAAGTCTTTATTGTGAATTCCTCTTAGAGAACCACTTTCCTTTCTTTTCTTTTCTTTTCTTTTTTTTCTTTTCTTTTTTTTTCTTTTCTTTTCTTTTTTGTATTGAAATAGTTTTATTTCTCAGAAAGTTAAATTGTTGCCACTGCTACACGCTGCCGCCAATGGTCAATTATAGATTCATCCAAATCAACTCAATAATTGGACGCATGTAGTCCAAAACACGTGGACGTTCATTTATTCTTGCGAAAACATTCAGTCAATGCTGTTAACAGGCCTTAATGTTGGCGTTTGTGTTCAAAAAATTTTATTTAGTATCAAATGCTGTGAAGTGTCTTAACTAAAAAAAATAGGAAGAGCTTTTACTTTGAAAGACCGGAAGTGTTTGTAATGACTTTAGCTTGACATTGTATGTGATAAAACAATTGGAGTGAAGTTAGGTGTATTTAGTGCTGAAATGACAGGAAGTGATGTTGCAGAGCTCAGCCTGTATCACGTCCTGCTGTTGTTATTATGAAGCATCAAACGTGAACAGGTTGTAACATAAAATAGTAGTAAAAATCCCTGACTTACGAATCAAAATGTACTTTATCTCAACTTTGGAGGTTAATGACACCACTGTTGAACATTACAGATAACCAGAGTGAAAAAACACAATTTTACTGTTTTTGGTCTAGTTGTACAAATATCTCTGCAAACTTGAAATAAGACAAAACTAACTTATACGTAATTTTTTTTTTTTAACAAGATAGAGAAGCATATTTTAAGTAAATAATTCCTTAATATTGATGGATAAGTATCGTTCCATTGTCCAATTTGTTCATACTTATAAAAATTTCCCATCATTTAAACAAGCCTCTATCTTACTGAAAAGTTAGTTGTAAGTTCATTAGTCATATTTCAAGTGTAATAAGGTATTTGCACTAGAAACTAGACCAAAATTACTTGGTAAGATTTTGTGTTTTTTTGCAGTGCAACTCTCACTGTGTCTACCGTTTCCATGACAGCCAGTTATTTGTGTACACTGTGGTAAATCAGGGGACGTGAATCGTTTACTCAGCTGTTCTATATTAACTAGATAACATAAGAAACAACTTTCTTTACGACACTACAGTCTTTCAAGCTCAAATTGGTTTTGTGACCTCATTGTGACGTGTCTAAGACTCAAATCCCCATCTCTGATTACACACTATTGATCATAGTTAGGGTAGCCTTGGTTAGATCACTTGCAGGAATTGTTCTTTTATGAGACAGCCTTCACTGACCATTCCCTCATAAATCAAAGCCTAATTAGAGTAGATTAATAATTGGTATCGTTTTCATTTTTGCAATAAAAATGATTTCATTTACTGGCGTCAGTGCATTGACATTTTTTATTACTACCAGCTACATATCAGGATTTGTTGCCCTATTGTTTCAGCAGATTTTCAGTACAAAACACCCCAGTTATTCTCTTCCCCCCCCCCCAATAGACATCAGAGTTTAGAAATGGATACAACTGTGGTGGAGTAAAATTTAGACATTCGGAGCATTTTATATAGAAGCTTTTGTTTAAGTCACCAGACCAGAGTCCACATTACATAAAAGTGTGTCACACTCTACCGTTCACGCGTGACAAGCCCAGTCCAGTGCCAGTGGTAACTATTCTCAACTGAGTTCATGGGAAACATTTTGTCAGCTTCTACATGGTGCTAAAAACTGATTAAAAGGAAACAGGATCTCACAGCGCCCCCTGTAGTGTTCTTTACAATGTACACACTGAGCCGTACATTGTGCCAACATATGGCTAATCAAGGTAATTGTGAACACCTCATTGATGTTTTACTGTGAAATCCACTTTCAGGGATGTTTTTATTTAGTAGAAAAAGTGAAAAAAGTCAATCTGTAGCTCAGAAGCATTTTACTAAGTCTATTATATATCTAATTGTTGCATTCTACACTAACTTTAAAACCTGGAAAGATTTTTAAGTATTTTTCTACTGCAGTGGTGCTACTTTGAAAGGAAGAAGAAGAGCAGATTACTTATTCCAGTTCTTCCAAACAAACCTCTTACTTCTGCCAGTATGGGCCCAGCTGGCGACACCAAGTTGTCATAGAAACCCACAGAGTATTGTGAGGAAACTCTGAAAGAAAACACTGGTGCAGGCCCTCTTTCTCTTCCTCCTTCAGTTCTCCTCTTGGTTTTGCTCCATCCACAGCCGGTCCTTTTTCATTTTCAGTCCAGTTGAAGTTTTCAGATCAGCCTACACTTACAAAACAAACTGTTGCAGTTTAGCCATCGAAGTTTGTGTAGCAAATTGTGCAAATTTTATTTACTATTTCAGAGTAGAAATTACGTAAGTCTGTCAACCAAAGGTTAGTTTGCTAAATAAGTTACATTCCAGCTAATTATTGAACTCATCTTTATCAATAAAAATGAATCTTTTCCCTCGCAGTCACAACTAGAGTTAGTTTTCACAGAATGTGTGACAATATCACAGTATCAGTCTGCCAAATCTATATCAAGAACTACTTGAACTGGAATAAATACCTGCTGTAGTATTTCAGTCTCACATTTTCACTTTGTAAATGTAACTTTATTGGATATCACAGTTTTTCCTTGTAGCTAGCAACTTTAGCAAAGTTGATCTTTTCACTGGCAAAATGTGTTTCAAGTTAAACCATTTTGCTATTTGTCAAATATCCAAGCCAGCACTGCGGCTAAGCTAATTAAAGTGTAAGCTGACCCATTTACTCGTAATATAAGCCCCATAAACATTATCAGCATCACTGTGCTTGGCTATAATGTTGGTCAGTTTAATTGCTGAAACATATTTATCTTGAAATGTTATTTTATATTGTGCACCTTTGCTATCACAGACTGCACAGAAACTTCTCTGACCGTCTTTGAGTGCTCAGGCCTTTTAACGAGCTTCATTCACTTAAATCCTGACCATCCTGTGGGCGTGCACGTGGCTGCTTTCTTTCTCGTTCAGTTTAATTGGCTCTCATTCTTTAGTTTGTAGAACACAGACCAAGGAAATTTGCAGGACAATGCAAGATGAATGAATTTTTAACTAGACAACACCCACTGATTTTATTTTGTTGTAGCACAAACGAAAGATGATAAAGAGCAGAGTGGTGCAATTCTTCTCATAACAAAACACAAGTTTGACTGCAGTCTCATAATTGTAGCCCGGCTGCTGTGTTTTTTTTGTTTGTTGTTTTTTTTTTTTTGGCTCTGGCACCCCAGTGACACTTGTTGCTATGGATACAGTTCAACACTAAAATAAATTGACAGCCTATTCAAGTCACCTGCTCAATGAGACAGCGGCTGTTTCTCAGCGGCGTTCTTCAAATACACTGTGGTGAAAACAATGAGCAGGCAGCTGCAGTCAAATTAAAATTTGGAAGTTAAGCTAACGACTACAAATGTTATAATCTGGAGGTGGAAAAGCAAAGTTGTAATTTTTCTTTGATTCTGTCAGTGATGCCAAATTAATTTAAAACATATAGGTGCAAAGTTTTGGCCCCAGTTCAAGAAATATTCTGAATCTAAAAGTTTAGTGTTTTAGGTTTAAAGTAGCTGTAAATTCATTTTTGACTTTCTCTGCTTCAGAAGAACATGTGTGAAAACGCCTGCCTGTCCACCTGCGGCCCCAGAGGTCGGTCCAGTGCATAGCAGGTGTCCCAGTGATGCTCTGACCCTCGACTGAGCAGCGCTGAATTCACCTGTGCATGGAGGACAGTTTCATACACGCAGTTTCATGTTCCCCTTCAATGTGCAGCACCGCTGAACTGTTGGATTTTTACACTTATGAGAGACTAGCAGACAGTAGAACAACACGGTGCACTCTTGCTTTGCTGTCTGCTGTATTCTAAACTTGCTGTAACAAGGAAAGTATCGGTATTTTTCAGAAATTCCTCTGTTAAACACAGAGGGAATAAGAAGAATTGAGTGGCTCTTGGCTGGCTGCCCTTTCCATTGATCCACTTCCTCTGAAAGTTTGTGTGTCTGTGCTTATGGCTGACATTTTCTTAGATATAATTAGCATCAGGAATATCTTCTCAGACTGTTGGGACTACGTCGGTGTATATCGAATACCTTATTATTTACTGTGAAGGAAATTAAGCGTCTCTTGAAATAAATAATTACTTGACTAAACATGGGTGCATTTTTTAAAACCTTAGCTATGATGTATTTACCCTTTGAAGCCAGCAGTCATGATTACATGTCGATAATTACCAGGAATGTCTGCTGAGCATTCATAAAGGAGTTGCATCTTTTTTAGAAAACCTAATCTGTTCAGACTCCGATTAGGATCTGTTGACATTAGTGGTGTGCAAAGGCACATTTGATTGAACTTTTGCAAACTTAAAACAACAACAACAAAAAATATGTTTTTAAGTAAAACAAAAACTCGTAAATATAAAAAATAAATCTGTTTATTTTCTTTGCAATTTAAGTGATAAACCACGAATCGAAACTACGCATAGTTTTCAGACTTTCTGCCATCCAAAGGTGTGGCATGCATTTGTGTTTAAGTCCCTGATGTGGCCATAAATGAAGCTGGTTCTTCAGAGCGTCGGCTTAAGTGAGCTGAATTCACATTACTGAGACTTTTCTCACATTTCCATTGGTAAAACACTTTGCAAACCTCTTACCGTTTCTTCAAATTACATTCAAAAAGACCAAAACATCAAACAGTTTAGCAGATATTTGGCTTTCCAATGCAGAAATATTAATACGCTTACTAAAATTATAATGTATACAGATTTAGATACATTATTTTGTTCCAAAATTTGATTCATATTCTAATTTGTTCAGAGCTCCTTGCTTTCCTGTATATTATCTTTATGATTTCTGTGTTTTATTATACATTTATTCCCGTTTTCTTGTCATCTTGACTGTGCTGAACTCTGTTACATCTCCAGGTTCACACTATGCCACATCGCCATAATCACACATAATCCCATATAATCCCACCATCCACCTACCCAGTAACCCCTGCGTCTTCCAGCGAGTGCCACTTTGGGGCGAAATCACCGAGGTCTTCACACCGTTAATGAGTTTTCACAGTAAACAAAAGCTCCGTACTCGAGGCATTTTCAGGAGGTAGAGATGTATGCACATGCAGAAGCAAGCGCAGCACATTAACACTTCAATTAATTCAACGCTTCACGTTCTAATTTCCCCAGAAGTCAAGAAGTCAGACCACCCTCCTCCTTCGAACCACACACACACACACGCACGCACACACACGCACACACACGCACACACGCTGCTCAGCGTCCTGTGTCGTTCTTCAGCACATCTCAGCAGTATTACACGCTCCTTGTGACATTTTCGATGCCTGAGAGAGAATGACAAACAAAGCTTTACAAATGACATTTTAATATGTTTTCTTTGTCTTTTGCGTGGTGATGATCAAAGAAGCAGAGCTGTCTCCTTTCACACGGTATTCTTTTGTCAAACACAATAGATATTGGATATGTATATAAGTCGGAGGCAGAATGGGATTGGGCCCAGTCTTTTTAATTTATTTTTTCTTCTTCTTCTGGTGGTTGTAAGCCGCTCCTCCCTGTGGAGCAGCTCGTCTGATTTCCATCCTCACTGTGAGACGCCAACAAAGTAAGAGAAAGAAACGGATGAAGACGGGAACGGATAGATGTTTTCCTCAGAGGATTTCGTCGACTTTTATTTTTCCCAAACTTATTCTCCCTCGGGAATTTTCCCAGCCTGTGCTTCTTTGTTGCTTTCTAATATCTTCTTAACGTTCTGCGATTCTTTCCTTTTTTCCCTCCGTCTCTCTTTGTTACTTTCAGTATGAGCAACCGAACGCACCAAAGTCAAGCCCGAGAGTTTAGAAAAGGAATCAAAGGGGCTCATCTCTCTCTCAGCATACCCACGCACAGCGGTGGCAGCATCATGCTGTGGGCTCAAATTTGGTCAAAAAATTGTTAGGGATATGAAAAAAAACATTGTAGGGGCACATGTTTTTATCTGTGCGAAAAAACAGTGGAGTCATACTTGTGAGCTTGTGTTGGTTTGTCATAAAGTTGCTGTGAAATAAATGTTTAAAACTGATGAAAGTTCTCTTGCAAGTCCATCAAACTGGGTTTGGTGACCTTGAAGGGGTTGCGTGTTTGTCCAGGACTGCGGACACGAATGCTTGAGTTGAACCTCAACCTTCTTTTGAGCACGTGACCCATGACTTTTGTTTTATTTATTTATTATATTTATTTATTTTTCTTTTTTGGGGGGGAGTTTTTCTCATCTGGCTCACAGGAGCGGCTGGATGTTCAAAAGTGGTCTGGAAAGGTCAGACCCTCAAACACACACTTCACCCATGAGACACATGCAGTGCGTCTCCGCAGAGTTGCTCCTGCACATTCTCCAACGTTTGTGCTCAGAGCGCCACGGTGCCTCGCTGTCGCAGGAGCCGCTTTCGAGATCAGAGAAAGAAGGTTATGCAGTTTCACGGGTCATGAAATCCGCTCAGCCCAAAAAGCAAGTTGAAGTTCAGTTAAGGTGGAAACATAAAAATGATAAAAGCAGGAATCTTTTTTTCTTTTTACTTTATTTTCATGCAAAGAAGATGCAGCTCAGCTGAAGTGAGTAATAACTGAAGCCTCTCGGGGTGGCAGAGCTCTGAGTGGCTATTTCGCTGCTCGGCCCGAGTCGTTTGTCCTCCATGCTGACTCGTCACGTTTAACAGCGCGCGCGCACACATACATGAACACCTGTGAGTCGGGCTGGGAAAAAAATGGACGCTGGCTTTCTTTTCACATTATGCCCTGGTTGGTTCACGCACACGCAAGGCCACACACACATCACCACGCATCCAGAGAGGTGAGAGGAGCAGATTTTCAGTCAGTGTCTCTGTAAGCCATTTTCTGGGCCTGCTGTGCAGAACTGAGGAGCTTTGGCTGCAGCAGCAACCACAGGCAAAGAGAGAGAGGGTGGGCGTCTGCCTGTGTGTGTGTGTGTGTGGTTTCAGATGGGCTTCAGATCATCAACAAGCTGCTGGAATTCATTTAAAAATAGGTGGGACTAAAGAAAAACCTGCTATGTATGGAAAGCTGTCACTGTGAAGCTTGTCATTATTTATCTTTATGATGTGAACTGGCAAGTGTCATAGTGTATTTGAACATTTCAGGAATGCATAACATTATGTTATTGCTTTAATGTAGAGCAGAAAGGAAGTTATTATGTAATTCAGGGTTTCCCCCTGTGTATTAAAAGCCTGGAGGGCCACCAGGCTTTACTTGTGCCCCCACCAGGCTTGGGATTGCTCATTTATTTAAGTTTTTATTAAATGTTTGCACTTTTGAAGACTTGATAGTCAGTGTTCAGATATTAATCTTCCAATAACACATTGTGATATTCAAATTCAAGTCACATTTTCTGTCAATTTAAAATATTTTTTAACTCAAAAACACGACGGGCTGAATGACTGCTGAGAGCCCAACCACCGGACTTAGCAAGTGGGGGAAATCTTGTAATATATTGACTAGTTTAGTTCTAATATGTTTGAAACTTTTTTGTGATTTTTAGGTTTCATACAAAGACGCTAGTTTTTGTATAGCACTAGTTTTCAGGTGGTGTGAAAAATCTTCCACCTTCGGCTAGAAGGTGGACGATGTCTCGCTCTAAAATAGCAACCTGACAGTAACTGGCTGCTCCGTTATCCAGCCTGTAGTTTGCTACTTTACATACATGCTGCTTTTAGTTTGCCGACCCCTAGCTTTAAAACTTTATCAGACTGATAATTGGCACGTCTTTCGCTGTGAAGCCAAGACAAATTTTTCCATTTTGACCAAATTTGTCTGGATGACTTTCTAATAATTTTCACTTTTGGGTTAATAAAGTATTTTTTTAAATTGAATTGAGTTTTGATTTAACTAATGGGCTTTAAAACAAGTTTGACCTGAAAGACTTTATGATGAATGCTTCATTTCTATTTTATTTAACAACCAGAATCTGAGCTGCTCAAAATTTGAGGTGATGGGCTCGATCCTCAAAATAATCCAAAAAGTAGAAATGTCTGTCTTGAGTCCTTAAATCGATTGCCATATTTAATTTCCCCACAGTTTTTTTTCTCAGCTTGTTGAGTGGTTACAACACATTCAAATTGGAAAAGGGCTCAAACTTCACTGGGCGTGTAATGAACAGATTGCAGTCTGAAAGCAGAGGCTCATAATTAAGGAGATTGTAATATTTTGGTGAGATATGTCTCTTGTCAACCCCCAGACTGTCATTATATGCACATATTATGTGTTTCTCAAAAAAAAAAAAAAAAAATCTTTAAGCAGTTTCAGCGTAAATTAAAAGTGCTGTGTCTTTGTTTATTTTTTTGTTTTTTGCTTTCAAAGTTGAGCATTCCCTGGCATCAGATAAGCAGTCATCATCTTGAACTGTCTGCTCGGATTATCTTAAAGCTCAGGTTGGGTGAAGATATAGTTTGGGCTTTGACTGCTGCTGCAGTTTGATCCAAAGTGCTCCAGATATCCCCAACTACTGCCTGCAGCGCCTCATGACAGACGTGCGACCATCACACCGCGGGCGCTCAGGAATATGACGGCTTTGGGACAACAGTCACAGACAGCAGAGCAGCTACAACAGGAGCTAGCGCGCACGCACACACACACACACACACACACACACACACACACACACACACACACACACACACACACACACACACACACACACACACACACACACGCAGACACACTGCATGCAGTAAGCATTGCAACCATAGAAAATGCATGTGTCACAGAGAGATGTGGAGAGCACAGCCAGGGGCACAAGGCCTGGTGGAGAGTGTAAAGACGATGCAGTTGAAGGTGCAGACTTTCACTATGACATACCAAAAAAAAAAAAAAAAACATGATATAAGATGCAGCTCTGCTTTAATCTCTGGCCTCAAGCAAATTTAAAAAAGTAAGAGCCCAGAAGCAGATTCTCACCAACACACTATCAAAACCTCCATTTCTTCTCTTGCAGTAGACGATCATTTTCTACCAGTTTTACAGTATCGGATTAAATGTTAAAAGTAAATTTATTGCCAGGGTTTTGGCCCGGAGAGATGTCTCCGCTGTCAAATAATGCCTCTAGACGCACACCTTGTCTTAAGCTCTGCTTAGGACAATAAAAAGGATTTTATAAAGAAAGCTTGTTAATGCTGTAATATACAATGATGTTCTTCTACAGACACTCCCCAGAGTCTTCCTTCCACTTGTTAATGTTGTTTACAGGCAGGCGTGTAAGAGGATTTGACCAGCAGATGCATAAATACACATTAGAAATAGGAATCAAATGCAGACGTCCTCTCTGAACTGCTCCAAATTTCCAGCTCAGATCATCCCAGAGCCACTTAATGTGGCTTTGTGTGCTAGATTTGGCTTTAGAGATTTAAAGTTTAAGTATGCATTTAGTTGAGAGGCATTTACAGGAAATGAAAATTTGCCTCAGCTATTTATTCATGTAAAGCAAAAGCAGCTTAAAACTACATTAAGTTATTCTGACTACAAATGGGAACGAGAGAGGAATGTTTGATGCAAAGGCCTTTAGGCCTTGGGACTGAGTGTTTTTATAAGCCAGCAAATTTAAAAAAGTTGAACTTCATTTGGATGTTGCCGCAAATGAAGCAGAGGAGATTCTCTTGTGTAGCAAAGTTGGAGGTGCCTGGTATGTTTATTTTAGTGGTTCTAAGTAAGAATTTGGACAGAATTGAGCAAAGCTGTGTTTGACTGAAGTGTTGGTGAACCAGTACTGTCTGAAAACTACCAGAGCCAAAATGAGAAGAGACGCAGCCGTCAGGGTTTTGTGCCTGACGATTACTTCTTTAAAATAGCTGCTTACGGCTTTGTGCTTCTTCTGGGGTACCTTCTTCATGCAGTAGCATCTTCCTCACTGAAGAATGTTGACATCAGAGAAAGTTGTGGAGTTCAGGTCTCGAGTATTCACTAAAATATTACTATATATATAAAAATAAACCAAAATTCACTTACTAGTCCGTTTCTTGGTCCTTATCTAACCATTTATTGTTAGCAGCTAAACTTTATGCCTAATGATCATAGCCACCAGTTTCTCTCAATAAACACTAAATCTTATGCTACTATTAACTTGAGTACTGATTTTTTTTAAATGTAATTTTTAGCGATGAGTCAGAATCCCAATGTTGCAAACACATCTAGTCCAGAAGTTGAATTGAGTTTATTTTTAAAATGATAATTTCATTCATAATTTTTCTGGTTTCAACATCAAAATCTTAGGAATTACAGAGCAACATTTATTCTTTCTGTGTTGGTATCAGACATCAGTGTTTGAGTCGAACAATTCATAAACGTTCTGCTTTTTTATCAGTTGTAGAAAATGAATATTTTTATTAATTTACCCAGTGTTTGTTATTCAGAACTTTTCCTTTTTAAAAAAAAAATAAATGAAGATTATGAGGATGAGATTCCCCAGAGATTCAATGCAGAAGTCTGCCACCGATTGAACATTGAAAAAAATGATCTGAAAAGGAGTTGATGTGCTAAAGGAAAGGTGGAAACACATCTGGTAAAATAAGTTCTGACGTATCGAACATTTACCTCACTTGACTGATCGTGTATTTCTTTCCTGTCCTTTCAATTTGCCTGATAAGTAGCAACAAATTCCTGAAAACCTCTGGAGATGCGTGCTCCATTCTAGTTTAGAAACTCTACTTCCTGACGATATGCTCATCGTCAACGTCTGACAAAATTACCCTTTCAAACCAGAAGATGGAAACATGCATAATTCACTTTTATTTATTTATTTTTTTGTCTAATTGCAACAAGATATCAGGTGATCAATAAGTATGGAATATTAACATTTTATATTTCTGTTGAAAAATACAGTTTCCAGTTTCTCTGGTTTCATGTATATAAACAGAGAAACTAATTTTTTCTGGTTTTAAACCCAATTTAGGTGTTACATTGCATAGCGAGAGATCAAAATACTCAACCAAGGATCACACACTCCATATTTTTCCTGCACTGAATACATTTCATCCCTCAAGCCTTTTTCAAGCTTAGCTTCCTTCCACTGTTGTTTCATTTCATAAAACATCTCTTATAAATGCAAGCGACCCGTGGGTAGAACGTAAAAGCACCAATAAAAGAGCGAGACGTCACCAGAAAATAAAAAATATATAGTCTGTCTCAATGTGGCTTAGAGAGAGAGAAATGAAGGAGCAGCAGGAAGTGGGAGATGGAGAGAGGTGAGGCGAGAAATGGTTGTGATTGCCTGGTGAGCCTCGCTGAGTCCGGCTGTGTTATTAGCTCATGTGATCTGCTCTGCTCACCCAGCCCAGTCTTCACCTGCAGCCTCTGTTTGTGTGAGCGCTGAATTGATTCTTAAGCCGCTGATGAGACTTTTGTCTCACCTTTCTCTGGCTGCTGCCTCCAGAGAGTCTCTGGCCGCCCAGAGAAAACGGACTCGCACTTTGGCCTTTGCTGCGAATTGCCGCCTCGAGTGACTTCTGACTGCCGCTCATTCACTCTGCCTTGAACCGCAGCTCTCATGGGAGAACAATTTAGGAATCACTCCTCTGATAAACAGAGGTCTCAGGGATGAATGGGAATTTGGACTAAGAAGAGAATTTGAAGCTCATGTTATCTGTCAGGTGAGCAACCCTGCTTCTAAACCTCCTCATGAGAGTTGATCGACCTCTGCAATTTATGACCCACGCCAGTGATTTTCATCAAACGTCAGCCCTCAGGAACACAAACGCTGTAATAAAATCCCCCGCAGAAACATGCTCCTGACCATACGACTGCCCTGCTGCTGCCTACATGGTTTATTAAATAAGAGAGAAGGTGATCCTGTTTTTCCTCCATGGGTTTTCTGCACAACATGCAGTCTCATACTGTGACTTTAGGTGTTAAATTGATTACATGCTTGGGTACCTCTGGCTTTATGTTTGAGAGTAACACGGGCAATAATGCCATTCCTCCAAACCTATAACCCCAGCAGTCTCCCGAAGGACTTTCTCTTTCCTTTCCTCACAGTCACACGTTGATCCCCATTAAAGTAAATCCTTGTATTTAATGTTGCAGTAAGTTTCCTAATCTTCCAAATGTAGTGCCGCTTTTGCATCCCATCAGATGCTAATACTATCACGTGCTAATCATGCCAATGGCTGTGACGCTAAGACAAAATGGGAAAAATATAGAGACGCGAACTCTGTAATCATTTTGTCTTTCATTTGAACCCCATTTTTTTCATGTCTTTTAACTTTTGTACTTTGTACAATTTAATTTTAAACAACTTACAGTTACTGAAAAAACTAGTTAACTTTGAATCCTATTCAGTCAGTCATAACATCTGCACTACTGATTGTTGTTTTATGACTAAAATATATATATATATATATATATATATATATATATATATATATATATATATATATATATATATGTGTATGTAGCATTTCTAAACTGATCATCTCTTATCAAAGCGAATTAACCTAAAAATTGGCCCATTTCTGTGAATAGCTGGTTTGTTGCTTTATTGACTTTTAAAGAGATTCTTCTTTGCACTTTGTGTTTTCAAAAGGCTAAAATAATCATTTCTTTAAATTTATTTTGAAAATCTTCCTCCATGCTGCTTGCTCCCTGCACAGACAGCCACACCATTTATATTCAACTTGTGAGCAAATGAGATCAGAGCCTGCTTAGCACCATTTAAAACAGGAAGCTAATAAATTATGAAATGACGAGAACTGATGAGAACATTTATTAGAGAACCGTCTCGTGAGAACTACCGAGCATACCTAGTTGTGCACAGCGAGTATTAATTAAAGCTTCTATTGCAAACTGAGCCTGAGGTACATGAATGAGCATTGAGTTAGGAAAATGAAAACACTCCCAGGTGTGTTTCTGAAGCTGCAGGTGCCACCACTTATTCTTGGTTGCCTGAGATTATTACTTTATCGTTATGTCTCAAAACTTTCCTCACAGTCATTATAGAATTTATATCAAACAAACCATCTGGCCCTCATTTATCTTCCTAACACACAAACACTCACATACACATAGAGAGAGATAAACTGTTAGTAGCCAGAAGTCACTGTTAGTGCAAGGACTCTGACATATATGCCCAACTGAGGTTAAGGGTTAAAGTGCTTACTTGTTAGCCATTTTTCCAAACTGAAGCTGACACACCCACATTATATTTATAGGCACTATTAGAGTTAGTAAAAGCTTATGAAACCAAGAATTTATATTTCAAACATCCTCTGTCTTATCAAGTTGTAATATCTTCATATAGGCCAAGTTAAAGGAGAATTATAATTGTACTTGCTCATCGTTTTGTGGTGATGTTTGCTGGTTAAAATGCTGATGAGAAGGAAGTGGACATGGGTCTCTCACAAGCACAAACATTGGTCTAAAGACAAAGTTTCTGCATTAGCCCATCAGTTCAAATGGGATGCAGCAGCTATATTTTTGTCAACATTTTAAATGTGTTTACATTTACTGACGCAGTCGTTGAACCAAGAGTAAATGAAAAATGCTAAAACTGCAGAAGTAAGAATTCCTGTGTCACTTTTCGGTTTGCAAATATCATTAAGTATATTGTGTAACTTGTCATTACGTTTTGTTTTGTTTTGTTCTTTTTTGGGGGGTTTTATGAAAATTACTTTTTAACCTGATAATGCGAAACGGTATAGCAACTACTGTCTTTCCAAAGTCATTTTTACAGCTTTGAACTGGCCTGAATTGTTAGTCGGAGGCTCTTTGGTAGCCGAGTTACTTTGTCTGTGCTATCCATACTGTTTGGTTTTCATTTGCTGCTTTTTCAAATTTACACTTAGTTTTACATTGTAGCTCTGCACATCAGCACTCGTTTTCCCGCAAAGACTCCATATTTACTCTGAAATGTCTGCACTGAAAATGTACAGGAATAAGTACTGCACCACTGCCTACGTTTTCAACAGCATTGTTAAATCATTCACCGACTGCAGTGGAAAGCTCTGTGGTGTTTTTCTGTTTTCTTACCTGCTTGTTTATCTAAAAGATGAAGCACTGGATGAATATCCCGAATATATATATATATATATATATATATATATATATATATATATATATATATATATATATATATACTAACAGTATAACACTTTAACCCTTTAACTCTTAACCTCAGTTGGGGACATGTATATGTCAGATATATATGAATATACTGGATGTATATCTATCTATCTATCTATCTATCTATATCTATCTATCTATCTATCTATCTATCTATCTATATATAAATATATATATATATATATATATATGTAGATATATATATATATATAAAACTGATAACTTTTTCAGAAACGAGTAATCTAACGCGTTGCCATTTCAAATCCAGTAGTCAGACTTCAGTTACTTATCTAAATCACTTTGTGTTACTTTGTGTTACTTTGCGTTACTATTTTCTTTTGTCAGTAAATTTTACTTCTACGCGGCGTGGAGAGTCTATGCGACAGTATCAGCAGCGACAGAAACATAAACAGTGGAGGGAGATGATGCGTATTTTGTTGCAGGAAAAACAGGAACTATTTTGAGTTTCGCTCGCCAAGTCCGATTATTATAAGCAGCTTTGTTTTTTTTTAAAGATGCTTATAGATTTAATGAGTCGCGGTTTTTGGGCTTAATAAACAAACATAAACCCCGGAATTTGTCTGACATTTTAGTTAGACTCTCTCTGTCCATCATTTCCGGGTGATCCGTCGCGCTGTGTCTTTGTTAATGTCAGGTTAATATTTTACCTCTGATTGACGTCGAGCTTCGCGTTGCGCTGCAGAAAATAGCAAACTTACAGGAACTAACAGGAACGGCGCAATAAACGTGAAAACAGCCATGAACGAGTCCATAAAGTTGTGCAACTAAACGCCGTAATAATCATTAATATTAAAATCCTATTTCTAATTTCCAGACAATACGTACAAATGTTTTTTTGTACTGTTGGAAACATTAAACAGTCTCCCCTTCAGTTTAACCATAGAAGTGGAGATACATTGTTTATGTAATCATTATAAACTCGCAATTAAGTAGCGGCAAAGGTTTTACTTACGCCTAAGCAGAATTTGGAGATCAATTAACAAAGCAGTGATTTCAGACTGGGGCAGGAAGCCGGAGCGCCCGGAGAGAAACCTGCAAACAGAAAACTACTTTTGATATTTACGCAATATCTTTGCAAAACGTATTTTTGACTTTATATACGTCAAATATATAAAGTAATTTTGGCTCTAGTAGCCAAAACGACTTTAAGTAAAAGCAAGGGGAGAAGACACGAGGCAAAGACCAGCAAGGCATGGATTTGGACTATGGGAGGAGGCCTGGGAACCCGGAGAGAGCCCACTGATGCAGGAGAACAAGCCGTGAAGGCAGAAGAACCCAGGAACCGATTCAAACCCATAAAATGGTTTTCAATCACAAAAATGTGTGTTTTAACCAAACTAACAGAATTTAGAGGCCAATTAACTAAACAGTGGTGATTTCAGACTATGGCAGGAAGCCGGAGTACCCGGAGAGAAACCTGTCTAAACTTTTTATCCTTTTATCCCATAAATCACACATATGTTTAGTCTCAGTCAGATTTCTCCAGCCTCAAAATGTTTCCTAATTAGGTCTCTTTGGGTTTTTTTCTTATAAATTGAATATTTTTAGCTCCTCTTCAAAGGCATCTTAAGCATCTTGCAGAGGAGGGGCTGGAGAAACTGTAAAATCAGGTGTCGCGATTTCTTGAAAATATAAATCCATTTTGTGGCATGTCTTCACTGCAGTCTGCATTGAAGACATGTGCCAAAATGGACTGATTTACATTTTCTCATAAACATAAATCAGTCCATTTTGGCACATGTCTTCACTGCAGTCGTTGTCTGCAGTGAAGACATGCTCGTCTTCTGCCTTCACTGTTTGTCCTCCTTTCATCAGGTAAGTGTAGAAATGGCTCTGATCTCCACAGATGACGGAGGACAGGTGGTACGTCTCCGTACTCACCCTTCGCAGGCCGCAGGAACAACCAGCGTCTATTGGCCTCAACTTGGAACCTCCTGGTCAGCCTGTGGAGGAAAAAATGCCAAGACGTTGTTACTCGCCAGGCAATGTTTCCTCCTCAAGGCTGACCCACAGCCTGAACAGTGAAGTTTGCCCTGAAGTCCAGCCAGTAGTACAGCAACGAACCTAGGCTCGTTGAAAATACTACTGGCGGGAGTGATATCAGGGGGCCGCTGTTCAAAGGCTCGTGGAACAGAGAATGACAGGAAGCACAATAATTTTCATTATAGAGCTCCCTGTCAGTGTCTCCGCCAAGAGATCCCAAGTGGGCCAAAAGAAACTCTAACAAGCACTTCATGTCAAAGTCCCGTCCCACATCTGACGGAAGCTGCTTTTCCAGCTCCATCAGAACCGGGGACAGGTCCTTCTGACAAAAGTGCTTGCCAGGCTGGCGGACAGCGGAGTGGACGAGGTCCACACAACAGCGGATGGAGGTTGCCTCCAGAGAAACCCTGTCCTGGGCAAAGCACCTTCCGGTGACGCCCAGGTTCAGGAAACTCTGGAGGGCAGAGTTCATCCAGCTGTTGTGGACCTCGTTGGCGAACGTGAAGTTCTGCTCCGCTTGTCCAAGTCCTGCAGCCGGTGTCCTCTGCACAAGTGAACGATCAGAGCCATTTCTACACTCTGAATTCATGTCCAGGGGCCGACGTGTTTGTGCAGATGTCCCTGGACAAACCTCCCCCGCCGGGTCGATTTGTCCAGAGACAGCACCGTCGTCTTCTGGACAAACCTCCCCCGCCGGGTCGGTTTGTCCAGAGACAGCACCGTCGTCCCCTGGACATATTTGGGCTGCGTCCGAATTCCCATTAACGTCCTTCGCCGTGTCTTTTTGATCGTCAAGGTTAGATTGTTGGTCCGTCAACAATAAATGGTCCTCCTCCCCCTGCTGGTCTTTCCTCGAATCCTCCCCAGGAAAGATGCGATCACAAATCTTTTGTAGTCCAGTCGTCACCGCATAACCTATGCCCCAACCGAGCGGGAGGAAGAACGGTACTAAAGCGTCCGAAAAAGGAAACATTACGAAATGCGCAACTATCGATCAATCACTAAGAAATAAATCCTAAGAACGGTCTGATTCTGATTGACGGTTTCAAGCTTTTAAGGATCAGAACTTCTTTGATCTACTGTGATGGATATGATGTCATCTATGACCTCATCAGTGAGCTCACTGGACTTCAGGTGCAACTCTTGCTTCTGATCGTTGCTATGGAAACGATCAGCTCAGTTTTGCATTACTCAAGCTGACACAAATACTTAAATAAAAAGTAATATTTTTTTATTTATTTAACATGAAGAGATTAATAGATTTGTATATAATTTAATTTTTATATATACATATATATATGTGTGTGTGTGTGTGTGTCACTGACAGTCATGTATTATAATATCACAGCATACTTACATTGTGCCACTCTTATTTTACTGAAAAACATCGAACGATACAATCGTTTTCTGTTGGTTTGCTCTTCATCACAGCAGAGCAAAAAGGGACGGTGGCTGATTTTTATGGAGGGAGATGAGATCAGTGGATAAGGTTGGTTTCACATTAAGCGTCACAATCACCCAAAATTAAGGAAATGGGAGCAGACTGATCTGTGCTTCCCTATATAATGCTCTGCCTTCATATAAGGTTGACAGGGTCACAGATTACGTCCCACTTTGCCAGCTAATCTTGACATGATAAAGTATCAGATGTTTTTTAATACACATATAATAACAAATGCTGGTTTTGCTCGGGGGATCATGGATTAACTGTGTTGAAATTTCTCAACAGAATGACAATAAATGTACGAGTAATATTTAGTTTTGTCACCATGTTGAAAATTATACTTCATTATTTTCCAAAAATATCAACATTTAAAGAAAATGTATTCAAAACTTTTTTTTTGAGAACCTAAAAATAGAAATAAAATAGTGGTTTCTTCTCAAAACGTCATGTAATATTTGTGATTCTAAATTTGTTTTCTTGCGGTGGACTGAAGGGAAAATGGCTCTTGTTCTTGGTTTGTAAAGATTGCAGGCCTCTACTGTAGATTTTTAGTAGATTATAGAAATGCATGTCATTTCTATAATCTAGAAGAAATTAAGTTTGTCACTGCTGGGTACAAGTTAACCCATGGTTGGCGTCCAGCATCCCATGGTATGCACAAAAGTGCAGACATAAACAGCTTTCATGTTCTTGGGAACTGCAAAAGACCAACATGGCAAAGAGGCAAACTGACCTGCTGAATCTCACTCCGGTCACTTTGGCCCCTCATCGTCTGTGAGCAGAAGGGTCATCGTGACGTGGGGAAACGTGCGATATGGTGTGGATGTCATTATCTCCCTGACAATGACATCCACACAGTAGAGGAGCCAGTCGTAGTTCCCTATCAAAAAGTTCCCCGACATGCAGCCTCGGTGTTTGTATGTGGGGATTGATCCGGAAAAGTACTGAGGTGTGTATAGCTGTGAATATTTACAATCCTCAGAAATGGAAGGAGGAACACTTCCAGGTGTTGCAGAGCATTTAATCACTCACCTGTGAGACTAATAAGATGGGCCATCGGGCCACACACACACATACACACACCCATATGGCCTAATGTGTGTGTGCACACTCGTAGGCTGGTGGGACTAATTAGCCAAACTGAAAACACCGCCCCAGCACGGCTGGTAAAGGCTCATTCAGACGCAGTACAAATGCATAACAGCTTGCTTGCTGCTTCACTAAAACACTCCACCGCTACTCTTCTTCTCTCTTGTTGGCATCCGAAACAGTCAACAGGGAAGGAGGACAAGGAGACGGGAGCAGTAGCGAGAAAGTCGGGAGCCAGATAGGCAGAAGTAGCTATACTCAATGCAGACTGTGGCTGCAGGCAGCGCTACAGGTAGCAAACACATCAGTCATATACACAGCACACCTGTTACGGTGCAGATGGGAAGCCCTGGGAGAGAGGCAAGGCAGAGCAATGAAGAAAGATGAGCAATCAGAGAAAGCAACACAGAAGTGCGGAGGGGGAGAGGGAGACAAAGGAAGCGGGTGGAATCACATTTTTCATGGAGACGTTCGAGGAGATCGCAAAGGAAGAGATTGAGGTGGGGAGTTTGAGGTCAGAGGTGCTGCACCTGTTTGCGTTACTCCGCGACGACGGCAGAGCTGCTGAGAAAGAAGTAGGGCAGAGGAAAAAAGAGGACTTCCTCGCCCGCAACCTTCTCCCTTGAGAAGATACTACTCCCTCACTGTACAACTTCAGACATCTTTTTTATTTAATCTCACTGTCAAACTCAGCTTTGCACATAAGTAGTCATTTTCCCCCCAATGCTTGTCTCATCAAGACATGCTAAGGTTCTCCAAAGCCCTCTCTGCTCTTGAGATCTACCATCAGCATTTTGTCCTCTGTAATCATGGAATAAAAGGCTTCAGTGTGTGGGAGTGAGTGAAGCTGGTTAGGTGCCCCAAGCTATAAATCATAATCTGATGTCTATTAGCATATAATTCAGAATTTTCCCTTAGCTGTCGGAGGCATCTGATAGGCTAATTTAAACGCTCAACTGGCCCTCATCTTGCTCGAGGAATTTGAATGTGAAATTGTGGCGTATAATGAGAAGATCCTCTCCAGGTTTTTCCTTTCATGCTGGAGGTCTGGGTTGATCAAGATGTTTCCTTAATGAGACTTCTCTTTTCTTGCACGTGTGATTGTCGTCATTGGCTTACCAGCAGTAAACAGTGTTCAATAAAGAGGGTGGAAGATGGTGTTGCGAATAAGTAGAGCTTCAGCGTTTTTTTTTTCTCACCATCTGATGCTGCAGCAGACACTGTGCTGCCTCCAGCTAAAACAAGATTTTATTGAGAGATTTTTTTTTTTACTTTTTTAAGGCTGGTTTACTGCTTGTTCTATACGCTTTGCCTCTTATAAAGGCATTGAGAGCTATTGAGAGTAGAATCTCAACTTATTGAGAAACGATTGCTTGTTGCGAACTAGGACTGAACAACATGGCTGAGAAACGATAACTATTGATTTTTCTCTTGTTTTAAATATCTGAAATACTTCCAAACTGTTTTATCCACAGTTTTCAAATGTAACTATATTTAAATAATTTGCTCTGACGCGTTAAAAGACTTTGAACTGATAGTAAAGTTGCCTGTTATCTCAGATCAACATGTTTCTATAAGTTTTATCACTGAAAAATATGCCACTACATTCCATGAGTTGTATTCTTAAAACGTGATGTAACAAAATCCCTATTTACGAGTGTTAATATTTTATGTTTCAGATGCTATTTTTTTTTTTTTTTTTTAAATAAACACATTCAAAGTAATTCCTCAGCCCAGATGTTTCCTTCTGTGAGTTACTTCCATACTGACACATTTATTTCCTCTTCTCTAACTGCTCTTGCAGGAGTTGAATATGAATCAGGCATGTTTTATGCTTAACCACATTCAAGCAGATAAAAAGCTCGTTTCAGAGCTGCTGTTTTATAAATATTAACTCCTCTCTCTACTGTTCCTGATAAATGTTATCCTGTCTTCATCTTGCTGACTGAAGACTTTCAGAGTTAGTGTGGCGGTCATGAAATGAGCAGACTTCAATGTTCAAATGTTGCACAATTGTGCCTCATCATTTTTGATGTGTGGAAATTGTGTTTAAAGCCACCGGTCGTGGCAGCAGGCTCTCTGCTCCAGGATTGCAATGATAGTTCACTCAGAGTACTCTCAGTACTTTTTAGTGCATTTTATTCATTAGTTTGAAATGTGCGTTTTTGTGAGCTTGCGATTCGCTGTGTGCTTGGAGTGAAGAACCAGGAAATCAGATTGCCCACTCCGGTCACAGCGTTTCCCCTTCATGCTGGTTGCCATTTGGTCTTTCAGCCCAGGATTCCTCCTCTCTCTCTGTCTCTCATGTCCAAATGCATATTAATGTTGGCGTTAGCGGTGCAGTGATCAGAAATTTTGTTGCTCATACCGATTGATTGATTTTGCAGTGATTTTATTGTGACATCGAAAGAGTCTTAAACTGTTATAAATGTCCATAATTTTTTTCTTATCAGCAAAAGAGAGAGTGAGTAGTCAGTGTTACACAGCTCTGCACGTAAACGGGATCTGACTTGTGTTTCAAAACAAGCAGGAGTTCACATTTTAAGTTCTTTGGTGGCTTATTTCTTAGCATAAGCTTGTATCACATAGTGAGCAGTTGTAAGTATCTCTTCCCTATGAATTAAGAAGACCCTTACCTTTAACTCTGTTATTTCCAAAAGCCTCCCATTTCCTAATTCAGCATGCTCCATGTCAGACAATTGAAAGAGATAAAACTGGCTAACTAACGTTAGCTTCCTGACATCATCTCAAATTGAATCCCTCCAAACATTTTTCAGAACGCATGTAATTCTTTGTCTGACTAAAACCTTGAAAACTGAGGATGGCTTCCTGAGACTTCCTCACTCAGTATGCACTTCAACACAGAAGAGAGTTTTCAGTTAAACCTGAAAGTGCTTGTCATGGTGCATTCACCAATTTTGTAGTTCTGACTAGGACAATTACAGAAAAGGCTGGTCATGCTTAAACTAATTGATTTGGGTTACCAGCTGATTTGTTTGTTTATGGTGCATTTCTAGTTGCACGACATGGCAAGTAATCGTTCTAAAAATTAAAACATGTTAAACCTTACGTAGTGGAGTTTATTTTCCTCAGCTCCTGTTTTCAGTTATCTGCTGTGCCTTTCTCGAAACTCTTCTTTTTTTTCTCCCCCTCATCCTCTGTGCTCCCCATTTTTTCTTCCCTTTCCACACACCTCTCCCCTGGTTTCCAGTCGCTGTGTGCTGCTGTTTGTATTGGTATCATTAGCAGCCACACTATGATGGATGGCGCTGAGAGGCTGGGCCCTGACGGGGTGGGACTCTGCCTAAGCACACCATGATTACCTTCAGCACATCCACACACACACACACACACACACGCACACACACGTATGCACCTGCTAGCCTGTTTCACTCTAATGCTATGCTCCTACCTGTGTACGCATTTCTAACTAATGCTTCTCGGAATAACACGATATCATGTAGATGATTACCCAGAGATGGATAAAATTGCTATTGAATTGTAGCAGCCACCATTCCCTTATTTTTCCCATCTGGAAAACACACAAGCGGGCTCATGCGAAGAATCACACAGAGCATTTGGAGTTTTAAGAGGTTTGTATTGACTCAGATTCCCACAGGGAAGTGAATGCCAAGAGCCCCGCCACTCTGTGAGAGAGTTCTGACAGACCAGCAGCCCAACAGACCGCAGGGTGCTAAAAGGGTTTATTTCAAGAACTGGCAGAAAGTTTCACCTCCGGGAAGTTTTTCCAGACTCTTCATGCGGCACAAGATTTCTGCACATTACCATGTTGTGTGTCCCGCATATGTGTGTGGAAAGTTAAAAGAGTTTCAAATAAAAAATAAAAAAATTGAAGGCATGCAAATTGTGTGTCTGACAGTCCCATGATGATCCAGTCAGACGTTTGCTCTCGCTACTTACCGATGCTGTCTGCGTGTGTGTGTGCGTGTGCGTGTGTGTGTGCGTGAGTGTGTGCGTGTGTGTGTGCGTGTGTGTGCGTGTGTGTTAGCGATAGGCACAGAGATGGACCTGAAGCCGGGGTTAGCTCCATGTGAAATTGTGTGGCAGCTGATCATGTCAGAGTCAATAAGAAACAACAGGCTTTATTAAAGCTAGAGACTGAGTAAAGATTGATTTTGTTTGCCTGTCTGCGTTTTAACTGGAACAGCGAGCGACTGTGTGACAGGGTGTGTGGGTGGTGAGGCACACTGGCAAGGAGCAGGAGCTGCGACTGACTGATGGGTACTTGTGGCAGAAGACATTATGGGGGAAAGCAGGGTAGATGATGCTCTTGTACCCCCTTTGGGAATTTCCCCCAGGTGCTGGTTTGAACGTAGCCCCTTCCCCTGCAGCGCAGTTGGACAGAGTTTCTACTTATTGTGCCTCGGTTCGACTTGCTGTCAGTGGTGTGCAGTTGGGGATCGCAGGCGGCTTGCAAGCCGAGAGGTTCTAGTGCGTCTCCCTAAAGCAACTTTAGCTTCTCTTAGTCACTTCAGTCTCATCTCTGCTGCCATCAAATCCTTCCCCTTCTTGATTACTGCCTTATTCTTTGCCACTAAAAGCATACAATTCCTGAGTCCTTTCATTTGGGTGAATAAGCAGTTTGATTGAAACAGCTCTAAAACCCAGAGGCAGAAAAGCTGTCAGATTTTAAAAGCTGTTATTACGTAGCGCATACAGAGTTACACACTATTAGAAAAACTCAAGGGTTTTTCTAATGGTCAATTTGAGTCAAAAGAAACTTAAAGTCACTCAGTAAATACAAGATGCAGTCTGAAGCAGAAGAAAATCTAGAATGATCTGTTGAACAAAATAAGATGTTTTGTTTTTCTTAGAGGTTGAAATTTCTGTGTTGAATTTTGCGTGTTTTCTAATAACACATACAAACTCATTTGTGCGAACATTGTTTTAATTCTGCAGTTAAATGTAAACACTTAAAATAAAACATAAAATGTGCCAAAGGAAATGAAGGAGTTAGAAATCTCCATTTGTTCACCCATGTGTAGCTGTGAGTGGTGAATCATTTGAAGGGAGAACAATTAAAGACAAAAAAAGAAACATCACAAAGAACAGGAACTACAGAGTGAAGGATTCTTTAGATTAGAGAAATATGAGTGAGAAAAAATAAATCGTTGGCAGAGTAGCGAAGAGGACAAGCAGAATGGTAACGAGATGATTATATGGCCACTGAATTAGTATTCAATGACCTAATGAAGTCTTATTAAGCCACAAAAAAAATGGTTTTGTTGGGAAAATTTCATGGCGCTCTTCAAACAGGATACTAACATCAGATCTGTTTTTTTTTTTTTTTTTTTTTAATTTTCACAACTTTCAACAATATGGAAAGGCTTCATTTGACTTTATTTTATGACGCAGTGTTTAATTGAACTTTATCAATCACCCAGAAAACTGGCTAAGCCCGGTGCTCAGGGCGCTACGGCAGCCATCCAGCCGGCAGTCATGTTTTTTGAGTTAAAAAATGTTTAATGTTGACAGAAAATTTGAAAATATGCATTTTTGAAAGACTATTATATTAATACCTTTGCCCGGGGCCAACTATAAAATCTTAAAAAAAGGCAGTCATGAAAAGAAACCTAATAAATAATAACTTAATAAATCAACAGCCCCAGGCCTGGTGGGGGCACAGGTAAAGCCTGGTGGCCCGCCAGGCTTGTAATACACTGAGGGAAACTGATTTCTGATAACAGTATGTTTCAAATGTGATTTCCAGCAACCTGCCGATTTGGATTTTGACTTAGTTTACATTTTTGTTTGTCACATGAGTGAGAGTTTTTATCTGTAATTTATGAAATCTCATGTATTTCTTCTCTCTGTGTTTATTTCTCTCATCGAGGGCATTACTTTATGTTGAGGGTTGAATTCTCGCCGACTTCTACTGTAGCTGATGTAAAGCCAGCTGCTGAAAACATCTGTTTAGCTTGAACAGATGTCCGCAGGTGCTGCCGCTTGAACTTTATCAATCATGTTCCGACACCGTTAACATGAATTCATGTTGAAACCAGGTGCCTGACAGAATCCTGCTGCTCGTGAAATTTCATGGTGTGGGTAGTGTGGGATTATATTATTACTGTACGGGATCATCTTTATTCTGTTATTACAACATGTTAGTTAGATTATGTAGGTTTCAGGTTTCGCCACCTGGACTGGAAGTAAGAGCTCCTTATTAGGAAGTATGATTCATAGAATCAAAACTGTTAAAAGTAACCCAAAAATCATTAGTTATGTAGACAAGCGTGGCGGTAATGTTCCAGAAGAAGTTTAACAGTTTAAGGATGTGGCTAGAATCTATATCGCTGTGAGTAATCAGAAAATATACCAGATCAGACTGAAGCCTTGTGTGCATCTCCTCTGATCCCTAAATTATTATTAAAGTTTGGTGGATTTAACTGCGGACTAGTTTTTGATCTCTCACCTGGGAGAAAGACATTTGCGCATCTTTAATAGTAGCAACATGTAGGATCTCAGACTGCTAGAGTATATATATCTATATATATATTACAATAATTATGTTTTGTTACATTTCTGTGCAAGTATAATTGGGTTTTTCTTCAGTGAGACGTAGCTGCATTTTAAGTTATTTTATTAAAATGCTTTAGCACAGAAACCAAAAACTAATTGTAATAACAACATTTTTATGCATGATTCAGATTTCAATTAGATTCACATATTTAATAACATACCGAGTAATAAAATAGGATTTTTGTCAGAGACTAAAAATAATATTTGATTTTTTTTTAGTTGTATTCAAATTGTCACATAAATCACAGTTAAGTGTTGATGGCAGGAAGAGGTCATTTAGAACCCGATCTGAGGCAGAACATTAAAAACCAAAGTATGGAGCAGATAAAGGGGGTGGGGAGCAATGGAAGAGACGAGTAAGGGAGAAGATTAATCATGTCTTTGAATTATAAATATTCATTCATTTTCTACTAGTTACAGAAAGCTGTGGGCTGAATAGGTTTATCGTTGTCTTTGCCCAGGCCAAGCTGTGAGCTGGCCTGCCTTGGAGCAATGGAAGATGGTGGTCTGATCTGATGAATCGTGTTTTTGTTTGCATCATGTGGCTGTTACCTGGTGAGCACATAGAGCAGAAATTGAAGCAGACCTCCAGTAGTCTAGTGGACTCCGTATCTCAATGGGTGCGTCCTACTGTGAGAGCAAACGGGTAAAACACCATGTCTGATAGGCAAGTGGTCATCATTTTATGCCTGATTGATGTGTTTTACCTTTGCTTAATAACATGTATACAAACTGAAGTGTGTTTGTGTTTTTAAAAGTCTGGATGCGTTTATCTGAATTGGATGAAATCAGAGTTAAAGAGGTAAAGAAAGTTGTTATTTTTCCAGTTATTGCTCAAAGTCCGTTATATTTGCTTTCTACATGCTTTTACAAGACGTGGTGTGTGTTTGTTTTGTGTGTGCGTTTTCGTGCAGCAATGCTGCGCAGCGGTCATGATTAAGTGTTTTGAATAACTGATGATTGCATCCCTCATTAAGTCTCAGTCTTGTGCTCTGGTAGACACTGGCTCTATTTTTATGCATCAGAGTCCTCGTATTTTCTCCTCCTCTCCACAGATGGGGCGAATTCATCGCTCTTTTAGGGCTCAGTAGGGGGCTTTAGAGGGGCCGTGAGGGACCTAAATCATGTTAGGGGGATATTTTCACCTGGCAACTATCACAGTGCGCAAAATTTGGAACGACTGCTTCTGCTGACGAGCAGAACGCTTTTACTGGCGGCTCAGGATGAATGCCGCAGGTAACGTCAGAAAAGTCTGTTTGTTTTCCCTTTTATCGTTTCCTGGGAAACTTGCAGTCCATCCCAGTTAGAGCAAAAGTGACTGAATATTTCAGCAAACATGTATTTTAAAGAATATTAATTTGAATAATCGGAAAGACTTGCAACTCACCAGACGTTGTCAGGTTTTTTGCACACGTGCACACATGGACACACACACACATCCCTGCCAACCATCTATAGTCAATGCAGTGTCAATGCATCTCAGAATTAAAAGAAAAAGATGTTTCTTTATGTAAAAGGTCAACTGAATAGCCTTGATTACGCTAGTGGGCCCATTTATAAAACAGAACATGTTTGTGTTTTGACAGTATTTCTTTCTCTACAGTTAATCTGAAGCCATGGCAGCTCCTTGTAGCTGCTTTTGTAAGAAGAAAAAATCCATCAATTAGTAATTTTTTTTCTTGTATCAAGATGTTGTCAGCGTAATTAAAGCGTGGACCTAATTTTCATTTGGACATTTGTGAAAATCTGTGCATAAAACAAGAGCTTAGAAATATGGCCTGCTTCATCATTAGTTATTTTGACTCCTCTTCTGACTCTTTGTTTTCTCTACGGTTCAGGACAATGCCTTGGTTTTGCTGCAATAAAAAAGATTTAAAAAGTCTCCAGGTGAATCACTTTGAAATAGGTCAATAATGCCAAAACAGTAAAGTTTTATCCCAATATTTGTTGTTATAATGACAGTGATGATAAAAGATGCTTAACATGCCTTTGCAGTTTTTCTTTATTGGAAGCTCTGTTGCACAAATGTTGGTTTTATAAAAAGCAAAATCATTTTCATAATGGCTTTCATCAAGTCCCCAGTTGCAGATAGCAGTAAACGTATTGGGATTTTTTTATTACAAAATTACACACACTAAATGTATTTAATCACGTTTTCAAATGTATTGATCCTGTCATGGCATCAACGGTGGAGAAAATAGGATAAGTAATTCTGACTATGCAGTCAGTTATTGGGGATTTTCAAACATTAATTGAAAGTTATTGTTATCTAATTTCTAATTTCTTATCACGATTGGAACATTTAAACAAAAAATGCCCATTCCTACAATCAGAATTGCATCTTCCACCTCTATGTTGCTTCCTGATTTTCACAGTTTGTGAATTGCAGTTGTTTTCCTGGGATTTTTTGTTCTTTTTCCATCTCTTTTCAAACTGAAGCTTGTTGTCTGATGCAATACATGCACACATGAAATGCATGAGCCTCTCGCTTTATTTTTTTTGGGGTGAAAAAAATAAGCATCAAGTTTTTGCTTTGAGATTTTTTTTTTCTTTTAAATCAAGTCCCTTAAGCCACTAGAGGAATGATTTTACCCTGATATGGAAATGCTGATATGCGCCCGCTCAGTTTTGGCTTTGTTGAAGCTGGCCTCGAGTTTCCATCTGAGGTTGTTGAAAACCAGTGCATGAAGATGCAAACTCATAACCACTGGGTCCACTCATCTGTGGAGTGTTTATCTAATAACTTAAACTGAATGTTGAAATCAAGTTTAGGAAACTTTTCTCTGATCTTCTTCTATTCAGTCTTATTAAACCTGTGCAAATTGTAGCATCACCCATTGTATTCTGCTTACCTTAATTGCAATAAGGAGTTATTTGAACTACATTTGCCTTTACATCTCATATCAGATCATCCATTGTTCTCCAACATCAGCAAGTCATTTTTGCTGACAGATCTGCTGAACTTTGGGTGTTTTCTTTCTTTTCAGAGCATTCTGTGTGTATCTGGGAGGCGTTTGTTCACGAAAATCTCAGTGGATCAACAGTTTCTGCACTACGAAAACCATCTTGTCTGGTAGCAAGACAAGATCCCAGTTGGATTCCCAACTGGGATCCAGTTGGTAATCCAACTTTCTTCCCAACTGGGATGCAAGATTTGAACTTCAGCAAGTTGTTGTCACCAAGCGTTGCTGCCATGTGATTGGCTGGTGAGCTGTTTGTGATAACAAGCCGTTGAACGGATGTGCCGAATAACGTGGCAGCTGAGCAGATTTGTTCACTTTTCTCCATTTCAAAATATGATGAAGAGCCATTATTGGGTATTGTTTCACGGTGAGTTTGCGCTACTGACTGGTGAAGCAGCTTTTATGATGACGGTAGGTTAGATTTACAGAGCAGTGTTTGTGTTTGAGGCGCAGACTGTATGGAGTGATAGATTTGTAGCCAAAAAAGAATAATTTTTCTTCTGTTTTATCGTCACTTTAAACATTATAATAAATACCACCGAATGGCAGTGATGGCATTTTAACTCCACATTACTCAGCCCCTATCACTCATGCGTTCATCCTCTGCTCAACCATAAAATTAAACCCTTTAAAACCCCCATCAAAATATCTAAAATTGTACTAATGTGTATCTGAAAGCATGAGGAAGTGGTGGTCATGGATGCAGCTCCTGGTATGTGTTTATAATGTGCTCTGGCGGACATGAAAATCAATTTCCATATTGCTTACGTGGCCCATTTCTGCTCACTACAAGCAGCCACAAATCACAGAATAATTCCCATTGGGGGTGGAGGCAAACCTCCGGCTCCACAAGATGCTTTATGTCAAGGAAGATGAGTAACACGGCGGCGTCTGGCAGAATGAAGGGACATCTGAATTTCACTTTAAGAAAGAGGAGAAAGAAAACACCCCATCTGAACAAAAACCACACTGCTTATGTTACCAGTTAAAACCCTGAAATTGAGTCTTAAATCCCAGCAAGTGTGTTTTGCTTGCGTTAATCACCGGGGTTGAGTGGCACAGATCTGAAGGACGTAGCGCAGAGGTGCAGTCAGAGTGGTGGAATCAGAGTGTGGGTTTATTAATAAAGGCATAACCACAATCTGTCAGCAAAGCTACTGCTTCCTCTTTGCATAAAAAGACTGCCTGACACACACTTCTGAATAGCAACGGATTTACATTTTAGCACATTAACAAGGCAGAGGAGACACACACACACACTCGTACACTGGGGAGGTGCAGGGAAAACGAGATTCGTTTTCATCTATTTCCCCTTAAAACATGAAAAAGGAGGAATTCCCCATAGACAGCGCAGCTCTTTGATATCTACAGCCTGGTGTCTGTAAATAGGTTAGGTGAAGAAGATGATGGTGTGTGTGTGTGTGTGTGTGTGTGTGTGTGTGTGTGTGTGTGTGTGTGTGTGTGTGTATTTTTGTTAGATTGGGTTCGGCACACGTGTCTGTCATCCTATTCCTGGCATGTCATTGTGGGTGGGGAAGAATATGTGAGCGTGAACGTATGTTTACCTTTCCCTACGGAGGCCTCTGCTGACTGCTCCCTCTTGTCATTCATGCAGGCAGGGAGTCATGCGGGGCTCTCGACGCGGCTCAGCGCCTCGTGTTTCTACGTTTCCGTTGCAGCGTGTTGTTGTCCCGACTGGTGACCAGTCTTAATTGCACGCTGAACCCTCGTGATCGTGGCGTCGGTGTGTTCATTCAGTGGGAAATCAGCAAAAACTGCATTGAAAAGAAGTGTTCAAAAACGGGTGAGTGCAGGATTCATACATGCACAAAGTATTCATACCTTGGCCCGACGCAATGAGCAATTATTCAATTAACTGCATGGTAAATTAAAACGAGTTCAATGATTTCCATTTGCATGATTTTCTCTTTTTGCTCTCTCTCTGCCAAAAGCTGGATGACAAAAGTTTTTAGTCGAATGCTTTGGTCACAACTCGTCCTTTCCATGAAGGATGATTCTGATTACAGAGACTTAATAGTTCGTGTTATTTGTTGTTTCTGTTTTGTTTACTTTTTGAATGTTTAAATTATCTTCTAGTTCCAGGGTTCGATAGTCATTGGAATTTATTGATCTTTGAGAATGTGTTCTTGCATTATTATGCCTTCACCATTATATTACTTGAAAATAGTCTCAAAACAACATCATTAATCGTATTAACATCTGGGACAATTTACCGTCCAGCTAAATACCTTGTTGCTCGGCAACCATGGTAACCACATCTCCAACCAATTTCTTCCATAAAGCACCTAAAAAGTTAATCCACTTTTTTTTTCATCTAATCTTCCTGTAAATGCCGGTGATCTGTCAAGGCCTCAGAGGTTCACTAGAGAGTATTAATGAACAAACGGCATAAAAACGAACAAGGAAAGACGCAGGCCTGTCAGCGGTAAAGTCCTGGATAAATTCTACATCAATTTAGGTCATAAAAACATTCACTAAAGAGCTCTGTGTTCAATCCATCATCTGAAAATGTAAATTGCTGGTGACTCTGGAGGAGCTGCAGAAAATCTATCAACTCCACAAATCTGGATTTGATTGAAGAGTGACGAGAAGACATCGATGAATAAAAATAATTTACAGTTTGCCACAAGCCAAGTAGGAAATGGAGCAAACTTGTTGAATGTGACGGCTTACATGAGAGCAAAACTCAAAGTATTTACCTTTTCG